>WBMW01006244.1:1657269-1681573 GCA_013396635.1 Penelope pileata | reverse complement strand
CCGCGGGGCGGAGCCGAGCCTCCCGCCGGCGGCCCTGAGCTGAGCGGAGGCGGCGGCCCTCCCTCACCCGACCGGAGCGGGCGGGGCCGGGGCGGNGGGAGGGCGGCGGGGCCAGGGGTCCCTCCCCCGGGGGGTCAGCTCCAGCGGTGCGGGAGGGGCCGGGCTGGGCAGCGGCCGCTCGGGGGGCAGCGGGCGGAGCGGCTGCGGGCGCGTCCCGCGGCTTTGCTGAATCATTGCCATCTCGGGGCGGGGGGTCCCGCCGCGCGCGGCTCCGGGGGGGTCGCGGCCGTTCCCCGCTCCTCCCGCAGACCGGGGGCCCTCGCACCTCGCCCTGGGGCCGTGCACAGCCCCGCTGCTGTCTGCGGGGATGCTCCGCGCTGCCGCTGCCCTCCCGCAGAGCTGCCCGCCGGCGTTTCCCCCCCGGTGCGGGTGCGGGGCAGGTGCTGGTGCCTGCAGTGGGCTCTGTGCCGGGGAGGTCAGAGGGGGGAGACATTGGTGTGGGATTTTCACGCAGCTGGCAGGTAGAGGGGTGCTTTGGAACCTGACCCAAACCAAGATGTCATAGAGCTCCTCAGGGGAGGGAAGGAAACTTTGGGAGCTTGGAGTTCATCGCAAAGGAATTGGGCATAAAGGAGGGAAGTGCTCAGTGGCCACTGCGTTTTCCTCTCTTGCCTGGGGTGCAAAATTGAAGCACTAACCCAGAGAAACAGAGAAAGTAAGGAGAACTGCTAATAGACTGCGTTAGCCACTGTAAGCTGGCCATGTGTCAGGTGAGGGATGCTCCCTCCAGCCACGCCTGCTGCCAGCAGCTGTGGGGAGCGCAGCTGTCAGTGCCCACCCCTCCCTGCTCGGGGGCTCTGTGCTGTGCTGCCCTGGCTTCGCTCTGCAGTTCTGTGGGGGACAGCCATGGCTCGCCCTGCTGTACTTAGCCTCAGTTCAGGTGAGTGGCTGACAGTGATTCGCAGTAAAGCTTGCCGTCAGGTTTTACAGCCGGCTCCGGGTTAGAGAGATCGTCCATTTGCAGCGGAACTGCTGGGCAGGAGTTTCATTTTCTCCTCTCTGGAGATCCAGATGTCAGAGGCGAGGAGCTCCCTATGTGGGAGAGCAGCTCAAAATACCACGTATATTTATTTGAGCTTAGTAGAAATCCCATCAACTTCATCTTGACCCTGGAGTCTGCAGTACCTCTCGAGGTTAAACAGTTTGTGCAGACATTAAGCAGTCGGGGTCCTTCAGTTCTTTTGCTGGAGAAAGCTGGCTCAACAACACGGAGAGCAAATCAGGTGGGAGCTCTCGACTGGTGACTGCCGGGTGCCTTCCTGCTCCTCCCTCACGTGGCTGCATGGGGTGGTACAGACACTTTGATTCTCCCCAGGTGCAGAGTGGAGGCTGCGGCCTTGGCCCAGCGCGATGTACGTGATCCCAGCAGTGAAAGCACCTGGCAGTGCTGCTGGCACCCCCACTCTGTCCTGGACGTGTGTGTGTGTCCGTTCACAGGTGCAAACATCCAGCTGATTTGCATTTGCTGTCTTTGAGTTTCAGCGTGCCAAGTGGTTGTGTGTTAGCAGCGACCTGGGAGAAGCCCTGCTGAGGTGCATGGGACTGCCTGTAGCAGTGCTGCTGCTAGTGGGCAGCCTTGTAAGCCTCTGAGTCGTGAAATATGAAGTAAGAGTGAGTGTTTTATAAATGCAGGTATCCAGTGTGGTGTTTCATACAAAATGATGAGTTGAGTGCTTTTCTTCAAAGGTGTTTGTGTCGTACAGCTCATTTCTAGTTGTGGCTGTGCTTGGTGCCGGGCTGCAGTGACTCTGACAGCTGTGTTAATGCTCGAGGTCTTCTCCCAGCTCACAGACAGAGCTTGCTGAAAGCAGGACTGTGGTGTGACTCTGTCAGCGTGCTCTGCTCCCAGCAGAGAACCGTGTCCCGTTTGGCTTAAACGGTGTCAGCAGTTTGTCTGGCTGAGATCGGTTTCAGATGGGCATTTCTTCTGGTTACTAAAGGCAGTTTGCCTTGGGATGCCTCTGCATCTCTCTGGTCTGTGCTGCCCGGACGCAGGCAGCCCTGCAGGTGAGGCTCTGCCCCTGGTGCTGCACGCTGTGTGACACGGACCAGGGCTGCCTGTCCTGGGCTGCAGATGGGGTGAGTGCCTGCCCACCCCTGCGTTGCTGTGTTTCATTCAGGAAGAATTTGGAGCATTGTTGAAAGGCAAATTGTGAAGGGCCTACTTCCCCACCCTTGTTGTGATGTGGTTTGCTCGTCCTTATCGTGGGGTGTACCTGAACAGAGCTGTTTTTTGCCTTTGAAGTTGTCTGGCGATGCAGAGCTGCCAGGCTGGCGAGGGGAGCAGCAGCAAGCTGTGATCACGTTCAGGCATTTTGGGATGGCCCCCTCGCATCAGCTGCATGCACTGTGTCGCTGCACCGTGAGCATTGCTGGGTAGGGGGGGGTGTGTGTGTGCCTGGGGAGCCTGGGCGCTTAGCAAAGGTCAGTGAGGGTTCTTGATGCCAGTTCAGTGTTGAGGGCTGGGTTTGTTTTAGCTAATTGCTCTCCTAAATTATTCACTGTGCTGCTACACAGCAGTGCCGTGATCAAAGATGAGTTCATGCTGTCGTGTGGACAGGAGATGTAGTCTGTTCCTTTCCCTGAACAGTCACTGAGGGGGGGCAAAAAAAGCCTGGATTCATCTGTACTGAGGACTTAGATGCTGGCCAAAATAACACAGTGCCACTCCATCTGTTTAGCTCCGGTGGACATCTGCCCATCTTTGAAATGTTCTGTGTGTATAAATCTAGTTAAGTTTATGCACACTGCAGCTCTCTTGTGTTATTGCCTGTGAAGTTTCTGGCCAGCTGCATTATTTCATCTCCAAGTGTGTATTTTTGCTGAATGTCAGAAACCTAGGCCAGCCTCTCCAATGGTTTTAATGCACCTGCATGCCATGCTGGTGCTGTGCTTGACGAGGGGAGCAGCTCTAAGTACCTGTTCCTTAGGGAAAAACAAACCAGTTGAAAGGGTCTGGGCGATCGGTAAAGGTTAACGAGCTGCACTTGACTGACAATTCAAAATAGAGAAAACCTGAATGACTTCACTTCTTGATTTGTCAGCAGTTAGAAAAATAATTACAGAGGTTGGCAAAAGAGCTAGCATTCCAGGTTTATCTGCTGTTAGGGGGTGTGACAATATACTTTCTTCAGGCACGCAGCATCTCTCATTTGTAAAAGGAAGATCCTGGTACAACTAGTTCTGTATCCTAGTTCCTTCGTCTTCTGTTGTCTGACCTCACGATTTTCTTACAGGGATTTTGTGTTTCCTTCTCTCGATGGATCTCAGGTGCCAGCGGGGCAGTGCTCGTGCTGCTGCCCGCAGATGCTGACTGCTGGAGCTGCTCAGCCCAGCGCTGGCGTGGGGCCGGGCAGCAGAGCCCGCAGAGGGATGTGCTGCGTTGTTCTGTCGTGAGTGGTACCAGCCTCGTTTGCTAGGGATGAGAAGGGCAGGTCATTTCTCTGTTGGGAATTCTCTCTGAACCTTCAGTTGTTTGAGAAAGCAGGACTCTGTCTTGGCCAGGTCTTCCTGCTGCTTTTAGCCGGGTGACTGTGCATTGGAGCTTGCTAGTAAAGAGGATGGGAGCGGAAGCCTCAGTGGCTGCGTTGTCTTTAAGATGTAAAAATAAACAAAACTGCGAAGCTGCACCCTACTTAAAACAGGCTGACCTAAATTTTCAGCAGTAGTAACAGAGAGGCAGGTTCTGGAAGGAAACATAGGCTCACTGACACCTGGCTGCTGTATCCATGCCTCGCTTGGCACGGCCAGCAGGACGCCTTCAGAAAGCCTCCACCAGTGCCGGGACCGGTGGTGTTTTTCCCCCAGGTTATGTAAGCTGGGCTGTGGATGTCCCTCGCTGCGCTGTGTGGGGTGAGTCCCCTGGTTATGCAAGCCGGCGGTTCAGCGGCTGCTGGGAAGTTACAGCGTGAATCACTTATCAGATCACTTTTGTTGGAGCACTGTTGAGACAATGTTTGATGTCCTCTTGCTTGTCCCCAGAGAGGGCTCTTTGGAGAGCCTGTGTGTGCCTGGGAAGTCCACTGGTACTCTTCCTTTGTAGATTAATGTTCTTGCTATCAATTGCAGTTCTCCACTACTGCATTATTAATTCTGCAGGGAGAATTCTTTTTCCTGCTGTTCGTTGACTTTCATGCTTGATTTATTCTTCTGCACAGTTTGAAACTGGAGCATGGGAATTCTGGCTAATGTTCATGGATTGCATGTGTTACCTCGATGGTGAATAAACAAACTTTAATTGGGAAAAGGACACCTGTCTTTCAAAGTGCTCACAGTTTTCCAGGTGAAAAGAAATCTGTTTGTAAATGTAAGTTGTCCTGAGAGGCACACAGCATTATTGAACAAATGTGGGGTGGTCGGGGCAGCCGGTTGGGTGATGGCCCAGAGGCAGTGCTTGGGTGGTGTGGAGGGAGATGCAGGGAAGAGCTCGTTTGTAGATTCTTGTAGCTGAATGCTGTCCTGGCAGAGAGCCTGCCTTTGGTTAGAAAGCATTCCCCTCGGTCGTTCTTGTAGGTACTTACCATGTTCTGCCATGTTTTGTTCTTTGTCCTGTGTGTGTGTTTTCCTGCAGGGAGATAATAGGGGGTGAACTGCGTACCCTTTCAATAACCTTCTGTTAAGCTTGGCGTACAGTGGTTCGAGCGACTGAACAGATGGATAATGGAGACTGGGGCTATATGGTAAGTGATCCCGTGTAACGGTGTGTGTGAGCAGCACAGCTGGGCTCTCAAGATCTTGAGGTAAGAATCCTTGCTGATCTGTCTCGTGTAGATCTAGGTTTCAGTCATGTGAGAAGAAAAATGGTGCGTGTTGTCACAGCTTGCTTGTGTTCTCCTGAGTGCTTTGCCGTACGTGCCATTTGTGGGGAGTGCTCTGTTCATACAGCCCAGCTAAAACCAGCAAGAACCTAACGATGTCTTATGCTCGTTGCTGCCATTTTCCTAACACACACAGACTGAAAGTCGTTCCCGCTTGCATATAATTCTAAGGACTTTGTCATGTTATTTGTAAGGAAAAATATTTTTCCTTTAAACCCTGTCTCAAACCAGACAAACACATCTTATTTTTCTCCTCTTCTCCTTCTCCAAACATTCTGCTGCCTTGCATATGTCACTTTTTTCTCTGGCTGGCCTCAGTCCTGATTGTTAGGATTGGTGGCCAGATGGGATTTACGTTCCTTTCTCTCTTGCTTCCTCATGTGCTATCTGGAAGCTGATGCAGACTTGCTTGGTGCTCTGCCCCCTCTTCTGTGCAGCATGCTAATTTTCCAATAAATGCTTCTTTGGAGAGTTAAAAGCTGGGAGGTTTTTGCTTGCTTGTTTTAATGATTCCTCTTAACCAGTGCATGGATTATTTTGATTGTGAGCTCTCAGTCTTGTGCCTGAACTTGTACCGTCTCCCTCTTTTGAGGGAGAAAAAGAGTCTTAAGACTGCTTCAGCTATTTGTTGTTGTCCTTGAACGAGCAACAGAGTTTGAAAGTGAGGAGCACTGATGGACCTCCTTCACATAAACTTGTTCTTCAGGAAATGTCTCCGATTTCATTTCCCCATCTGTAACATAGGAAAAAACTCGTTCCTCAAATGCAAAACTCACTTCTGTGGCAGTAGCTCAGTTGTTAAGCATTCTGAAAATGTGCTTTCTAAATGTTCAGTGTTATCCGGTCTCGTTTTCAGTTGTGCCTTGTTGCTAGGTGGCTTGGATTTGTTCTGGTTTAAACACTACTGAAAGACTTCAAGTGGGAGACGTGAGGTTCTCTCCAGAGCAAACTATTTGCCGTGTGTGTTGGTGAGGTGGTTGAACCTTCTTGTCGTGGCTTGATCAACTCTACGATTTCTCTCTTTCTAGATGACTGATCCAGTCACGCTAAATGTGGGTGGACACATGTACACGACATCCCTCACAACTCTAACGAGATATCCTGACTCAATGCTTGGGGCCATGTTCAGGGGAGACTTCCCCACTGCCAGGGACTCTCAGGGCAATTACTTCATTGACAGAGACGGACCACTTTTCCGTTACGTTCTTAACTTTTTAAGGACCTCAGAGCTAACTTTGCCACTGGACTTCAAGGAGTTTGACCTACTTCGGAAGGAAGCAGACTTCTATCAGATCGAACCGCTGATTCAGTGTCTCAACGACCCCAAGCCTCTGTATCCTGTGGATACCTTCGAGGAGGTGGTGGAGCTGTCCAGCACCCGCAAGCTGTCCAAGTACTCCAACCCTGTGGCTGTGATCATCACGCAGCTCACCATCACGACGAAAGTTCATTCGTTGCTGGAAGGCATTTCAAACCACTTCACCAAGTGGAATAAGCATATGATGGACACCAGGGACTGCCAGGTTTCCTTCACTTTTGGGCCGTGCGATTACCACCAGGAAGTGTCGCTCAGAGTCCATCTGATGGAGTACATCACAAAGCAAGGCTTCACGATCAGGAACACCAGAGTTCATCATATGAGCGAGCGTGCCAATGAAAACACAGTGGAGCACAACTGGACTTTCTGTAGACTGGCACGGAAAACAGATGACTGATTCTGACTCCACAGGAGCCATGTCAGTGATTAGCGACTTAATTGAACAGTAAAACCAAGAGAGTCTGGATTTTGACTAAAGTAACAATGTGGGCTTTTTTTTTTTTTTTTTTTTTATACGAGTATTTATTGTTTATCATTAAGGACTGGAGGAGTTTCGTTCTCTAGCAGCTCTGTCCTTTCGTCCTGTCCAGAATTAAAACATGCATGTGCCTGTTCAGTCAAGACACCTTTTTGTTTGAAAGAGGGAGTCCGAAGAACTAGTACAATAGGGTATTTTGTGTCATTAACACAATTCTCTGACGTAACTTAAAGTGCTAAAATTACCTCAGTTTAAATGGTTTCTAATCCATCTAATGCTACACCACTGGGAGCAAGAAACAAACAGAATTTAAGAGGCAGATGGCAAAAAGCTGCTATCACGTACACTAATTTAGCTTCTCAATCAATAAACAGTATTGTAATGTTCTAGGAAAATGAATCCCACCCTTTAAAAGTACTTGATAAGTACAGTTTCTTACAGTTATGACAACTGTTTCTTTCTATGCATATAAATCAAGCAACCAAATATTATCTGTAGCCATGGAAATATGATTAGAAATATTTATATTGGATTCTGAATGCAAAATGTCCCTGTGGTAGAATTCATATTTTTAATGCCTGGTGCAATATTATTCCCAAGTGTAATGCCTGCCAGCAAGAAGCTAATAAAAATGTGAAATATAGAACACTATTTTGTATCTTTTGTCTTCTAGAACTCTTTATAAAAACCCCAAAGCCTGCTTTTCTGTGTTGCAGAGTAGCACACGTGCTCTGGTAGGGCTCCATTCTCTTCCATTACTGATGTACTTTGTTCCTTTTATCTTAACCAGCTGATCCAGCTGTCCTCATTACAGGAAAAAATTGCTGTTCATTTTGACCAACAGAAGGATGGCAAGTATTGGTGCTGGCTGCAGGGCTAGGGATAGAGGGAACACAGAGCTAAAGCACTTGTAGCTGCTAAGCAGTGTTACCCAGTTTCAGTGATCTATCTGATAGCTGCTTATATCATATATATATTTATATATCATACATGTATGATTCTGTATTTTAACTGTGGAGTGCTGTTTCTGATGCCATTCAAGTCAAGGCAGTCAAATTCCGTGTTCTCACCTCATTTCATGGAGCCATTTCCGCTTCTCTTGGGCACTGTGTCACCATTATTTATAGAATTTCTGGTTGTGTTCTACCTTTAATGTTGTTGGGAGTAGAGATTCCACGTTCATATTGACTGAACAGATCACATTCTCCTTTGCAGTTCTTGTCACAACTGTTTCTTACCACAGCTGCTTTGCTTTCCGGGCTCTGTGGACCTCTTTGGGGTGTAAAAGGGGGGTCTGGATTTCTGTGGTTGTTGCTGGCTTGTGAAGCCTGGAGCCCTGCATCTCATCTCAGGGTGCTTTCCTCTGTCATATTTTGTCTCCCCTCTTCATACATTGTAGAGGTTTTGACTTCTGTAGTACGAAGCTGTAAAAGCTTCATTCTTCCAAGATCACAGAAAAGAAAAGCTGAATTGATGAAGCACAGAAAAATCGTGGTAAGAAATATCTGTGTTAACTGTCACTGAATTACAATCACAAGGCGTTGTTTGCAACACTTCATTTACTAGCAAATTAATGATGGGCCTGGATCAGCCTTCCCTTTTCATAATTAAGTATAGTAACCAGAGAAGCAGTATTCCAAATAATGTACTTTATTGCAGTCCAGGATTTATCAAAAGAAAGCATGAATGGCTCTGTTAGTGGGAAAGTAAATTGTTCAGACCGGAGTTGACATCAGCTTTGTGTGAATCTTCATTACCAAGAAATACTTAACTGCTGAGCAAGTTAAGAGCTCTTTTCATTGTCCAAACAAATGCATTTTCTAACGTGCCTCTTGGTCTAAGAGAGTAAGTTGTTCCTAGAAAGCAAGGACTGTAATTTTACCTTTTTTTTTTTTTTTCCCCCCCCTAAAAATAGGCTTTTTTTTTTTTTTTTTTCTTTTTTTTTCTGAAGGCACTGTATGGTTATAACAGGGTGAGCTCATGTTTTTCCTTAATCTGCATGTAGTGGATTTAAAAAACGAATAATCAAATGGTTAAGTTTGTGATGCTGTCTGAACGTTTCAGAACAAAAACTATTTCTGACTAGACTGCTTCATAACGGTGGGTACCACTCAGAGTTGTTTGGCTTCTTTCTGATTAAATGCAAATGGCTGGCTAAGAATCTTGTTTCATGCTTGTAGCAATTGCAGGTAAGCAGCTGATGATTAATCTCTTGATTAGCTAATACTGATGCTTCATAAGTGCACTGCTGCACAGAGAGCGGGAGGAACGCTGGGACCTTCACTGAGATCACAGTCTTCATAATTTCGATAGCTTGTTGTGAAGAAGTGGCTTCAAATACCTTTCGTAGGCTGGGCTTATCTGTTTGGAAAGAGAATGTGGAAGGGAATTAATGCTAGTTAAGGAGGAGCAGGTTATCAATTTGTTTTTTCAGGACTGATCTCTGAAATGCAGAAACTGATCTACTTCAGCTGGATGCAAGATCCCTTCCCCTGTGACGTGCACTGTCCTTCATACCCAGTACACAATACTTTCATCCCAAATGGGACAGCCTACTATTTAACTTCAAAAAATATGCTTGAACTTGAATGTTTGCTAAAGGCAGGTTTTGTGTTCAGCCGTAGAATTTCAAAGGAATTGCTGATTACCACAGTAAAAGTCTCACTTAAGGCAAAACGAGTTTTCAAACAGAGCAACAGCCCCTTGCATCGTGAAGGATTTTACATTGCTCCACAACATGGATGAATTAAGAAGTGAAAGTAAAATGAAAAAGGCGAAGGATGAGATTGCCTTATTTAATGTTTATACTCTTTCTGGATAAACATATTATTAAAAAATTAAGTATTGCACTTGGAAAAAGTACCAGTGAACGGAAAATACCCTGCAGTCAGTGGCTTTCGCAGCCATCTCGAGTTGTTCCGTAACATTAACCACGTAAGCATGCTTCTGTTTTAGCTTATTTTGTGCAATGTTACTTCAGTGTCCTACATTTAAAAACAAAAACCACACTGGTTGCACAGGACAGCCCAGCTCCCTTGTACAAGCTGTGATTCATCACCAGGTTGTAGTCACCCCATGAGCTGCTGCATGTCTGAGCTACAGGTGGTGTAACTGGAGCATCAGGGTTCGCTGTTCAGAGCGAGATAATGAGGATTAAGAGGTCTTCCTCCACTTACTTTTATCTGTATAGCTTTTACTAGAAGAAAAACAAACCGTTTCTGCTCTGGCTAATAGAGAATTTGCCTGGCTGTCATCCAGCACCCGTACCTGCTTGTTGGTCGGTGACTTCTGAGCCCACTCGTAAAGCCGCCGGTAAACCTGCCCGTTGTAACTGCCGAGCGCGGAATTCAAGCTCTCGTCTGTGAAGTCAAAAGCATCCACCAGTGGAACAGCATCCTTCCTAAGGAGCAGATGAAAAGCATGCATGTTACTGAAGCAGGTATCGCTTTGTAATGGAGGAAAAAAGATAAATTTGAAAGCCAGTTACTCAAGTTCCTTGGTCTAAAATGCTTGTGCCAGTTTTTCCCTTTGCCCAGACTGTACAGGAATTTCTGCTTGCTTGGATTCCTCCGAGGCATGTTCTATTAAAGCCCCAAGTTAAGCTTATCAGCACTTTCATTCTGTGATTAGTTCCGAAAATACTTGATGTTTGGTTTGGTCCTGTTCAGCTCTTGGTTATGGTGTCTTCTTGTTTCTTTCCAGGTGACCTGAGTAGGATTTCACACACAGCAGCAGCTCACTTCTCTGCACCAGAAGTTAACCTGCTCTTTACAGCACTGAGCAGTGAAAGATGAGCCCTTTGTGAGAAAGCCTGTGTGAGCGTTGTGGTAAGTTAGAGCCTTAACATATCTCAGAAGTCACATTTAGTAATTAATGGTGTTGAGCAGATGCATCTGATCTGCCTGTAGTCAGAACTGCTTGGGTACCAGTTGCAAGTCAGCCATGGCAACAGAGTAGGCTGTATTAGTGCAGCTTAAGCAGACTTAGCAGTGTATGGTATGTTGCTGTAGCTGCTTCCTGCCAGTGATGTTCTGACTGCGTATTTTCCTGCTTTTGCTCTGCTGCAAATGGTATATTCAGGATTTCTTGATTTATCACTCAGGATTTGATATTACAGAACTTTATAATCTAGTGATTGCAGGGGAGCTGGACCCTTAGATTTATTTTGCTGTGAAAATGAGCTGTGTAGATGTCTTAGTCAATTTCTAATGCTGCCAGGCAATGAAAATAAAAGCTGAATGAGGTGAATTGACTCTGAACATGTTGCCATAGGTACAGCAGTGCCATTTTATATTTATCGCATGGAGAAACTGAATAGCTGCATATCTCCTCTTGTGCTGGAGTGGCTCACCGAATGACTCCCAGGAGGTCCAGGTATGATGCTGTGACCATGTCCATTTGAGCTCCAGATATGTATCCATCATGCAAAAAGACTCCTGCATTTGAGAAGATGCCGTGTAATGCAAACAGATCACAAAGATGTTTCATAATCTTCCGGATGCCAGCCTTGTTCTCAAGTTTTTCCACGGTCTCTACAAAGTTTTTCACAGTGATGTAGTGGCAGTGAGCCTGGAAAACAAACACAATCAACAGTGAATGCACCTCTAAATGCTTTTAGTAGGCCAAGTGACGCAAACGTTCTCACAAAGAATATAAAACCTTTTCATTTCCCTGGCAATTTCCCAGTCTGTATTCCTTGTCTGCTGGTTGACTAAGCATTTTGCTTTCATGTCTTACTGCTACAGTAGAGGAGAGGAATGGGGGTCTAAGCAGTCAACACCGATCTTTGTAAACTGTAGAAAAATGCTGCAGAAGTCATGATAGTACTTCACATATTTTTGACGAATACCCCAAAGAGTTTCGTATGATGGAAACACACTGGAATGTGCTTGTGTCAATCTCTAGCAAGTGAATCTTGGTTATATATTGCAGGAGAAAAAACTCTTCTGTTGGGCTTGTGGTACATTGGGCTCAGTAGCTACACAGCTTCAGCTCTGAAAGCATCCACTGTTGGTGGAAGAACAACCAAACTTACCGCTTTTGCTTTTGTTAAGTAAAGCAGTAATTTCTGGGTCAGACACCGTCAGAGTGTCTGCTAACTTACAGAAATACTAGCTCAGCACAGCTTAGCTCCAGAGCAAGTGAAACAAGATGACTCCACCTGTTTGTGGGGGTGACTCCTGTTATGCTGACATTCCTCTGGGTGGGTAGTGGTGTTGCTATCTGCATGGTTTCACTCCTCTGTTGTACAGCTCTCCTCCCCGCTGTGGGTGTATGCAAGGCACACCTGCATTGCAGCTCCTGACAGCGTGGTCAAGCAATGTGGAAGTTAGCGTGGACTGCAGAACCTGCCTGAGAAGCTGGGTGTCTACTCAAGCAATTAAAATCTGTGGAGTCTGCAGCAAAGCCATCACGAGTGTCTGAGCCACCTGGCTGAGAGCTGGCAGGCGTTTGTTCATATAGCTGCCAGGGCAGAGGTGTGGGTGAGTCTCCAGAAAAAGCGTGGCATAAATCGTAAATACAGAAGTGCCCTAAGAAGGCAGCAGTCTGTCAGGGTTTTAAAGTTATTGTGGAGACGATTTTTGGGCAGCTCTTGCTTTCCCTGAAACATCTACGAAGCTTTGGGTGCCCAGATCCCCTCTGTGTATATTAAGCTCTTTGGAAGTAGTTTCCTTCTGAAGGGTCTTGTGTCTACCTTCTCCTCCATTCTGCTCTTTTTTTTTTTTTTTAAGCTTACAGCATTGAATACTTGCTGCTTCTGCTGAGTCTGTGTAATTGGAAATGGAGAGTGACACACAGCAGACAGATGAACACAAATAACACTACTACCAAGAGCTTGTAGTACAAGCTCACTTACTCAGTGAGTTCTTGTTTTGAAAGGTTATGTAACTGTGATTATTAGCACAAGAGAATCAATGCTTCTAATAGTTTTGAAACAATCTCACCTTTTTGCTGAGAGAGTTTCGCTCATCAGGGGCTTCATCTTATTGACTGAGTACAAGGTGGCTGCTCCCTCAGGCTCTTTCCTATTGTGAAATCATCTAGTTGGTATTGCTACATTTAAGTATGTGTAGGGTTCCTTTCCCTTAGGGAATTTCTTGCTAAGTCCATTTCAGTTTGGGTTGGCTCTGGCTGAACCATAGATTACAACAAGATATTTTTCATTAAAAATTGAATGAAGCTGAAATAAGCCACAGATCTGTTTCAAAATCTTACTTTCCTCAGTTTAGGAAGGAAGGAAGGAAGGAAGACCTTCACCATAATTGCAGTCAAATTGCACTTAACCACATTAAAAAAGACTTTTGCTTCCTGGAGATACTGAAGTATCAGTGATTTTGGTTTTCACTTACATTTAGGGCCCTTTTACCCTCTTGCTTTCTGTTCTGCTTAGTTCTATACCAACTCTTTGTTTTGAGGAACTAGCACTGTTGTCCTGATCCTTTTTCAGCTAAAGGAGTGCAGGGTGCCTATCCAATCCATGTGAACAAGGAGCTGGTTTTTGGTCTCTTACTTGACTTTGCAAATTTCTTTCAGTAGTAATGAACACTGCACTTATCACCACTTTTCATTATTTTCTCTGTGTTTATCTTTCCTTATGAGAACAGCAGATGTAAGAAATAACCAGCATGTTTCACCTGTGACTCTACCAGCTTTCAGTAAGATGGCTTTTTCTTCCTACCCTCTTCTCTAGTCTTTCTCTACCTGGCCTACTCTGACAGCCAGTTCTTCAGAGCAGGAATTGTTTCCTGGTATGATTTTCTAACGTTCAGACCCCAATGGTGCCCTGGTCTTTGTGGTGTTCCTTATATTGAACACAAAGCAATAAAAGGCGCTGAGACTTTTTTAAGCTAATTGTGCTGTTTCCATTGCATACTGTATCATAATGACAAACATCAAATGAGCACTTAAATTTTGCTAACCTTTGCAGCCTGTACCAGCTGTACTGTGCACTGGTTCCATGCGTCATGCTTTTCAATTCCAGACTGTATCAAGTCCTGTAGTTTAGCTGCTGTGCTGCTTAAGAGTCTGGAATAATTGGGGAAAAAAAAAAAAAAGCACATCTGTATATAAATACAGCAGCCCACATGCACTCATTTCATACTCAGACTTGTGTGTGATCATGTGGCAAAATGGCATTTCAACATTCAAAGCTGGCTCAGTATGAGAGAACTCTGACTATGCAAAAGCCAAGTACAAATCTGGGAGAAGCACCCAGGTACTAAAGGCTTTATGCCTTCATAAAGGTTTTATGACTTCAGCTTCCATTATAGCTTATCGGAGGTCTTTGGAGTTTTTCGTAGGTTGTGTTTAAGGAGAGCTTGCAAAACAAAATAAAGCAATAACCAGATTAGTCTGATGTTACATTGTTTTTCTGCTGCTCTAAACAGAGATCCTGCTTACACCAAAGCTTTCAGAGTAAGGGCTCTGCTTTTTACCAGTTTGAGTGACTGCAGAATTGTGCATCTGTTGACCTGGTGTTCAGAGATGACACCTCTATGACCCATAATACTAATGAGACAATGTGTGATGCCATTCTTAATTGCGTTGAATAGCTGAATGAGTAGTTGAAAGGCTGCAGACAGAATGAAAGGCTCCGTGTTTGCTGTGGTATCAATTGAACACAAACACCACTTTCTCAGGCATGTAAAATTGTAACTTATTGTATAGAATTGCACAAGGTCCAATTGCCTGAAGGTGTTACTGGATGGTAACTCAGTGATGTGGTCTGGGATTTACTTAAATAGTGCCATCAGCTTTGTATTAGAATCAACTCTCTATGGAATATAGTTTCCATGTAGCACATGGCTTAGAAACTTTAGATGTTCTCAGTGTGAACGTTTGACACGGGTGTTAATCCTGTGAGAGGGGTTAAGTCTTTCATTTCTTTTTCAGGAGCAGATGGTGCCAATTCTTGTGGAATTTATTTTACCTCTTTAAAGCAAGGAAGAAGCTGAGCTCTTAACACGTTTCTGATGCCAAGGAGAGAAACGTTCTCTCCCTTCCTCCGTACTGACCTGATTGCTGCGTGTTGATAGGCCTCTGTATAGATGTCTGGGCAGAGGAAATCCAACTTGTCCTTGGCTGGACACCTCCTGGGTTTCATTGCAGCCAGATAAGTGACAGATGGTGGAACGGGCTGGCCAGCGCTCGCTGCTGTGAAGCACTTAATCAGGAACCTGGGAAGAGCGTAAGAATCAGATCAGGCCATGGTCGTGATCTCCACACAGCAAATGGCCAGGCAAAAAGTGAGGTGGGGCTTCCAGGGTCAGGTGAGAAGCAGTGAGGTGTGACCATCAGTGGTCCAAAATGGACTGAGTAAGCGATGACCTTTTGTTTTGCATGTTACTTGTAGTCACCTGATCTGTGATGGGTCTTGGATAGCTTGTGTGCTGCATTTAATGCTACAGCAATCTGTAGGAAGGAATTTTTAGGAAGGAACTTGCTGTGGCCCTCAGCAGTGCCAGCAGCATGACGATTAGGTGTACTGTCATCTTCACAACCCAAGACTCAGCAGTGAGAATCTCTGTGGTGGTTTGAACACAGTCACGTTAACAAACATGAGACCCTTCCCTGGAGCTAAGCATGCATCCAAGGAGCATTCCCTACTCCTCTATTTATTTGTTGGAACCTCAGCTATGACCTGGGGTGACTATGTCTGGAAGCAGAAGGTTGTAGCACTTCTCGCCTGATCTTGCTATTCCTCTTGCAAGAAGAGGCAGCAGTGAGTGCAGCAGTGTATGCATTGCACAGAGGTGTGTGGTAGCACCTTTGTCTGTGGGAAGAGTACCGGTTTTCTCCTTCCAGTAAAATGCATGTTATTAAAAGTTCAAGCAGATGTGGTTTCTTTCTCATGTATTTCATCCGCTCAGGATAATCACCAGTCTGGTGTTCTTGGAACATGACTCATCTAGAATCATATCCAACAACTTTGCCTTCTCTGAATCAAAGTCACTTTACCAATATCACATAACATCTGTTGCTTTAAAAAAAAAGAAACCACAAAACTTGTACAGCAATGCTTCTGTTGCACTGCTAGACAAAGAGGAAAATGAGGTTATGCAGAGCAGCACCTGCGTACGTCCCCAAACCCAAAATAGAAGAGATAACCCAATTCCCACACACCTCCATGCCTAGACAGAAAAACATGAATGGTTTATGGCCCGAGCTGTATTTTCAGAAGATGCTATGAGAAAGCAGCAGCTGGTTTTACTAGTTTTGGAGGAGAGGTGGTAGAAGTTGAATAAATGAGGGCAGGCTTTCAGCTGAGTGAATTTGAATTGTTACCTGGCAGTTTGCAGGAGCAAAATTGTGTTTTCCCCTTCATAAATACAAGAGGCAAGTATTTTAGTGTACAAGGAAGGCAGCCCGCTCAGCAGGGAGTAACCGTGTCCCCCGCAGGCCCTGAGGCAGATCTCCACTCCGGATGTGCAGTACTGAGTAACCATGGCTTTGAAGCCTGAAGAAAATGCATGAAGCTGTTTAAAGCAAAAAAAGGAAGAAAAGCAGAGTGTTAATGATGAAAGCATTCAAAAGCAATCCTCTGAATATGTTCACAAAAGGTAAAGTTTTCTATTTTTGTACAGTTCCTGGGCACCAGATCCTCCTTTGCATGCCAGCGCAGCACCCAGTCCCTGAGCCCGGCTTTTGGATTCTGACTGGGATGCTGCATGCCCCCGTGCTGGGCACAGTGTGGCTGGCCAGTGCATCTTTGGGTTTCTCTCAACCAGCAGTGGCTTTGGCTGTCCTTGTTCAAAGCATGTTTTCATATTAGGCTTCCAGTTGCAAAATCTTGTACTCTATCTGAAAAGTTTTGGGTTTGGCTCAGAAGTGAATATTTGCATGTGTGTTTGTAGATGAAGTTGTGAAATGCTGCTTTGCACCACCAGCTACTGGGAACAGGGGTTCTATCAAACAAACATGCTTTCCAAGGACATTTCAATCTGCAATAGTTCCCAAAGCCAACATTTTGGGGCGGTAAAACAAATGCCGTTGCTGACTGGTTGTGGGCTGGGACAAGGTGTTAGATCCTTTAGTGCTTCAGCTTTCTGCTGTTATCTGGTGGTGAGAGGAATGCCTGCCCAGTTTGCTAAATTACACTCAGACTTAGGGATGAGAAGAGCAGCATTAAGTGCAAAACAGCTGTAGGAGCTGATCCTGTGGCAGCTCACCTCTGGCAGCGAGTCGAAGTTCCTCCCTTGGATCTCTTTGTAGCCCCTGTTGAACAGCTCGTGCAGGTAGTTGTTGATGAAATGGAAGGCGTAGGCTGCTGCCAACTGAGGCAGCAGTTTTTCTTGCTGGGTCTGGTAGTCAAGGATTTTCGCTTCTTCTTCTCTGTTGGAAGACAGATGATGAAGTATGGAAAGTGTGGACACAGACACGGCTGCTGTTCACCTGAACTGCATTTTTCGTTACCAAGAAGCAGTAAGTGAAAAGGATGGAGGCAGTCTGGGCTGCCTCCCCGCTCTGTGCTGCCAGCCTGCTAAGCTGTTAGACAAACAAGCTTCACTAGGAAAAAAGTGATTTTTCTGCTGTGTTGGTGAACCAGACTGCCAGACTAGAAAAGGCTCCATGCGATCAGGCAGTGCAGAGGGCTAACGGGGGCTGCAGGAGAGGAAGAGGAGGAGGAAGCCTTCAGGGGCAGCAGGCTGGTAGGTGGTGTGGCCGAGGCGGTGGCACTGCACCCTGAAAAGCTTTTGCTTTCCAAACTGGATCCCCTGGTCCTGGGGGTGGCCAGGAGAGTGCTGGCCCCAGCTGATGCTCCTGCAAGGCAGGCGGAGGTCACTGTGCTCTGACACTGCTTCCTGTTCAGTGCAACACAGGGATGACCAGGTTGTAATGAAGCCTCTCCTAGCAGCTGCACCTACGCTTGTTCTGCTTTGTTTTGTCAGTAGCTTGAACTTTTTGAGCCAAATATAAAACAGGAAAGCTTCTTTTGGATAGAATTACTTTTCGAATGTACAGTTTGGTTAACATGTACAGCTTCTTCTCTGCTGGATCAAACTCCTCAGTTTCTTTGAAAATACTGGTGTCTAAATTATTTCAAGCTTTCTGAGCTTTTTCTGATGTTCTTTACCACCTCTGCTGTGTTCAGTATACTTAGGACTTCAAGTGATGAAGTGAGTTACAGTAACAGCATGCTGTCTTCTTGTGTTCTCATTAGGATCTTTTTGCTTTTGGAAGCAGATTTAAGAGGGAATTTTTGAAATCTATTCAATGAGAATACCTATTTAAAAATTACAGGGATTCTTACCAGGCTAAGAAAATTCACTGCTGTAAAATGTGGATATTGGAACTGTGGATGTAGGAAGCAGTTTTAATGTTGCATCCATCAGTAGGATAGAATAAGAATTCAGTAACTTTGTCTGAATTCTTCTGAATTATGGGGAGGCCAGTTAAGGAAAACAAGTTGCCTGTATGAATTGCTGAGCTACTCAAACTATGAAATTTATCTCAGAACAGAACTGTAAAGATATTGTCTTCTACTTTGACTGAATCTTGCTCATGAAAATACCAGGGGAGCATGTATGTAATATAGTTCCTAAATGGGACAGGAAATAAGCCAATGATGTGCTGAAAGATAAGCTGAGAAGTAGAAATAGAGCGGTGTGGTGGGACATGGTGTCGGGTCCCTTCCCACGGCTGGAGACTTGCATGGCATTACCCAGGCTTCAGCTTGGACTGGCGGCGAACCACAGAGTATCTGATGGCAATGGTGCAAGCTTTCATCAGAGGCAGAATGACTTCATCTGCAATGAGGGAAATGCGTACTGAAGTCATGGTGAAATAATTAATCTTCTGTGACCCACGCCTTACATAGGTGCCATCTGGCTGAACCTGGAATAGAGGGAGGATTTTAGATGTCTCCTTTGATACTGCAGCTTCTCCCTACAAGGGATGTCTGTGTAACCTCTGCATAGAACAAAACTAACACTGAGATCTTTCACTGAGTGCAGCACTAAGTATTCTCATGTTTGATGGATGAAAGCTGTCTGTTTGAAGACACAAACTCTTCCTGCTTTTGACTCAGGTATCTTCCACCATCCTCTAACCTTTGAACATGGAATTCCTGCCGCAGATTTTCATTTAGGATTCAGATAACTTCTACCCTTGATAAAACTTCAGAGACTTGCACACACCTCAAAGAGAGACTTTTGCCTTAAATTTAGGCAGGTCCCAGCTGTCTCTCTGGTTGTGTGATGAGATTCTGATTGGGGACTCTGCAATTTGAACGCCGTACGTACCTCACAGAACTTGTTCAGCATGTCCTCTCTGGGGATGCGCACGTTCTGCAGCATGAGGTAGCCATTGTCGATGTGCTCAAAATTCATTTTAGGACCAATGTCTCCTGCAGTTACGCCTGCAGCACGAGAAAACACAGCCTGTTTACTTCCACTTGACCTTTTTTCTCCCCATTTTGCATCAGGCTGGGGATCTCAAAGGAAGGACATGTTCAGCTCGCCATCTTCCCCAACACAGCTGATGTTGCCTGAGGGATGCAACAGGCATTTGGATGCCTTGTGGCAGCTTGTTTCCATGACCCGTGTGTTGTGGTGGCTGCAGTCAGAGCTGAGGTGTTAATGCAGAGGTGGTCAGGGCCACCAGGCTTCTGGGTAAGAGCAGGGCTTAGTCTGGATTTGCCTGAGGATGCAATAAATCTTCCTTCAGATAAAAATGCTGGGGTTTGGCAGTTATCTGTGCTCACTCTCCCTGGGTTCAATGTTTTAGAGGGCATTAAAGGACAAAATAGGCAGAGCACCTGCAGAAGTGCTGCACTGTCTGGAGACGTTTACCTGGGCACAGCGAGTGGTCCCGAAGGCTGCGGATCTGCACGATGAAGGGATGCACGCCATAGCACTTCCCGTGGATGTAGAGCTGAGCAAAGACCACGGTGTGGGTTGCTGACCTTCCCACTGCAAGAAGAAAAACAGCCACATTCCCTTAAGACAAGGCACAGTACAAACAGTTCACAGCAGTCAATGCTAATTGTGCACTGGGTGTTGCTAACACATGGGTCAGGGTGGGTGTGACCCACAGGTGCTGGGAGCTGGAGAGTGCCTAACTCTGCATTCTGAGCTGCTCTCAGAAGTCACATAATGAAGCCTGGATGACCAGTCTGGATCACCAGGTGGGAAAAAATAAGGAATTAAAAGTTCACACAGTGCTGTGCTGCAGCTGTTCTGAGTAACTCCAGTTATTACTGGGGATGCTGGGTCTGTATGGGGAGTGTGGGAGAGCTGCCCTGCCCTCCTGGGCTGCGGGGTGCCAGCTGGGGCTGACCGAGGCATGGGACACAGCAGGTGAGTGTCTGATCCAGCACCGATGACTGAGTGATGGATTGAAGTTTTCCTGTGAAACACCTTCCTGAGGGGAGCCGTGAATTTCACTCTTTAAATTCTTCATGCTGAGACTGCCTGTTTTTAGGGATTATCTGCCTGCAGGTTTTGGTCGTCTGAGTTTTATTTACAAAGGAGAGGAGATTGACTCCTGCAGAGGCAGGTGTTTCCAAGGGCTTTAACAGATAGTGGCGGCTTCTTTCTGGCCTTTAAACTTGTACAAAACCCTTAGACTTCATTGCCTCGAGATGTTTGCATCTCTTATTGAAGTCCTCTGCTGGCACCTGGGCCCTCAAACATGGAGCTGAATCAAAGCAGACCGAGGAAATGAAGGAAGCAAACGAGGAAAACCAAAGGTACCGCGCAGTACTTACTGTCTCCAGGCCACCACTTCATTGCAGAGATTGTTGGTGTGTTCAGTATGAACTCCTGCGTGCTGGTGTCAAAGACTGCTGTAGTTTCCAAACCCTGAAGATAAGTTCCTTTAAAAAGAAGAAAAAAATCTCCTGGTGTATCACAGGGGTGATTAAAGAGAAGGGAAGATCCCTGGAAGCTGGTGTGGGTGTTATCAGACTTTTGGGGTTTACCCTTCTGCTTAGGACCATGGAACAACTCCCCAGTGGCCTCACAGCACGCCATCTCCTGCAGAGAGCTCCCAGCCAAACTGTGCTGGGCCACGCTGCCTGGCTGCTGGTGACCAGAAGGATCTACCCTTGCTCTTGTTATTTTTACCACACTGGCAAAACCAAAACCAAGCATCTCCAGCTTGCTTAGAATATGTTGTTTTTCCCCCAGGACTCCCACCTCAATGACGTGGATAGCTTGAACTCATGTTCCCTAAAACTCTGGGCCAGAGCCTTTCATCCTCCGGTAACAATTTCTCTGTAGCCTTACCATGTCCCAGTTCAGTCTGGGCGTAGCTTCCTATGAGCTGGTACTCAGTGGCACGAGGAATCCACTTGGCCACCTGTCTGTCAGAGCCCAGGACCGAAATGCTTCTCATGAAGACACGGTGCAGGAGAAACGCTACGTCTCCTGACAGCGCCCTGCAGAGAAAGCACAAGTGGTATTTTTACACTGATGAAGTTCCAGGGATGTGATTAATGAGGCAGTGACGTGGTGGCAGTCACTAGGCAGTACCACCTGCTGGATTTTGATTTCTGTGTTGTCATATTCGATACAATGTGCAGCATCAATACAGCATTGCAGGAGAAGCGTTCTGTCAAGCTGGTTTTGTTCCTTCTTTCATAACACACTTCGCTTAAATGTCACGGGCTCATTATTTCACTTGCTCTTGGAGGAATTATCTGTTCTGAATAGCAGATGCTGTGTTCCTAAAGCACGCCGCCCAGCTCCATCGGTCCTGTGCCTGAGAGCTTTGTGAACCCTCTGTGTCTTTTTTGACTTCACAGGAGTTTTTGCTGATTATTTAAATCCCATGTTAAGCCTGATCTAAAAAAACAAGCACCCCACAATGAAACCCCCAACCCTGTGGCAATTCAGTGTGAGGCACACATGCTCTGGGGGGAACACCCTGGTACAGCTGCCTTGTTGCTGCTCTCTTCCTTGGGTGTTAGCTGTGAGTCACAGACACAACACGGGTTCATGGGCCTTTGGCCTCACTTGGTATGTTTTTTTCTTGTGGAAAAATTCAAATCCATCCTTGTACCACCTGTTTTATTGTCTGGTCAGCTCCTTTGCCATGTGGCCAACTGACAGGGCTGCGTGCATCCTACAAAGGACTACTGCAGATGCTGTCTATGGGAACTTGGGCACAGTGATTTCCATGGTGCCAATCAGATATTTTTTAAGCTTTTTTTGTGAGAAATGCTAAGAAAGTGGGAGGTATACAGAGCATGGTTAAATCACCTCACAGATACGAGTACATGTGCTCTCACACCTAAAAATAAGTGGCTCTGCTGTTCTCATTAGCTTGGCTTCACTGCAGTGCTCTCAGAAGTATCCAGACACCTTTTATTTTTAACAAATGACCATGAGCTTTCTTTTATAATGAACCTAAGAGAGAATCAGTCATGTTGAAAAAGTGGGGAAAAATGTGAACAAAGAAGCAGTTAAAGGGAAATTGCTTTGACTAATGGAGATAAACCTAACAGCCCCCCTGACAGCCTATCCAGAAATAACGTAACTTTAACTGTGATTTCAAAGCTGGCTTTTACATGTCCGTGCATGATTCAGCCTGTCCAGCACCAGGACTTTTGTCAGTGAGAAGTTACTGCTCGCCTGCCATCTCATATGAAAAAAGAGCTGTCCTTCCAGGCAGCCTTAATTCAGCAGAAGGCAATGGTATGGCTGGCACTGCTGGAGCTCCTGGCACCAGGAGGCCTGGTGGCAGCCAGCAGAGGTGGGACAGACTGTTGAGTTTTGTGAGGTTTTTAAAATCTGTGATATTTTTCTCCTGTGCTGTAATTACCAAGTACAAGAGCTCTCGATGGGAAATTTCCCCGTTATCAGTGCCGCTCGCTGCAGGAGGCAGAGCTCAGTGTAAAGAATCATCATCTTTCAGCACACGAAATGTTGGAAAGTGACTTTTGAGCATCGGTGATGGTTTGTAAGGTGCAGGCATTGCTCTTCTGGATGAGGCTTTTGAAGTTGCACCTTCCCTTCACCTTACTGACTGGGTGACCCCACCGAATGGGCAGCGTGCACGGGGCAACAGCAAACACACTGCAAAGGGGAAGGAAGGTGGGGCAAACAGCGTGGGGCTCAACCCCTGCAGAGTGTTCAGAAAAAAATGTTTAGGAGAGGACTGTGAGAAATACCTCGTTCTATTTACCTACAAACCAAGTGGTGTGTTTGTTTTTAATACCATATGGGTTTTCTAGATGAAGCAAATGTCATCTTAAATTCGTCTGTAAGTCAGCAACTGGAACAGCACTACTTCACGTTCTGACTGTATGTTTACAAGTGGCTGAGAGCTGCTGCACAGGTAAGGAGCTTGCTCAAGTGGCTGTAGCTCAGTGGTGATGAGCGCTGCTGTGATCCCTCAAGCTGTGCTCCGTGCTGCTGTGTGCATGCAGCCACTCTCTCTTTTCCCAAGCATGCTGCCCACGTTAAAACCTCCAGCGTGTTTCTCTCAACCCCTGATCTGTTGGCAACTGGCCTCTTCCAACCTTTGTTGGAATCAGCTCAAGCTGATTCTTGTTGGCAAGCAAACCTTTCAACAAAGATAGTACATTAAAAAGAAAATCACCTGTAAACATAGATAGATTCAGGTCCATCCTCACTCCATCCCAGCTCCTGCATCTTTTTCCGGACGTGAACAGCCTTTCTGACCGCTGCTTCGTACCTCTCATTCTGGCTCTGGAAGTACTGATTTTCTCTGCTAAATACGGGGTCGCTCTCGATAGCAGCCACTGTAAGGCAACGGGAAGCGTTATCGCCAGGGAGCAGCGGGCACAGCCAGGTGCCATCCTGTAACCTCACTCACCGACCGCCCGCCGCACCCGCGTGCGCTCGGCCCCGCCGTCCAGCACGGCCGTCAGCCTCTGCACGCTGAAGGAGGCCGTCAGCCTCTCGCTGGCGAGGTCGGGGTTCACGCTGCCCAGGCCGGAGCGCTGCGTGTCCTTGCCGGCCTCCAGCAGGGCCATCCCGGGCTGCTCTGTGAGGGGATGGCTGCGATGGGCGCTGGCACGCCAGTACCGGGCTGGTCTGGTGTCGGTGAGGAGCGGGCTCAGCTCTACGTGCACGGAGCGGCCTGCAGGTACTGCAGTCAGCAGAACAGAAGTGTACTTTGTACACAAACAGGAAAACCTCTGTGGTGGTTAAAAAACCAACAGAAGTGTGTGACCTTCGGGAGTGCTTAGGGACCGCCTCGTCCTTGTTGCAGCAGCAGCGGGGAAAGGGAAAGCTGAGGGCACCCCAAGAGCTCAAGATTGAGCTCGGACGGTTTTGTAGCACACAGTTCTTCGCTCCCAGCGCTTTTCCCGACGCTGCTGCACAGCCCCGTGTTCATGGCGAGGCCGCTCCCCCGCCCGCCCCTTCCCCTCCGGCCGCGGCCATGCCGGCAGTGGGTTCCTAACGAGAATAAAAATAACACGAAGCGTATCGGGGGGGAAGCGCTAACAATCAAAATAACGCAAAGCGAGACGGGGAGTGCGGTCCTTTCCCTCGGCGAAGAGCTGCCTCCAACACTTCACGCGCAGTGCGAAGCCCCGCAGCTGTCGCGCACGCCGCTACCCCGCGCCTTCCCACCCCAAGGTCGCTGCGGGCGCCGCGGCCCGGCCCTGCCCTTCAGCCCTCCCTCTGTCCGTCCCTCTGTCCGCCCGTCCCTCTGTCC
>WBMW01006244.1:1590768-1657261 GCA_013396635.1 Penelope pileata | reverse complement strand
CCCCCCGTACCGGCTCCCGGCGCTCCCAGCACTGCAGGGCCCGCCCCACTCGCGGCGTGGGCGTGGGGCCGGCCCGGGCTGCCCGCCCGCTGCTGCCGTGTGGGAAGCAGCCGCGGTTCTGTGCTCGTGTTTGGTTGTGGCTGGGCTGGGGGCTGCGCTGCGCTCCCTGCGTCCCAGCACAGCGGGGAGGTTCCCACCCGCATGCAGGGTGGGTGCAGGCCTTGCGCTGCGCGGCCCAACATGCTCGAGTTTAGCGCAGGTTGGGTGCGGGCTGTGGTTGTTGCTAACGCTGTTTAGAAATGTTTAAAAAATGACAAGGTGAGCTCAGCATTAAAAACAAGGAGCGGCGTGATGGTCATCTTTCAGTTCAAAACTGAGTTTCTAGATTAAAGCCAAGGGCACGGAGCTGCTTGGCCCCCTGGCCTGACCCCACCAGGCAGGAGTTAAACCCAGGGGACGTTTTGGTAAAAACTTCCACACAGAGAGCCAGACCCTGTGGGTTTTGTGCCCCAGGGCTTTCAGCTGGTTGAGAAGCTCAGGGATGAGCAGTGGGTGCAGATGGAAGTGGCGTTTGGGAGAACACCTCATGGGGAACGCGTCGCTGGCAGACCTCAGTGGGTTTTATGTGCAATCGGTTTATTTGGCTGCTGCCTGCTGGCATCCTCGGAGCTTTTTCAGTTCCTTGGGAAAAAGAGCAAAATAGACAACCGTCGTTTAGTTTGTTTCTTCAGAGCTGTCTGCATTAGACAGTGTGAGCCGTGACAGTTAATGCAGCAGTTGCACAACATGCATTTATATAAATGTATAAACACCAACACAACATTAACTATACACCACACAGGCGACATACACAGTGCAAAAAATGGGCTTCCAGCCATACTCTGTTAATCTGCATCTTCTGGATACACCACGTTTATTCAGGAACATGTTCTAGGGATGTGTTCTTGGGTTAGGCCCCAAATTCAGGAATTCATTTAAAAGGAAAGATGCACACAGATATCCCAAAACCTCTTCCTGGGAGTGTCCACTGGGGTTCTTGGGCCCTGTGCTCCCCTGGGGCAGCAGGATTTGGGTCCTGCTGGGCCCGGTGACGGGGCAGTGCTGTGCCTGGTGGTACCGTCTCCATGCTGACCACGGCACGAGCAAGCACATCAGTGAGGGTTTTACAGCCTCACCCCGAGCCTGGTGAGGGATGTGGTTAGCAGTTTGTCCAGGTGAGAAGAGCTTTGTGTCAACCCGCTGTGGCTTTTAGGCGTTCCTTCCAAAATGCCGTCATGGGGCGCTCGATTCTGGGGCGCCATTTTGTGTGCGTGGCCAAGTGCTGTGGTGTGGCCATTCCTGGCCATGTGGGAGCCCCATGAGTGGAGGGCTCGGGGCCAGCATGGGAGGGTCCTCACTGAGGGGCTTGAGGGGTCCCTCACTGGCATGCAGCTGGGCTGCCTGCCCTCACTGCTCTCTGTTGTCTCTCCGCAGCTGGAAGAATTTCTATTGGCTCTGTTATAGCCTGAGCTAGGACCATGTTATTTGGCTCTTCCTTTCCCTTCTGGACACCTGGCCCCCCCTCAGCAATCCCAGGCTGCAGCCATATGTGGCCCCTCTCCATGCTTGGTGGACACCAGGTGAAAGGAAGACACCTTAATTTTTTTCAGATGATACCAAATATTCACGACCACAGCAAAATATTTTCAACCTGGCTCTGAGCACTCAGCTTCCCACCAAAAGGCTTGTGTAAGTGCCCCTGTCCCAGACAGGGTGCGCCCATAGCGCTGATTTCACCGGTGCATATGGAGTGACAGATTGTCTCTTCTGGAGCGCATTTCCATCTGTGGCAAAATTACAAATTAATTTGCTTAATTTTTTGGAGCTCTTTGATCAAGGTTACTTGATCTGTGTCATAACTGCTCACAAAAACACAGCTCAGTAAGTTCTGATTTGTTATTTAAGTTGATGCTATTGGTGGATCGTTATAAAGCTTTCTCTATAGCTCTGTACAACCATCCTTAGCAAAATATTTTTCTCTTAGAGAAATTTGGCATTTTTTTTCCCCTGAATAAATACTCAATGCTGCTTCTCCCTCGTTTTTTTAATTATAGGGCGTATGAAAAGCTTCACAGTGGGAGAAGACATAAATCCTTTCAGATCTTGATTGACCCATAGGGACCATATGCAGTGGATTTCTGAAATCACAGCCTGTTTAGGATAAGTGTGATGAGGCTAAAAGCTGCCACAGGGACAGTACTGTGAAATGGGGCTCTCAAGGGCTGGAACAAGGTGAGGGGTTTTGTAATCCAGAGCCGTCCAGAGACCTCCTACCTGTCTCACTGCTCTTGACGTGACATGGCTCAGATGTTTTGTGCAAGATGCCGGGCTGAGCAGCAGTCCCCTGCAATGAAACACTCTGCTGGGCCAGAGAGACTGGGGAATGGGTTAGTAACTGCTTGATAAAGATGTGATGAACACCCTTTTCCCTTACTTCACATATGGATCCACTGAAGATGTGGATGGTGGATGCTGTTTGACTAGGTATCACCTTCCCAGCTGACTGTGCCGGTTAATTCTTGCTGTTTAAGAAGCAGTGTTTGAAGGCAGTCGGTGAGTTTTGCTGTTGAGGCTTTGTAGCAGGGCTGTATGAGAAGCAAGAAACCGGGCTCTACCTGAAGGAGCCATTTTAGCTCTAGATGTGGGTGCCTCAGGGCACAGGTGCCCCGTAAATGTAGTGTGCTCTGTCCATCCATGGTCCAAAGACACCATCCACCTCAGCTTTGCTCTGCCAACAGCAAGAAGATGTTTAGCCTTTGACATGGCAACTGGAATGAGGCAGCTCTGGCCTCTGGAAGAAGGGAGAAGAAGCACTGAGAAGCGGCTTTGCAGCAGTACCTACATGCCCCACAGCCTCCAGCATGTTCTAGTGCCAGCCATGACCCCAGCCAGCATCCTTACATCAGCATGGCATCACAGGACAGTTTTTGTAGGTTGCTGCAGTGGCACATGTCCAGGGTGTGAGGCTGAGGCTCAGCAGAGGCACAAAGCAGTTCATCTCTGCTCCTCTCTGCCAGATCCCCAGGGGTCTGCTGCTTGCTCGCTGCACGCTTCCACCAGTACCCACACTGAACCCCCAGCTTTCTGCACCGAGCGCTTGCCTCTCACCTGGGGCTTTCCTCGGAAGTCCAGTGTATTTTCTGCCTGACCATGGAACAGGGTTAACAGCTAAATAGCTATTTACAAACAGGTTTGAAATGCAGCTTAGACATGCTTGTGAAGAACAGTGGCACCTGGCCTGCCGATGCTGAGCTGGTGTGGGCACGCAGGGGCTGATTTTTCTCATAGCATAATGGCAGAGGTGTGCTGGGACACAGCCTCAGCAAGGCTCGTCTCGTGTGGTGCTGCTAACCCTCGGGCTGCTCCCAGTGATACGCAGATCATCCCTTTAGTTACCACACTGGGTTGCCAGGAGGTTCCCCGAGCTGCAGCTGCCTTCCCCCTGCCCCCTGCTCGGTGAGCCCACCTCTAGGGCTGCAGGTCCCCCAGCCCGCGGCAGTGCCCATCCCTCCACCCTGGCTTACACTTTTGCTTTGTCTCGAGGGTTATCCAAGAGTCAGCTGGAGGTTAGTGTGCTCCCACAGTCTGGGAGGAAAGGGACATCACATCTCTCTGCATCCCCTCATATGAGGACTTCTTCAGCGGATGCTGCACCTTTTCCATCGTGAGACCTTCCTGGGATGGGAAAACCTTTTTTGTGCCGTCTGCTGGAGCAAGTGTTAATAACTGTAAGTAGCCCCAAAGGTGTGGCTGTGAGTGTCCACCATGAACAGAGATGTCAGCCTTGGTCGGATCCCCGCTGGGTTTTGGCAGAAGCTACGCTGCTTTCTCTTCCCCGGTCACTGTCGATGTTCTTCTCAGGTTTTCTTTGACTTTAATGAATTCTGGTGCATGGTCTTCCTGCTTCTCCTGCTCCCTCTCCAGCTGTAATAAAGAAGAGTCACCATTATCTGTGCATGTTAAGGAACAAAAGTGCGTTCCTGATTCTTCCTGGGGAGGGCTGGGCTTTGATTTTCAGGTGGGCTTGGCCTGGCTGATATGATTGCAAGGCAGCTGTTGTGTCCTTAATTAAGGAAAACACATCCATGTTCAGTGCAACCACCGGCAAGTAGGAGAGAGAATGAGTTTGTTTTTGGAGGCAGCAAGCTGAGCTGTGCCAATTTCCGTGGCACCTGGGGACGGCGGTGCTGCCACAAGCACCCACCTTGGCACAGCTCTCCTGGCCATGTTTTGGCCTGGGTGAGACCCACCTGAAGGAGCCATTTCATTGCCAGGATGCGGCGATGCGTCTGCGTTGGACGGCACAGAGGGATGTACCCTGGCTCCCATTTCATGGAGGGGTGTCAATGCTATTCCCCGGGTTGAGCCTCTGCCATCCCCTGGGGTGGTCAGAACACCCCAGGGATGGCCAGCAGCCTGCTTTACCTGATCCAGCCGCTGGTGCCTCTTCAGGAGCTCTTTTTCAAAAGGAGACTGCAGCTTCTTTGCCTCTTCCTCCTCCTTCCTCTGCCTGAGGAGCTGGTTCCGCCGCCGGTGCTCGAGCACCCGCTGCAGCTCTGGCTTGCTGTCCACACCCACACCTCTGCAGACCAGAAGCAGATAAATGAGGGCTGGAGCTGCTCACCCAGCGTCCCCCTGCCCACCTGGCAGCCCCCGACCTCCCCTCCTCAGTGCTGCTCACTGAGGTGCTGTGAAGAATGGGCCCTCCTGTTGGCTTGGGCTGGTTTTGGTGTCATTGGGGTGGGTGACGGCTCCAGCCTTGCTAAGGGAATTTCTAATAATGAAGATTTTTTTTCCGCCAGCAGGGGTAGTCATTGAACTGCAGTAATTGTCCCAGCGGCTCGGCTTGCTCTGAAGCTGAGGGTTTGTGATCCCTGCTGATGTGGGAGCTTGGAGAGGCCAAGGTGAGATGTCCCCTCCTGAGGCATGCACCCAGCTCCCCTTCACTGCCCGACACCTCCTGAGCAGAGCTGGGCTGGGACCGCCAGAAGGGAATCGTGGTGAGGTCCTGCAGGCAAGGCCTGAGTGTGTGGCTAAGAGATGAAAGGAGTTCCCCAAACAAATTTCCAAAACCTAACTCTTGAATATTCCAAAACCTAACCCTGAGTTTGGGCACTAACGTTTATCTCCTGCAGCTGAGCCCAATACCTTCTCCCCCCTGAAAGCACAGATGTGGCCATGAACGTCATCAAACCTCTGCTGACTGCTGGGAAGGTTTCACTGCCACTGCATGGGGTTGTGTTACTGAGCTGCAGGTTACCTTCTGCAATAGCAACGGGAATGTGTGTAATTTTAGAAGAAATCACAGAAGTAGTGGTGTCTGTATCGATGGGATGAAGTGAAGTTTTTGAGAAGGCGCTGAAGACCTCATGGCTGTCACATGGGGAAGGAGCAGAGCCTGACTGCTCTCCTGGATGGGGTTGAACGCTGACTTAAATCAGGTGAGGATATGTGAAGTCCCAAGGAAATACCCACAGGGGAGGTGTTGTAACGGCGGGTCCTGTGGCAGAGAGCCCCAAGGCCTGACAGCAGGCAGGCCTGCTTTGGCGTGGTGGCAACACAGAGCTTGCAGTGTTGCCTTAAGATTTGTTACTGCTCCTTGATTCAGTGAGCCTGTGCTTAGTGCCCCGAGGTGTTGGCTGAGATAAGGGCTTTGTTGCACAAGCTGCTGATGTGGATCACTTTCTGCTTCTGCCTGAGGGGAAAAGGCAGAAATGGGAGCAAGCACAGTTCGTTCTCTCTCCTCTCCTCCCTTCCATAGGGACATACAGCAGAGAGCAAAGCTGCTGGATTTGCTGGTGACTTAAGGATGCTCCTCTTTCCCTCTGGGAGCCCTGTGCCAGCTTGCTGGCTGCCCTGAACCTGCTCCAGGGCTGACAGCATCCATTGTTCTGGGAGATGCAGGCCAAGGATGCAGAGTGAGCTTTTAACCAGGCACCATTGCTTGATGGGGCATGGTGGCTGTCAAGCCAGTGTTTTAATACCTGCCTGCTTCAGCTGACTCTGCGTCAGTGCTGGGGAATGGCCTGGGCACGGTCCCTGAAATTCTCTTTCTTCTGTGAAAGCCAAATCCAAGCAGAGCCTGGGCTGTGTAGTACTGAGTGATGAACCCTACTGGCAGGGTTGGCTGTTTGCCGAGTTAGTGCGTGTGTCTGGCTCTCGTGATGAGTGTAGTCGTTCTGAACAGAGGCTCCGTCCTTTTAATTGGAGAGCCAAAATGTGATCATGTCAGAATATCTTTGGGCATTTAGGACATTTCAGTATGAAGCTTTTGTTGAGCAGCCCAAGGGAGTGATGTGCGGGCAGGTTCTCAGTCCTTGCTGCCATTATCCTGATGCTGTATCTGTACCCCCAAAGAGTCAAACTACGGTGATGGGGTGGGGGACCAGGGGTGTGAACGCTCGCTTTCTGCCCTGGGAGAGTTTTGTTTTTTAGGGAAACAGAGATCAGCCTTTCCCTTGTGCAGACACTCACAGTGATGCTCTCAGAGCTTCCAGCGGCTCCATCCAGCCCACACCTCTTAGTGCCTCTGGGCTGTGTAAAGCAGGGCTGCATGTTGGGGTGGGCTTGGCGAGTGCTTTATCATCAGAGATGGAGAAGGAAAAGATGGGACTGGGGAGGAAACACGTGGGGAACCGAGAAGGAGGCTGCAGGGATGCCTCCCAGCTTCCAGCACTTGTGGTTTGAGGTGGGTGGCAATAGTGAGCAGCTCTGAAAGGTGCTCTCCAGAGGTTTGGGAGGGCAGAGGGGGGGGCTTTTAGCTCTGCGTTTGTTTGAAAATAATCTGTCATGTCAGAGAAAAGGGTTATGGCAGGTTGTGCCCCATGTTCATGTGCAAGTGACGGGATTTATCCCTCCCCTCCAGCCCGCAGCTGGTGCTGGTGGTGGTGCTGGGGCTCAGCACTGCTGCCACCTCCCCTCACCTCTTGTGGTTCATCAGCAGCTCTCTGTGCAGCTCCTGGTGGCTCTTGGAGGCTTTGACGGGGTTGAGGAGCTTTTTGGGTTTGATCAGCTCCGGGTTTCCGTCAATGTAGTCTGGGTGAGTCAGGATGCTGCTGCGGTCGGGGTGCTCCCGCTGTATTTCCGTGTACATCGACACTGGAAGACAAAGAGAGGTGTTGGCAGGGGTGGCACCTGTGGAGCCCACCTGTGCCCTCCTCCCTGGGTGAGCTGCTGTGCTGGGGCACATGGTACAGGTTTACAAAATATTCCCTTTGGAGAGACATGTATTAATTAGATCACTTCTAAACGACTCGCCAGCCCCTCGCTCCGCTGGCTGCAGCACTTAGAGCCAAGGACTGATTAATGTAGGGTGGGCTTGGCTGGAGCTGGCAGCAGGTGCAGGCTGGGCTGAGGCTGCAGGATTTGGGGAGCCCAGGAAGCACTGCTGTCACTGACACCTTTGTCAGCCATGGGTTTTGCTGATATCCTGCTGCCCTATAGCTCAGGATCAATCCCAGTGCCGAGGAAAGCATAGTTCCCGTGTGCAGTACGGGATCACGCTGTAACAATTTGTGTGTTCTGGAGGTAAGAACAAGGGCCCACTCTTTTCTGAGTGGTGGCAGCTTGGATTTCAGGCAAACTGCAGGGCATGCTCACGGCTGGCATTTCCAAGTGCTCTGCATTTCTCTTCTACAAAAATCCCTACACAAAGGAGCGCAAAGCACAAGGTGTAAGACGAATGTGTGCAGGCTGTGCTTTAACGCAGAGTGCAGCTGGGCTGCCTGCAATTACATCAGGACAAGGTCTTCTGGCCCAGGAAGAACAGTTCTTCCTCACTACTTTCTTAATCAATTTGGCAGTTTATCAGCAAGAACAACAAGTTCCAGAAGAAGAGCGTAGGCAGCTCTGCGGCTCCGAGTGTTCCCTTATTACAGTATTTTGGGGTACCTGGTGCGAAGGTATATGGGTTGATGGAGCAGCAAGGAAAACAGCTTTTGTTCAGTAATGCTGCCTCTCTCTTATCACAGTCTCATGTACAAAAGGAATAAAGCCCTTTTAAAAAAGAAATCAATAAAATGGAAAAAAAAAGCAAGAGAAAGCAGACTAGGTCATTCTTTCATAGTCAGTAAGTACTCGGCGAATGTAAAGTGGGTTGCAATCAAACAGAATTGTGTAAGAAATAATACTGCTGAAGAAATGATTCAATATCAAACAGCTTCTCGTTGAATGTTAATGTGGGCAGTGCCCTGCTGCTCTGGGAACAAAGGAGAACAGATTGGAGCCCGTTAGGAGTGTAATTGGGGTGAATAGTGCGGTGCATATTCAGAGGGGCTGGGAAGCTGGAAGCGGTGATTTCTTGTACCGGGTTATTTTCCTCCAGGATCAGACGTGGCTGTTGGCAGCTCAGGGGCTGAGCTTTGCTGTTGGATGGCATTGGGTGCATCTCACCCTGCTGGCACTGAGCAGGCACAGGGGTGCACGGGCTGCAGAGCAGCCAAGGGTTAAGGCAGCACCGTTTGATGGCCAATTGCTGTTAAAGGAAAACTGGTTTTTGAGCAGTGGAATGCACATCAGGTTTTCACTGGGGTAAAATTGCTGGGGTTTGTTTTTCTACTTCATCCCTTTTCTGGGGTCTTCTTTTCCACGGGAAAAGAGGCAGGCAAAAGGCAAGGGAGGAAGGTACCAAAGCTGAGGTTTGTTTTGGTGTGAATGACATGGGTGAGCTCTCATTTCCCACGGCAAAGCAGTGGCTTTGTTCTTCAAACAGCAAAAAGTAACTTCAGAGAATGCCGAGTGCTGTCAGTGGGGACTGGCTGGGGTACAGCGGGAGGTTGCCTGGTAAGGTACCGGGGAGGTTACCTGGGAGCTGCCCAGCTGGAAGGAGCCACAAACCTCCCTGCAGGAGCCACGCTTTAAATCTTCCCCAGACCTTCGTGTGGAGCAATTCAAGGGATGTCTGCACTGGCATTGAGCGTAAAAAGGAAAAGGAGGCCTGGGGCACAGCTCGGGGTGTGCTGGGAATAAGGACGGGCACCCTTCCTGCTGCGGGCTGGCAGGTGGGGACCCCGGGCACAGCGCTTCTCCTGGGGTGCATCTGTCATCTCCGAGACCTGGGGTGATTCGTGTGCGGGGAGACAGACTGCTATCAGGCTGTGTTCTGGGATTATTTATAGTGCCAGAGGTGTAAATCAAGGCAGGTCTCTGCGGAGGATTTACAGCAGGACGTCTGCTTGCGCCTGATTTGCCCGTAGATCAATGAGGAAGGCTCAGCTCTGGCACCTCCTGGGCCACCGCCATAAATCAGCAATAGGTGCTGGACAGTTTTATATTGTTCTTGGCAAGACGTAAACAAAAAAATGCACGTGTGTTTTGACACCCTCGGCTGTACTCGGAAAGACAGTGTGACCTTTCAATAGATCTGCTTCGGACTGTTGCTTTTAAAAAGTAGCTGTGTTTGCTTCAGTGAATTCAGCCTTTTGCTTGCTCTTAAATATTTTCCCTCTCCTCGTTTCTGGAAGCCTGAGGCTCTCTAGGAAAGCTGCATTTCCAGGGAACTTCTCTGTGAGCACAGGGATCCTCGGCTGCGCTGCGGGATGGACTCCTGCCTTCTCCCACCTCCTGGGGGGCTCAGCACCTCGGGGGACCCCGTGCCCCCACCCCGCTGTGGGGCTGCCCTGGGGGGGAACATGGCTTTTTCCTAGCTTGAGCTGCTAGCTTGGAGTGCCGCTGCAGCTCAGCATTTTCTTAAAACGTAACTCCAAACAAAACTTTCTGCCTGTTGCTGGGATCCCATTCAGCGCATCAGTGCAGAGCCTACGATCTGGGAGAAACTTTTCAAAATGGGGAAAAACTAGAAATATGTTTTTTGTGGATGAGCGCACAGTGGGAAGGAGCGTGGGGGAGGTTTCTGAGCTGGCTTCAGGGGTGCAGATCCCTCAGGGCTGGGGTTCTGCTGGCTGCAGCCCAGCACTGTGCTCTTGCAGCACTGTGCATCTCTGCATCCCTCCATGGCACCGTGTCAGCATCTCATCCCAGCGGCCTGGCACGCGCCCCTGGCTTGTCACCGAGCCACCGCGTCACCCACCAGTGATACGCGTGCTCTGGAAGGGGAGCAGAGAACCTTTGTCTGCTTTTAATCTGTGCTTTTAAATAATTAAGCAAGCCTAATTCTGGTATTTATAATGCAACGAGGCAAATGTAACTCGATGTGGGCGCTGTGGGAAGCAGGTCCTGGCTGCGGGGTTGCTCCTCGGAGCAGTGGGCGCTCACTGCAGGTTGGCTCAGCACTGAAATTCGGAGAGAAACCCCACGGGGTTGCCCTGCTGGGTGCCATGCTCCAGCTCCAGCCACCCCAACGCTGCCCAAAAGCAAAGGACCCAGGGGGTCACTGCGGCCACCAAGCCACTGCCCTGCCGTGGGCTGGCTCTGCCTGTGACATTTGGGTGGCAGCAGCCTCCCCTCGCTGGGGGTGGGCGTGCTGGTTAATCATTGCGTTTAATTGCCTTGGGCTGTGCCAGGCGAGGTGCTGGGGCTGGGATGCCGCTCTGTTAACAGTTACCAGGGGATGCCTGCGCTGCGGTGCATGGAAGGGTCCGTCTGCTTTGTTCAGCAGCAACAGGTGCTCAGCAGTCCTCGCTAATCGCAAACTTGCTCTTGGTATGTTGTCAAATATTTGCTCTGTGCCTTTGCCTGCCTATGCAGAGACACGCATCAATCATTAGTGAATGCTTTAAGGTAGCTCAAAGGCATTTTGTGGAATGCAAAGAGAATCATTGTGTGCTGAACTGCAGTTTCACCAGCAATACCCCCTGCCCAGCCCAGCTCCTCCCCAGAGAACATCACATGGTGCCATGCAGTAGCCTAGGGAATTTCTGTGGCTGTGAGTTTTGAAAGGGCAGCTCCTGAGCTAACCTGAAGTACCACAGAACTGTGATATCCCAAACAGAACTTAAAGCAGGGTCCAGAGCCACCTGTGCATGAGTACAGGTGCGGCACAGAACCCCGTGGGGCTCAGCAGCCTCTGTCCAGCAAATGCAGGGAGGGGACACAGGGACCCCTGGGGCCCCTGGGCTTACCTGATTTCCGCAGTGTGGCCCTGGGGAGCCCGGGGGCCCCATGCTGCCCCGTGCCCCACGACATGGGGCCGGGCTGCTGCGTCTGCCCGCTGTGTCCGTGGAGCTCCCCGGCTCCTGCCCGGTCCCTCTGGCGGGTGGAGGACGGAGGCTCACGTGGAGCTGCCTCTCTGCTGCCCCACGGACCCCCCAAAGTTGCTCCCTTTGCTCTTCGCTGCCGGATGATGTTTTCCCAGGAAATCAACGAGCTAGTGGGTTTCCTTTTCCCAGCAAAGAGCTCCTTGCGTGCCCAGGCACCGAGGGGTTGTGTCCCTGCGCCACGGAGGGCGATTTCTCTGAGTGTGCCTTAACCACGCTCCCAGAGAAATCAGATCGGCCCAGAGGAAGCCGCACGCCCACTCCCTTCAGCAAGCACTGCAACAGCAAAGCCCGGCACCAGGGCAACCGCTCGTGTTATCGTGATCGTTCCCAGCACGTTGCGACACCGCTGCGCCAGCACCGTGCTGTCCTGGGGACAAGGGCACGGGGGGAGCGTGAGGCCAGGAGCTGCCTGGCCCTGTGCCCGGTGCTCGTCGTGGCACCAGGGATGCAGGGCTGGAGCGGGGAGAAGGAGTGGGAGTGCCCCAGTGGCTCCTTTGGGTGGGTGCCGGTGCTGCCCATTGCCCCATGCCCATGGGGCAAAGCCATTGGGATGGGGCAAAGCCATTTCCATCCCAGTGAAATGGATAAGGGCACTGCCAACTGCGCTGCAGGATGCTCCCAGCCCTATGGGGAGAGGGGCCAGGCTGCCATGAGCACCAGGGTCCTCATTCCCTTGTTTTCACCTCTCCACGTTTTGCTCTCTTCTGTGCCCCAGCACTCTCCCCTATCCTGGCCGTGTTTTCCAGCCAAGGGCTCAGTGGTGTTGGAGCTCCCCACTCCCCTCGCTGACCCCCACTCACCTGAGCTGCCGCTCGTGGGCCTCCCGCTGCCACCAGCACCCCTGGGCTGGAGGGAATATTCCTTCTGGAAGAGAAGAGAGAAGGGAGTGGGCAACATCCAGGCATTGCTCTGTATCAGACGGTGAGGTACAGGGGAGCTGCTGGCCCCAAGCAAGGACCATGGCAGCAGGGGGGACATGGAGTGAACCATGAGTTTGTTGGAGATGTGGCAAAAAGGGGGAAAGCATCATTTTAACTTTGCTTCTGGCTCCTGAGTGAGAGGGGCTGGGGGTGTGGGAGAGGGCTGACACTACATTAGGTGAAACAAATGGAAAAAAGGCAATCTGTGTTTTGTGGTACCTCCTGGTGCTGGCCAGCTGCTGGTTTCTGGGTTTTGGGACCTCCTGTGCTGAACCAGAGGGAGTTTGATGGCAAAGCTTTGTGGTGCCATCTGGGCACCATTAAGGTGCAGCACAGCGTTGGTATTGCACAGTGACCAGAGTCTGAGCTAATGAATTAGGCAAGAAAGGGCTGCAATCAGATGTTGTGGTAACAAAGGTATTGGGAAGGGTGAAACACTGCCTGGGCTGAGAACTGGTCTGGGTCTGCCCCTGGGAGGCAGCAGCGGGGCTGGGCATTGCCCAGCTCATGGGTTGGGGAGCGCAGAGGTGCTCGGCCGCGGGCTGCAGTGGCTGCTGTGTCAGCGTACAGCCAACAAACACATGCTCTGATTATATTGTTGCTTGGCCCAGAGGCTTTGAAGGAAATTGTGATGACTGCAGTGAGCTGACAGATCAAAGCCAGCATTTCTGCATGTGATGAAGCCACAATACGTGGCTCACGAGATTGGCTTACGCATATGGCAATTTTAGATTTAGGGGTTATCCACATTGCACCTTATCACATCTTCCCATCAGCCCCTAACACCTCTGCTTTCTGCTCCTGGTGCTGTATGAAAACATCTCTGACGCGCTCCTGGACGTGGCAATGGTGTAAGCTGTTGCCCAAATCTCATGGATTGTTGCAGAATTCTGCTCTCTCTGTGCTCATTTGCAGCAGCTGGGAGTGATCCAGCCCTCAGTGAAATCATTCACTGCAAGAAACTTCTGAGGATTAGCGAGACTTCTCCCATCTGTGATGTAAAGGCACAGAAATCTGCCGGCTGACTGTGGTGCTGCAGTCCCTGCCATGTGAGGTGCTGGCGCACGTGCTGCTGAGGAGATCCTGTGTTTTTATTAAGGAGAAACAGAGAAAATGGGCAGTGTGTCCCAACACCCCGCATCACCTTCTGGCTCCCACTGGCTGTGGTTCGGGCTCCTCTGTCTCACAGGGGCAGAGCGATGCTCAGCGAGGAGCTGGGCTCTGCCCATCCTGTGCCCAGCTCAGCGTGGCACAACGCTACTTTGCAGCTGGGCAGTGGCATTGTGCAGAGAGACGTGGCCACTGTACAGTGTCCCCATGCTGCAGCCCAGCTCTTGGGGACCCGGGGCTGGAGGGTGATGTGGGACGCAGCAGCAACATGGCGCAGCCCAACCCCATGGACCTGCTCTGGGTCAGCACACGGCTGCCCGCGGGCGATTGGCTTCGACCTGCTGAGCGCTGAGCTTGTGTTACTCCTGGTGCCTGGCCATGGCCCTGGCTGTTTGCGCTATCGTGTTGCAAAGGGCTTTGCAAAAGATCGGATGCTCGGTGTTACGTTTCATTCCTGCTGTTCTGACCTCCCCAAATCTGCAGTGTTCCGTAGGCGGGGGGCGGAGACGTGCTCCCGGGGTGCCGGGCAGGTGGCCATGCTGTGCTGAGCCAGGTGGAAAATTGCGAATGCTCTGCGGAGTGCTGTGTTATTTTATTCATAAAGACAACACAATTTGACATGGATGAGCACCGTGCTGACCTTTGCGTGGCCCTCCGGCAGTGGGAGAGCTGCGGGGACATCGGGACCCATCTCAGGCACTGCCCGGAGCAGGGGGCAGTGTCCCGTTCTTGCCCTGAGCTGTGCTGGTAATACCTTCATCGCCCACCCAAGAGTTGTTAGCAGCCATTTGGCTGTTGCAACGGATGAGCCCTGTCCCAGGAGCTGATTTCTGCTCTGTGCTGTAGGTTTGGTAACGCTGATGGTGTGAAGGACAGGGGCTGCTATTTCTGGGGTTGCTGCTGACTGCATGGGAAGAGCATCACTCATTGGCACAAAGGGGCTCTGGCAGTGTGGAACGAATTGCTGTCATGCTGCAGAGAGACCATTCAGACCCCCTGAAGTACCTTGAGGAATGAGATTTTGCAGAAAGCGAGGCGTATGCCACGTGAGCGATAGGGACAACATTTATCCCTGGCACTGTGCCGGCAGCCCCGGAGCTGCGGTGGCATCGCTGCTCCGTGTCACACACGGGGACTGCATAAAAATGGGGATTGCAGGGAGCAGGGCAGGGGGAAGGGGCCACAGGGGAGGAGGTCTGGCTGTGAGTGGAGGGGGCAGCAAAGGGGTGAAGCGTCCCCGTCACTGCAGGGGTCTGAGAAGGCAGCAGGTGCCACTGGAGCGATCCCCCCGGAGCAGAGGGAAGCAGTAAAGCAGTGAAGCCCTTAATTGTTTTAATCCATTTCTATTTGAGGACCGCTGAGCCATCCCAACCCTGGCAGCTGCTGCGCTGCCATGCAGAGATCTCCCTGCTCTCCCTATGGGCACCAGGGCTTGTGCCGGGCTCTGTGGCTGGAGCTGGGCTCAGTGCTGCTGTGCTGCCAGCACCACCAGCCAGAATTTGGGGGCTTTTTTGATCAAGTTGGTGAAACCCCCTGCCCTGTGGTGCTGAGCTCCCTGCAGAGCACAGGCAGCCTGTGGGTGTGCCCCTGCCCTGAGCACCCCAGGTGCTATGGCATCATTCTTTCTTCTCTACCACAGCCTGGGACAGTGTCTGTGCTTAATCCCCATCTGCCACCACCTGTGAGGCTTTAAGGGGCTGAGGAAGAAGAAGGAAGGGATGGGTTAAAGCCACCCCAGAGGAGGGCTGTGGATGTTGTGGGGCAGCTCCTGCCCGGGGCTGTGCTGTGTCAGCAGGAGGGAGCCCGCAGGTGTTCGCTGTCTGGTGAGCCTGAGCTGTTATTTTCTGGGAATGTGTCAACATTGCCCAGAAATGGGCTTTTCATCAGTGATCTCCCCTCTGTCCTTAGGCGCTTAGGGACTTCTCTGGTGTGCAAAGCCATCGGCTCTCTCCTGTCCCCCTCACCGCAGGCAGCACGGTGCTGCAGGACACCGAGACATCACGGATCCCAACTGCCATTGGGTTTGGCTGCATTCCCAGGGCCAGCACCACGAAACAACAGGTCCTGGGGCTCCTGCTCCTCCTCGTGTCATCGGTGTCACCGTGCCAGGACAGGCACTGTGCTGACCCTGCTGTGGCTGTGTCCTCCCCATGCTCTGTGGCCCTGGCATGGAGCAGCCCTTTCCCTTCTCATTATGAGCCTCTCTGGCAGCCACAGACACAGCTCCTCTGTTTGCCTGCGCTTTCTAATATAAGGGCTCGGGATTTTTGTAGTTGGGATAAGGGTTTCCAAGTTCTCAAATGGACAGAAACAGCTTTTTCATCCATTTGGAGCTTTCATCTAACATCACAGGCTTTTAAAATCCCCTTTTAGCATTGCCCCGGTGTTGCAGCACTCTGCTCCCTGGAGCAGGGGAGCGGTGGTGCTGAGCGTGGTGCTGGGACGATGCGTGTGTGCGGAGCGGGGCTGAGTGCACTGCCCCATGGAGTGGGGCTGCTTTGGGGCTCCCCTGCCTGGGGTCTGGACACGGGCATGGCCCAGTGCTCAGCCTCTGGGTGCCAGTGCTGTCCCCACGCTGAGCTCACGGAGGAGCTTAGGGGATGCTCTCAGCGTGGGCAGCCGGGTGCTGCCGTGCCAAACGGGGACTGGCGCTGGCGCGCTGCCTCTTGTTGTTTTAAACCAAAGCTCTCCTAATCTCGGCTCATCTGACATTAGTGTAAAGTGACACTCTTGGGAATTGGGGAACAGAAAAACTTTCTCTTGGGAAACAGCCACCGTGCAAACCCTGGCTGTGCTGGGGGCTGTTTGTGGGGAGGCTGCGCTCGCAGCTTTGTTTGAAGGGTTTTTTTGGGGGTGCAGGGAGGGTCCTGTGAGCCGTGAGCCCCCACCTCAAGCTGCCTCAGGTCCTGGCAGCACGGGGCTCCAGGCGAAGCCCCGCGTCCCACTGGCAGTGGGGGTGCAGGACAGGCCTGTGGGAGCAGCCGCAGCCTTTGCAAGCAGCAGTGTCCCCGGAGCCCCGCTGGCAGCCCTTCCGGCCCCTTTTGTTGTGGAGCGAGGATTTGCCTCGCGCTCCGCATCCCCTGCTGCCAGCCCTTGGATGGCTCTGCTCTGCACTTGACGGGGGCTGCGCTGAGACTGCCAATGGGACAGTGCTGGCGCGGGGCCCTCCTCCTGCTCCCCAGTCCCATTGCACTGTGCCCAGCAGCCCCCTGCCTGGGCAGGGGACCCTTATCCCTTTCCATCCCCTATCATCCAAACCGAGGGTGAAGCACTGAGCCATGGCCCTCCCCAAAGCCATTGGGAGGACGGTGCGGGTGGGTGGGAGCGCTGGGTGGTGGCTCCGAGCCAGCTCTGACCTAACCAGCTTATTCCTGGCTTCAGTAATGCCGTGTGAATGTGCCGAGGTCTGGAGGTCGCAGCCGTGTGAGCAAAGGGCTGGGGACGAGCCCTGTGGGAGCAGAGGATGCTGCGGGGTGGGAGGGGACCAGGGCTCCTATGGCTGAGGAGCATCGCTCCGCGGGCTCTGCCCTCCATGGGCCGTATCTGCTGTGAGCATCAGGCAGGAGCCAGGATGGGAACTTTCTTCTCTTGCTCGTTGGTTTGCAGCTCCCACCAAATCAGACACACAGGCTCACTCCTCAAAGCATTTCTGCACGGGTCTTGCTGCCTTGGCTTTGCACAAGTGTGAGAGGGCCAGGATTGCTCTGGCTTTGTTTGCCTCCTGTCTCACATCAGGTGCTCAGCAGCCCAGAGGGATTTGCTGCCCTTGCACCGTGCACTCCTGAACACGGAGTGTTGCTGAAAATTGGAGGCACTACAGACTCTTCTGCTCCAGGAACTGGGACTGCAGGAGGTCACTCCGCTGGGACAGCAGGAATACAGTTTCATGGGCTTTCAAAATAGTTGGTTTATTTTCCCTCATTTCAGAGGGAATCTGGGTAAAATGGATGAAGATGGGGTGACAGTGTTGGGTCACTGGGTGCTGCTTTTGTCTAATTGGGGTCCTAGCCCAGCCCTCCTTCTCTGAGGGATTTTCATTTAAATTTCGCTTTACATTTCTGATAGAGGGTGAAAGGAGAGAGCAGAGGTTGGAATTCCTCAAGGCCTTTAGGACACCACAAGCCCACTGACTGCTGCCCGAGTGTGGCCAAGGGGAAAGCAGGAAGAGCATCCTGGCGTTGCTCTTGACAATGTGAGTACGCATTCTTAAAGCAACTTGTCAGCTGGGTAGCTGTACCTGGGTCAGGAACTCAAACACCAACACCTCCCAGGTTTTCCTCACCGAGCACAGCAATTCCTGGGATGCAGCCACAGAGCTGACCCCAGAGCTGGGCAGCCTGACCATGCAGTGGTGATGCATCTCCATGCACAGATGTCATCGGGCACGAAGCAAAGTGCCACCCAACGACACCCCCAGCACAGCCATCCCCAGCACCTCCTCGCAGCTCTGGCTGCTCAGCACTGCCTCCTCCTGCAGCTCTTGGCCGCTCTCCCAGGGGATGCGGGTGGGGAGGAGATGAGCACCCCATGCTCCGGGGGGGCTGCCTTGCCCGTGTCATCGGTCGGTCAGGAGCGAGGGAACAGTGATGGGAGCGGGGACCATCACTGGGCTGCAGCACTGTGAGGCTGACATTTCTCCCCCAGAAAACCAAACTTTGTGCTAATGTGACGTTCCCATCCCCTCCTTGCTGTCCCCACAGGCCTGGCAGGGCCCCAGCGCTGAGCCCATCAGGTGGAATTACTTAAGAGCGGCTCAGTTCCCCCTAATCCCCTGCTGCTGTCACCGCCTTTAGCACACAGGGAGCAAAACAAACCCCACGTGAGCAGAGGGTGCCTCTCCCCAAACCCACCGCTTTGTCCCGTGGCAGAACCACTCACATACCTTCTTCCCGTGTGTTGCTCCCATGGTCTGGCACTTGGGCTGTGCCCCGTGGGCCCCGGCCCCGCTATGCCCGGGGGCCCTGCAGCTCCCGCTGCCCCCGCGGGGAGAGCTCCAGCCCGTGTGCGGCGGGGCCGGGCGGGAGGGTTCGCTTTTCCTCCCTTCTCCCAGCACGTGGAGAACTCATTTTCTTCGTGCACCTCGCGGCTGGCGCGCGCCCAGGCTCTGCCCGGGCACAAAGGCGGCTTTCATGCTGCGGATGCCCGGTTTCTAAGCCGGGCTCCGTATTTTGAGAGGCTGTGGAAGATTACAGTAATTGCACTTGACAGGGCAAGATGTCACAGGACGCGGATTCGCCCGGCTGCGGGGCCCCGGCACCCGCTGGTCCTCGCTTGTGCCATCCCTCCTACCCAGCTCTTTGGTGCTTTGCTGAAATAAATCAGTGCCCCAAAACAAGGCAGGGTAGCCCCGCTGGTGTCCTGGCTCTCGGCTCCTGCAGCAGCGCTGGATTTTGCAGACATGCTCCTGCAGATGCCCCCAGGGGCTCAGGGCTGCGGATGTCTGGGGGATGCGGCACTGGGACAGCGCGGTGGTCGCCCAGGTAGGCACCATCCACATCTCTGCAGCTTCTGGAACAGCGGGGAGCTGGAAAACCAAACCCATCTGGGGACTGTCCTGCATCCATCGTCCTTTTGAGCTTTTGTTCTTTAATAAGCAAATTTATTTGCTAAATAATTGTGACAACGCTGTACTTATGACCACCCCTCCCTCCAGTCGTAGTCCCTCCAGTAGACTTTGGGACTTTTGATTTTCTGGCCAGGGTGCAGTAACTTCAGCAGGGTGGCTGTCAGAGCCCTGGCTGCTGGCTGGGGTCACACAGGAGCTGCACTTCACCTCTCCCTATTTACCCAAAACTGTGTGTACCTTCACAATCGCTCAGCGATGGGCTCAGGGCTGGTTATAGCGTGCTGAAACATAGATTTCCTTTAGAAAGGCTCTGGTTTAAAGCCAAAATAATGTGCATTGCAACGGGCCAGGAAGAGTTTCCCAAAGCTGAAAGGGGCTGCTTGTTTCCCTGCTGTGCCTGATGCTGGGCGCTGCTTTTCCCTTTGCAGCAGCCTTTACGGGTCTCAGGCTGTTTTCAGTTTGGCTTTCAAGCGAATCGAGAGCCATTGAGGGGGCTTAAAATAGTTGGCATATTTCTGCTGGCGGTGCAGCGGGGTGTGTGGCGCGAGGGCTGTTGTGGCTGCCGCGCTGTGTTGGTTCTCGCTGCTGCTGCGGGCGCGGGTGATTCAGCGCCGGGATTAACGGCTGCTGCTGCAGCAGATTTAGGGATCGATCTGTGGCAGAGGCTTCCCGCAGCGTGGTCAGGTGCACGTTAAGGATAAGCTTGGATAAAATACTATGGCTATCGGGGGATTCCTCTGTGATGGTTGTTTTGGGTTTTTATTTTAGTTTTGCCTTTGGGAGTTCCTTCCTATAAGCATTACGAAAATTATTTCAGGATTTTTCCTTCTTTAGGGAAAACCTGCTGCCTTGCTGGTTTGGGACACTGGTGTTGGGTTTTGGTGTTATCTCGACCTTTGCAGACAAAGCATTTTGCCCACCTCGTTGCCCCTTTTCTGGGTTAAATCCAAGCTACACCCTCCAAGGCATGTCCCCAAAGATTGACCAGCAAGCCATGGCCTTATTGTGGCTGTAAGGGACAGAGGGGGCTGGCAGTGAGCAGGGGAGACCACCGGGGGCAGAACATCCCCTGCGGGCAGGGGGCACCCACATGTGGTGCAGTGACAGCGGATGGGTGATGGGGATGCCCAGCTGGAGCTGGCAGTGCCAGGCCTGTGGGGAAAAGCCTGGATTGTGCTTGAAAATGGAAGCGAGAAGGTAGTGTTTTATAATTATATATATTATATAAGAAATCACTAGAAAACCTGTCACAAAATTTTTGAAGACAGAAAAATAAAATACCCCAAATTGACCCATAGCTACAGATGGGGCAGCCTGGCTGGGCGCTCACTCACTTGCGCGCTGCGGCTGCTCACCAGCGCTGCTCTGGGCACCGCGTGCCCCCGTGCTGGTCCCTGGGAGCCAGGAGCTGCCCCTGGGCTGTGTGATGGGGCTGGGGGTCAGGGTCAGTTTTGGGCAGATGTCCTCCCCAGAGCACCCAGATGGGTCTCCATGCAGACATGCTGCTGGTGTGTCCCTGCTAATCCTGCTTCCTGGGGGCACAGCCCTCCATCTCCAGCATCTCGGGCCAGCCGTCATATTTATTTGTTTTCTGGTCGTTTTTGATGTACTGCAGGAAAAATAGGAGAGAAAGTTAGAATAGAGGAGGTTGGTGGCATAGGGCAAGTCTGCAGTGTGGCAGAGCTTGCAGATAGCATCTTCTCCAGCCAGATGGGTGAGATGTGCTACAGAGAGGGTGGGAGATGGTGGAGGGCCACATACCTCCTCAAAGGGGCTCTTGCCCTTCAGCCCCTTCGCCCCCAGGAAGACCCAGTTGTCTCGAAAGCTGAGCTGGTTCACATATCTGCTGCCCAACGCTGAAAAATGTGACCGTACTTTGTTGTTCATCCTAAGAGAGAGGATGAAGGCATCAGCGTGGTGCTGGGTCGGTGGACCCTCCTGTCCCCGTGCTGCTCCTGGCAGCACATGGCTTGGGGGGGGAGGACAGCAGAAGCACTCCCAGCCCCAGCACAGCTGCTGGTTTTGGGGCAGCCAGGCACTCCTGGGGACAAACTCACTTTGTGGCAGCGTCATCATAGGTGGCCACCAACACGATGGTGCCAACCTTGATCTCTTGGAGGAAGTTGTCCACCTTTGTAATGTCTGGGAGAGAGGAAAAGGGTTTTAGTAGGGACGCGCACAGTCAGTGGGAAATGCCCTGATGGTGCTGGTGGTAGCCAAGGCTTGAGGCTGCTGCTTTCCTGATGCTGCAGAACTGCAGCAGAAATTATAAACTCATGGAATCATAGAATCATTTGAGTTGAAAGGGACCTTTAAAGGCCATCTGGTCCAACTCCCCTGCAATGAACAGGGATGTCTACAGTTAGGTCAAGGTGCTCAGAGCCCATCCAGCCTGACCTTCAGTGTCTCCAGGGATGGGGCATCCACCACCTCTCCAGGCATCCTGTTCCAGTGTTTCACCACCCGTATCGTAAACAACTTTTTTTCTTATATCCAGTCTAAATCTCCCCTCTTTTAGTTTGAAACCATTTCCACTTGTCCTGTCACAACAGAATATACTACAAAAATATTCCTAATTTTGCTCCCCAGCTGTGAGACTTTCTAAACATGAATTTACTTCCCAGTGCCAGGAAGAGCCTGGGTTTGGGCAGGCCAGGCCGCAGAGCTGCCTGCATTGTGGTAGCAGCTTCAAGCACATTGCAGCAGTTATTCCTCATTCTGCATCCACGGCACGGGATGCTCGAGTCCAACGCCCCATCTAGTGGCACAGGAGCCCATTGCTGCTCGCAGCAGGGTCTCACTTGCAGACTGCAGGACAACTCGTGGTGTTGGTGTTCCTCCTTAAATTCCAGAGTTGCTGAGTGTAGGTTTCACAACCAACAAGTATAAAGGGCAACTGATTCCTAGAAAGGCTCAAAAGGCAAAGGCACCTTGATAGTTTTTTTAAGTGTGGGAGTTTGAGCAGTCCTGCTGTAATTTTGGAGTTTGGTGATAGCAACAGCAATGTAAAAAGCAGCTTCTCTCAGGCCTCTGTTGCCCTGGTTTATTCAGTTTAGTGGAATTTTGTTTCTCCGGCTTTTCTAAGTGACAGAAAGGAGTGAGAAGCCCAGCTCAGATGTGAGCCCAGGCTCACGGACCCTGGGCAGCCACACATAAACCACCAGAGCCGGCCGGCCAAAGTCCACCAGCCCTTATCACTGTGTACACAGCAGAGTGGCCCCAGTGCTGGTGGCCCCAGTGCTGCTGTGAGCCCTGACCAGGAGCCGCCCGGCCCCGAGGGCACCGTGCTCACCTCCCGAGTACATGTCGAAGGAGCCCACCTTCAGCAGCTGCCCTCTTGATCCTGGGAGTCGAAAATTCAAAACAGAGCACAGTCACACAGTCAGGATGGGTCTCCCAGAGAAGCTCTCTTGGGTCCCAGCCCTGCACAAACCATGGTTGGTGCCATCCCAAACTTGGCTGTGCACAAGCCCTGCGGCCGTGCTTCCTGCCCCGCTCACCGTTCACCAGCGCGATGTTCAGGCCTCTGCCGATGTTGTTCTTCACGTTGCTCATGAGGCTGGAAAGCGGAGACCATCAGTGAGTGCAGGGATGTGGCGGCAGGCCATGAACCATCCCCAGACATGGTACAAAGCAAAACTATGTCATGCTGTTTAACCACAAACGGTCTATGACAGCCGTCAGCCTGCTCGGCAGAGGCCAAACTCTCCCCGTGCCCACCGCGTGCTGCTTACATGTTGTCATCGAAGCAGATGGAGGGTCCCACCACGTTGGCGGCACCGCTGACGATCCGGAAGGCGAAGTGGTCGGCGGGGCAGCCCCTCTGGTTCCCACACTTGTGTCGGGGTGGCAGCTGGCCTGTGAGGGAGGAGGGAGCTGCAGGCGGGCGGACTGCAGCCCCGGGGCTGGGCCTGGGGCATGGTGGCTGCTGGCAGGGTGTGCTGCAGGGGCGAGGCCTGTGCCAGCCATGTCCTGGGGCCTGGGGGTGTTTGGGGGCTGTGGTGATGGAGCTGGGGGGGGATGGGATGAGCTGATGTTTGGCATGGCTCTTTGTGTGAATGGGGGGCGTGAGGGGCAGAGGTCACCGTGTGTTCTTGCTGCTGGTACCTGCTCAAGCCCAGCCCCATGTGGGTTTTCTGCCCTGAGTTTCCACATTTCAAGCAGGGGTGGGGCACGGGGCCTCACTCGCTTCCTATGGCTGTGGGCTGGGAGTGCTCCTGCTGGGGTAGGGGATCGTGTAAGGGGCTGTGAGCTGCTGAGGACAATGCTGCTGTGTGCAGCAAGGGAATTCCCTGCATTTGGGAGGGCGGGAAATTTGCCTCGAGAAAGGAACACTGAGAGCAGCTATCACACGTCCGCTGTCGCCCTCAGCCCCGCAGCACTGTTGTGTGGTGGAGACAAAGCCGAGGGCGGTACTCACTGCTGCTGGGCATGCTGGTGGCACCTGCGGGCAGAAAGGAGAGGTCAGGCACCCCGCAGCTGCCGGCTCCCCAGAGCCCATCCCCAGCGCTGTGAGCACCCTCAGCTGCCCCGGAGCAGCGTCCCACCCCCTTGTCCCCACCGCACCCAGGTGATGGGAGCTGGTGGCCGTGTTCCCGGCCAGGATTGCCTGCACACTCACTCAGCCAGCTGCGCAGGGTGATGGCTCTCCCGCTGCGCTCCAGGTACGTCTGCACGATGAGCCAGGAGCCCAGCAGCATGGCGAGCAGCGCCAGGAGCCGGATCACACCTGCCAGGGGGGAGAGGAGCCGGTGAGAGCAGCGTGGGTCAGGGCGGGCACCTGGGGGCTGGCGGGGATGTGGTCCGTGTGTCCCCAGGTTCCCCACGCGCGGGGTGACCTGTGTGGCATGGAGGGCANCTTGTGTCGGGGTGGCAGCTGGCCTGTGAGGGAGGAGGGAGCTGCAGGCGGGCGGACTGCAGCCCCGGGGCTGGGCCTGGGGCATGGTGGCTGCTGGCAGGGTGTGCTGCAGGGGCGAGGCCTNGAGGGGATCGTGTAAGGGGCTGTGAGCTGCTGAGGACAATGCTGCTGTGTGCAGCAAGGGAATTCCCTGCATTTGGGAGGGCGGGAAATTTGCCTCGAGAAAGGAACACTGAGAGCAGCTATCACACGTCCGCTGTCGCCCTCAGCCCCGCAGCACTGTTGTGTGGTGGAGACAAAGCCGAGGGCGGTACTCACTGCTGCTGGGCATGCTGGTGGCACCTGCGGGCAGAAAGGAGAGGTCAGGCACCCCGCAGCTGCCGGCTCCCCAGAGCCCATCCCCAGCGCTGTGAGCACCCTCAGCTGCCCCGGAGCAGCGTCCCACCCCCTTGTCCCCACCGCACCCAGGTGATGGGAGCTGGTGGCCGTGTTCCCGGCCAGGATTGCCTGCACACTCACTCAGCCAGCTGCGCAGGGTGATGGCTCTCCCGCTGCGCTCCAGGTACGTCTGCACGATGAGCCAGGAGCCCAGCAGCATGGCGAGCAGCGCCAGGAGCCGGATCACACCTGCCAGGGGGGAGAGGAGCCGGTGAGAGCAGCGTGGGTCAGGGCGGGCACCTGGGGGCTGGCGGGGATGTGGTCCGTGTGTCCCCAGGTTCCCCACGCGCGGGGTGACCTGTGTGGCATGGAGGGCAGCCAACACTCTTTTTATCCTCTGTAAGGACTCTGATGTCTTAATTAATGTCTCCAGAGTGAGTGGTGAGCCTCAGATATGCATCACCCTTCTACTGCAAGGCATTATTCATGCTCCTCTCTGCATTAAAGTAAATCTGGTAATTAGTTAGAAAGCAATGTAAATCCAAGTATTTCCTGTGTTCCCAGCGCTGGGAGGGCTGCTGTCCCCCAATTAGTCACTAGTTACAGCCGAGCAGCTGCTAATACAAATGTGATTGGCATTTGGCTTTAAAACAACACTCATTGGAGCAAAACGTTCCAGTCCTGCACGGAAACAGGGTAGAAAAATATACTTATATTGCAGCTGAATGGCTCTTATGGAAGCAGGAACCTCTCAACAGCCATCTCTTCTCAGCCTCAGAGGGTTTCACTGGGAAAAATACGACAGGCTGAAATCTACACAAATATTTTAAAGCCTGATGCTTATACAGATGCCCTCTCCTGTGACAATGGTGAGGGAAGGTCAGGGCAGCCAGGCTGGAAAGGGGCCGTGCAAATGAGAAATAAGCATAAAGAGCTGTAGAAAATGGGACAGAATAGTAAAAGCCCGTCCCCATCCTTACCTGTCACCCGCATGGTGGGGAGCACAGCGAGGGGCTGTCACCGGTCCCGCGTCGCCCTGAGCAAGGAGAAATACCATGAAACATGGCTGTGATCCACAAAACCAGAAAGATATTAGATGAAAAAGTAATTGCTCTGAGAAGCATATTTGCAGTGACTAAGATCGGTCACTAAGCCAGCGTAGATGCCTGAATTCCTGTTGGGCACATGCGTGATCCCACCCGGACGTGACAAAGTCCTGGCTCCGACACATGACAGCAGATGGCCCTGAATAAACTCACTTCGTTTTGCAGGCCCTGGGCTATCCCCTGTCACTCACTGTTACTGTCCTTTTCTCAGGAGCTCTTTCCTCTGCTGCTGACAAGGAAGAGCTCAAGTTGTGTGTTTGACCCCTGCTACATTTCCTTCTGGGATGACGCAAGGTGAGTTTTGCATATTATGGGCTGCAAAACGTCACTGACAGGCTGCAGTTCAGGCTGCTGTGGTCAGAGACATCTGCAGGAGTAAAGTGTTCTCTTTAAATCAGAAAGAGAAGGAAAGGACCCAATGCCAAGGGCTGGTTTCGTGCTGTCTCCCTCCTTTGATCAGCTGACACTTATGTCCCCTTAATTTGCAAAAGCACCCTTGGGCTCATGGTGATGCAGCCGTGGGCATTTCTAACAAGCAGCCGAGTTTGGGAGCAAGCCCCAAACTGCCAGAGCAGCGCCAGCTCTGAGGACACACAGCATGGGAGCAGAAATGCCTTTTCCTGATCGTGCAGTGTCTTCACCCACACAGATGGGGAGCGGTTGCAGATGGGATCACGAACCATTCCCTCCCCGAACCTGCCCACCTTGCTGCTGCCACCGCATCCCCGTGGACAGCACCTGCACCCCCAAGGACCCACTCCTACCGTCCAAATTCGGGGTGACAGCGTGGTGTGTGTCTGTCCTGGAGCCCACCCCAGTGCCCAAAGGCAGGGCCTTGCCCGCTGGCTGCGTGCCCAGCACCGGCGCTCAGAGTTACGGGGCTGCTGGTGGCTGAAGCTGCCTTTCCGTGAGGGTTGGCATGGAAAGTCTGTAAAGGAGCAGAGCTGAGAGTTGCTTTTCCTGTTTGAAGGGTAAATAAAAAGCAATGAGTTGTAGCAGGGCTGGGCTGAAAGCTGATTTCAGGTTCCTGTGTTATGAGGAAGGAGAGAAATTTTGCCTCCTGCCTGGCGCTGCTCCAGGTCCCTTCCCACTGCCTGTGCATGGGGCAAGTGCCCATGGCCATGCTGCCCACCTGCAGCACCACGTCCCTGCGTCCCCTGGTGGGGCAGATGCAGCACTGTGGGCAGGAGGCTCACCTTCACCTCCCCAGCACCCCGGGGTAGGTGGCAGTAATGCCATGTGGGGATTTTGGGCAGCCTCAGAAACAAGGATAAAAGCTACTGCTTTCCTGCTCGGCCTCGGGCCCTGCAGGGAGCTTGCAGCGGGGCAGCAGCCGGTGCCCAGCACAGTGGCTTTCCATCACCGTCCCTCCCATGTCTGTGGCACAGGGCACCCCTTCCCATGCCCCTTGGTCCTGTCCCTCCCCAGCCCCACGGCCCCGTATCTCTGAAATCCCCCTCTGCGAGCCACCAGAGCTCCAGGCTGGTGCTGGGTCGCATTTGGAACTCACTGAGCTCCCCTCAAATGCGATGGGTAAAGTCTGAAGCTGGTGGTGAGTTGAGACCTGGGCCATGATATGGACACAGAAAGTGGGGTAAAACTGCACTGGTTTTGCAGAGTGTCCCCGTTGGGTCACAGTCACTGTGGGGACACACGGCCGGGTGCATGTCACCCAGTGCACAGCGCTTGGCCGAACTCGTAGCTTTCTGTGCGTGTATTGATCTCACTGCAGAGGGAGAGAAATGGAAGAATAAACCGATAAACACTACCACTTTAGGGAAGTCATTTATTTGTTTAGGCTACTTATTTTCACCTTAATCCCAGGTAGAATTCATTGGGTGAAGTTCCTTGGTGGTGAAATTGATAGAACTTGATTGCCTTACAAGGGGGCAGCCCTCTCCTGGGATTTCTGTTATGTTCTCTTTTAATTGTTTGGATTGATTCTTTTTATGTTGGAAAAAGTACAGCTCTCCACCTCTGCCAGAGCCCCAGCATGGGAGGGAGAAAGGGGAGGAGCCGCGGAGGACGGCAGACGATAACCGGAATTATTTGTCTAATGAACCTGAAGTCTATTTGCTTAATAACGTTTCTGGGAACAGAAAGATTCTTGAACAAACATTGCTGGAGAGCCCTGCTTTAAGGCCTGGGCTCCGTCTGGAGCTTGCCTGGGGCTGTGGTGCTGCCCTCCAGGGCTCTGCCTGCCAGCTCCTCGCTGAGCTCTTCACCGCTCAGCACCAGGGGGCCTGTAAGTTCCTCAGCTCATAAAAACGCTTGGCTGCATTCACCAGGCTGCTCGAGCGGGTGCCTACGGCCAGATCCCCACGCAAGTCAATAGCTAACCAGGGCGAGGCCCCCACCACCTGCGGAGCCGAGCAGTGGCAGGCGGCTGCGGGGCCCTGGCGGTGGCTGACCCATGTCCGGGAGCAGGACCACAGCCAACCCCGCCATGGCTGCTGCTGGGGCACTGCTCGCTGCCCCACATCCCCAGCTCACAGCACCCCCGTCCCCATCTCGCTGCCCAGCGTGGGGCTGGGAACCCCTGGTGCTGTGTCCTCCCCACTGCCCCTCGCTGCCTCTGCTTTGCCCGGGGCTGGAGGCTCCCTCCTCTAATTGGCATTTATTTATCCAGAAACAGTCCTGAACTCCAAAGGAGTCCCGAGTTAACTGTAGATATGGATTTAGGCCATTTTCTTTTTAATCATTTATTGTTATTATTATGTTTCTGAAGGAAGGAATCACTCCCTGGGGACTCCGGTGCTGCAGTTAACACCGGGCACTGAATACATTTTCCAAAGCTGAACCTCGTTTACCTGGCAGCTGAGAACAAAAGTGCTGCCATTTCTTTTTCCCTTCTCTTTTCTGTTCCCACCACTTAGAAGAACGCAGTGGTTTCGGTGGAGCTTTTGAAGCTTTGCTCAGCTCAGCACATCCCAGTGCAGCCGGCAGTGGTGGCACTGCTGGTGGATGCCCTGGAGATGCTGAATTCCCCCATTGCAGGCGGCGGTGCCAACCATGCCCGGGCCCTCTCTGGAGGTGGAGGTGTTGCTTCCAGGGGAAATGAGCAGAAACATCAGTGAGGCCAAGGCCCCTTTGTCCTGTAGATGAAACCCAATGCAAACAGCGGCTACATTCATCGGTTGGTCCCAGGATGTGCCCCTGAAAACACACTGGAAGGTGGGGAGCTGCGTGCTTTCCCGGTGGGAATGGCGGTGGGGCAGCCCCGGTGCTGGGAGCCCTCACAGGTTGGGCCCTGCCCCGTGTCCCCCCCTTTGCACACATGCCCGTTTCCTTAACCCGCAGTGTGTGACTGAGTCACATCAGCAAACTGATGACACGCCCGTGGCTTTCACCCCAAGCCCAGCGGCCCTCTGGGGGAAGGAAGGCTGGGAGGAGGGAGGGTGTCACCGAATGGGACACAAAGGTGACAGGCGGCCTCGCGAGGGGAGCGCAGCGCGGCGGGCGGGTGCTGGCTGCCGGCAATTGGTGGTGCTGTTGTGCAGCGCATCCGCCGCCCGCTGCAGCCCCGGCGCGTGGAGAGAGGAATAAATAAAGGAAATCATAACTGCTTTTACCACTAAAAGAGAAATTAGCTCGAGCCATGCTAAGCCCGCAGCTCGCAGGCCTAGCGCGGCCAATCCGCTTTTATTGTTTTGCAGGACTCCTCTGCAACCGAACGATGACAAATACCAGGAATTAGGAGAGCTTAATGACTCTGCATTAGCTGAATTCACAGTATAGACACAGATCATAAACATCCATTGATTATTCCTAATTTCACATTTTTAGCGTTCTGAATTGCAGCAATTACGCCCATCTGAGGCGATGAGCTTATCTTCCACCTCCTCAGACCCCCAGTCCCTGCCCTTCCGCTAAGACAACTTTGTTACTGCTGGAAGAGGACTTGGAGCACAAATCCCTCCCCACCTCTGCAGCCCAGTGTTGCTCCTTTTGCTGCCAAGAGCCTCAAAATGCAGATGGGTGCCCACGGGTACCTGCAGCCCTGGGGCCACAGCTTCCCTTCCCCCAGCAGTGGGTAACAGCGTGGGTGCCCCAGCGCTCGTCCCCTGCCCAGGGCTGGTTGGTGCCGTGCTTTAAGCATCATTTCTTTTTGGAAAAGTGCTCACAGGCTGGGATGTGATCTCCAAATGTCCATGTGCACCTGCAGCTGTATCATGCTGTGGCCTTGGAGTCCAACTCATCACATCAGTGCCTTCCTGGTCAGGGTGGCGTCAGGGGCTGATGCAGCTCGGTTATTTCTTGTTACGAAGCAAAAGTGGTGTTAAAAAAAGGTGTAGATATAAATTATGAATGCTTGCATGGGAAATTTCTAACTCTGTTAGTATCATATCATTACATTTATTTCTCATGCACAGGCAGGGATGTCATTACACAGTGTAGTGGAGCAGAGTGCCAGCTCTGCAGCACTGATCTGGGCAGTCGGTGACAAGAGGGGGACAGTCCCGTCCTTTAGCAGTGGCTGAGCCTTTGAAGATCTCCAGTTTGCTTCACCTGCGGTAAGTACAGGGGGACAGAGGGCAAAGCGCTGCCGGGCAAGTGCTGTGTTTCCAGATGTGCACTGAGGCATGAGGCTGGGGGAGAGGAGGAGGATGGAGGAAGAGGTAGAGAAGGAGGAAAGAGGGGAGGAAGAGGAGGAGGAAGAGGATGGGCTTGCTGATTCTCAGGAACAGACCACGGTCTCCTGAGTTATCGCAGACCCTTTGGTCTGACCCATGCAGCTGCTCTGGTGCTTTTCTCTATTGTGATTTGATTTCCCCACCCTGGGACGAAGGTCTGAGCCACCCCTGCCCAGAGCACTCGGTGTTCCTGATTCCAGGCAGTGGCTGCAGCCACCAAACAGCAGCAGCAGCTGTTTTTATTGCTCCTGTTCCTAGGACACTGAAGGAGGATTATGCACATTTCCTCCACGGCAGCATTTTATTAGATCGCAGGCAGGGGTTAAACTGATCCTTGTCAGCACAAATATAGTGCCCAGGGTGATGGGAGCACCGTGGATCGAGGGCAAGACGCTGCTTTTACTGCTGCTCTCAGGAAGGCACTGCTGTTCTACTTCCAAGCCCCAGGATGGCCATGGTGGCACCGAGTTTGGGACACTGGGACGTGGAGGGAGGGCTCTGGGATGCTGCAGGGCTTCCAGGCAAGGAGCCCCAGGGTTGGTTTTAATCTCCCAAATCCCTTCTTTTGTGAGATCTGAGTTGGTAAATGAAAAGCTCAGGTGCTACCTGCTGCTCACCTGCAGTTTTTGCTGCCTGGCCCCACGTTAGCAGCTGGTATCTGTCCTTGGCCCTCATCCAGCAGAATGAGTTTATTTGCAGCTGGTTCTGCTGTTTCTGTGCTGCTGCAAAGCAATGCTGCAGCACACAGGCATCCTGCACGCTGGGCTGGCCACGTTTGCTTATCGGTTATGGCAGGGCTGGGCTTTGGGGACGCATCATCTGAATGCTCCAAAACTGCCACTGTGCTGCGCAGTGGGGCAGAGCAGACACTGGGGGGGATGGCGGTGGGGAGCTCCCAGAGGTGGGGGCCCACCTGGGGATGTGGTCTGGGGGAAGCTCCCTGCATCTCACCTCTGTGCTGCCAACGGGCCCCACCGATGCAGGAAAGCATCACGGCACAGACAGAACATCTCCTTCAGAAGTGCAATAGAAATTAAAAGCCTCCACCGAGAACAAAGCCAGTGGGACTCTTTGCATCTATTGTTTTTATTGTGCTCTGTAATGTTTGTGGAGTAGATCACTGTTATCGAGGGAGCGGAGCTTTTCTCCCAAGCTGTAATTCTTAGACTTCTTAAGGAAGATTTCATCTCACAAAGGAAATAAAAGATAGAAATACGATGCTCCCTGACATTTGAACACGCTACTGAGAATCGGAATGAAAAGGAACAAACTCAGAAGTATCGTTTGTACAGCGATCAACTTCAGAAAGTCGCCGTCTGCTGAGTGCCACCACCTCGTGTAGCTGCACCTTTACTGCAGGGATTCGGGCACTGCCCGCACCGCTGGGCTGCCCTGGTGCCGTGCCCCCGCTGGGTTGATACATAGAAACCTGATTTTTCTTGCTTGCTGCTAGCCTCCTTGCAGCCCCCTGGCCCCACTGACATTTCTGGGCATCTCAGGTCTCTGTTTTTAATTCCTTGCTGATTTTATCATAATCAATCATAATATTATCAAATTCTTTGCCCTATGCCACTCAAGTAGCATTCACCTTGCTGTTTTTTTGCCTCATTTTGGTCTTCCACTGCTCATGGCCTCCTAGACAGGTTGCTAACTTTGTAATGCAAAAATTCCCCATCAAATTTCATGTCTCCAGGACACTTCAGCCTCTTACCCCACTGCCCAGGAGCCCACGGTGCCCTGTCTGCTTTCCAAGATGTCCCCTTTCACAACACCCTCTTGCAGTGGTTGATCTGGGGATGGCAGAAAGTCCTTGGGGCCATGGTGCTTTGTGCCTGGTGGAGAAGCACCTTTGGCCATCCCCAGCATGGTACACAGAGAGAGAGAGAGGTGATAGCCTCAGGTTGCACCAGGGGGGGTCAGGTTGGATATTAGGAAACATTTCTTCTCAGAAAGAGTGGCAATGCGTTGGAACAGGCTGCCCAGGGAGGTGGTGGAGTCACCGTCCCTGGAGGTGTTCAAGAACCGTGGAGATGTGGCACTGAGGGACATGGCTCAGTGGGCACGGTGGGGATGAGTCGATGGTTGGACTGGATGATCTTTGAGGTCTTTCCCGACCTTAACGATTCTACGATTCTGCTGGCTTTCTGCCGTTATCACTCAAATCACCTCGTTTACCGCAAAATGAAGCAACTCTTCAAAAGCTGAGTGAGGATCTGGAGCAAAGCTCATAACCAGCCCAACAGAGCGGCAGTTGTGAAGCATGGAAATGGTCCATTCTTGGTAAGTTTTATGTTTTTAAGCTTCTTTTAAGTAGAGGATAAACCTCAAGAAGTTTCAGAAAGCAAAGGGGCTTTAGCAGGGTGACTCTGAAGGACACCAAATAACATCTCTATTTTCCCTGCAAATCAGCTGCCGTGGGAAGCCACATTACCATTTCGTTGGTGACTTTGGATTTATCGCCAGGAAAAATCGACATGCGCTGAATTGTCTGTAATCCTTCCTCGGACGGAGGGGGATGAACGAGCTGGGATTTTGTTTCTTTGTTGAGATGAAATGTAATTACTTTATGGGGTTTGCATGGTGTGTTAAACTCTGCCAGTATTAAAGCGTGATACAAGTTATAGAGCTGTGCCGGTTGCTGGAGATTTATGGAATAAAAGGTATAATTTCACACTTCACTGCATTTTATTTTGAAGTTGAATGTTGACGTGCTTTTCAGTTGTTTAGATGTGTTTGTTTAGCCTTTACTCCGGGCTAAGACAAATGCGCTGAGGGATTTGGAGAGCGAGGGGCCGGCGCTGCTCCGCTCGCTGATGGAGGATCCCAGCAGCCCCAGCCCTAGCCTCCCGAGCAGTGAAAATGCTCACATCTGTCAATGGCTTTGAATGCATTAACTGCTCGGAGCAGCCCGAGGGGAGCACGGAGGTGGCCAAGGTGCCATGAGGGACGGGTGCTGGGGAGAACTGCAGCAAAGGGCCCTGGGCTGTGCTCCTCACAGCTCTGTGTGCACAGGACGGGGTCTGGGACACAGCCCTGAATGTGCTCCCATAGGGCAGAGCCAGCGCTGAGCTCAGCTGCCTCACCGGTGCCTCAATATTGGCAATGGGCAACTGCTTTTAGTGTACTTTTCATGTTTCCCCCACTAATTCCCTGAACTCATCAGCCTTTTCTGGTAATAGGGTTTCTCTCTTGTGCTGATTTATTATTACTTCATGGGGTTTATCATCTTCTAGAAGACCTCCTTAAACTTGGAAGGCATTGCAACGCGACCAGAAAATGCGGGGTGCAGCTCTGAACGCCCAACAGTGTGCAATCACCAAAGAATCCCACCGAGAGGCAAAGGTGGGAGGAAGGAAAAAGGTGTGAGTGCAAGGAGCAGAGGGAGAAATTTTCCATTAATCCCGGAGCCGACCTGTCAGCAGTGCTCACCTGCACTTCTGGACGAGGGGCTGCCACCAGCTGCGAGCTCCCATTCCCAGCCTGCTCTCCCGTGCCAGCCCCTGTCCAGCAGAGTGCTGCCGGGTCGCTGCCCTGTGCTCCATCCAGACTGCTTTGTGAGGGCTCACAAGGGGTTTTTAGACAGTCTGTGCCTATAATTATTTTCTTCACGAAGTAATTTTGGTGTCACAGGTAAACACCAATCTCAGCAATTTCCACTTTTAATGTGCCATTTGATTTAGATCTGCACGTCCTCTGCCTGCTAAGCAGGTACTTAGTGCAGCCAAGCTCCCTGAAACCTTTCCTGCCCACTCCTGGTCTTCCCACCTATAACATTCATCCTTTGGGGGAAAAATGTTACACCCCACAACCGAGGGGGTCCTGAGCACTTCAACAAGGTTTAATTACAGCATTAGCAATGTGGGTGAGGCATCCAAGAAAACAAGCCATAAATCAGCCTGTACATGAGCAAAATAACCCTTGCGTCCTGCACTGAATGCAGTGAGGAAATGGTGCCCTGGGTTGGCACTGAGCGCTGCTTTGGGACACGCTTTGGGCTGGTGACAGATGTCCCCATGTGAAGGGTGGGTGTCACCCCCCTGTCCCCGAGCTCTGTGCAGAGCATCAGAGTTGCCCCGTGCTGCTGCCCGGCCACGAGCCAGCCCTGCCTGCGGGTCATGCAGCATTCCTCAGCCCATGGCATCCCACTGGGTTTCCCTGCAGACGCAGCCAAGGGCCGCAGCACGCCCATTGGTTTTTCAAGAGGAACTCTGGGAATTTCCATGGAGACGTGGCAGCAGGTGGCACGGTGCCCACGGGAGGAGGCTGGCACCAGATGCTCATCCAGAACCACTGCGGTCAATAAAGCGTGAATTAAGAAGGATTTACATGATAGTCTGTGAGAGCTGTTTGTTAGCGTGCGCTCAGTAATCCAGTTAAAAAAAAATGCCAATACATGTGCTTGATAAAAGACTGTAACTGCTTTAAAATATGGATATGGGCTATTGCACAAAGGAGAAACAGTAACTTAAAAATTCACAGGCTTTGAATGCACTCGACTTTATCGTGGGTTACAGTGATTTATGCGAGACATAAACAACAATTGTCAAAAATGTGGAAGAAAAATTCAAAGCCCAAAGCGCAGCCATTCATTCTCAATGGCAACGTGGTAATGCAGGGGATGGGAAGGGAACATTCAGCAAACGAAACTCTTCGGTGGCAAAGCATTTCCACAGAATAATAATTTTCCATTAGCTTTGAAATAACCTCCAAATTAACAGCTATTTTCCTAGCATCCAAACGTCATGTGTTTTCCCAAAGAAAACAGATCTGTCACTGAGTGGTGCAGATAAAGATGCCTTGGAAGCCCAAAAGGTTGTCATTCGGGCCAGGTTTCCTAGCAGCATGGCACAACCACTGCGATGGAAAGAGAGCCCTGAGCCTGAGCTGGTGCGCAAAGTTTTGTGCAAAATCCTTCCCTGTTAGGGGGTCCTATCGGTTTGCATCGCTGCGGTCTGGAAGGATGTGTGGCTAAAGGAAATATGTGGCCAGGGAGGGGGGGAGCCCCCAGGTGCCCTCCCATGAGCCATCAGCCCCACTGGGGACATTCCTCCACCCTCATGGCACCGGGACTTCCTCAGTGCATGCAGCCCTGGAGTGCCTCGTACAGCTCAGTGCTACAGCGGTGGCTGTAAATCTGACTGTAAATGTCTCCTTCTCTTTTAAACAACGCATCATTACCTCCTAACAGTGCCGAAGCATTCCCACTCTTACATCCAACAAGGTCAGTGCACAGAGTCACCCCGTGCCTCACATGCAGCAAGGCGCACGTCCCCCTGACCCCCCACCCTTCCTGTTGGCGATGGGTCCATGTGGGGAAGCGGTGTGGGAGCGATGGGCCGACGTGAGCCAGCGCTGCTGTGGTGGCTGCCAGAACACGGGACCTGCAGCCCCTCTGCACAGCCCAGCAGATAGCAGCTGTCAGCAGATGTGTGCTCCGAGCACCTCACGGGCTCATCAGCCATTGCCCCTACTAGCACACGAGGATTTACAGGCCATGTTAAATAACGTGCAGTGTGGTGCAAGAGGTCAGGGTGCTGTGCAGCAACGTACCCACAGCACAGGAGCAGCCCAAGGGCAGGACGGAGCCATTCCAGCACAGAGATGGAAGAGCCTCAATGTTTTGCACGGGGCTGAATGCAGGGAGCCCCAGCCCCGCTGTCCATGTGCGCGGAGCTTGGGGAGCGTGCTGCTGTATGACACTGCCACATGGCACACATCTCTCTGAATAACGCCGGAGTGATGTCCTGGGCAAGCGTCTGAGAGCCTCGCAGGGACCACAGAGCCATGGGGTGGTGTGGGTTGGAAGGGACCTTTAAAGTCTTATAGAATCAACCATAGAATCGTTTGAGTTGGAAGGGACCCTTAAAGCTCATCCGGTCGAACTCCCCTGCTGTAGGGAAACTGTGGATCACAACCTGAACTGGTGATTGAGCACCTGGAGGAGGTGGCTGCCCGGGGAGCACAGGCAGAGTGTTTGCCCCTGTGCTCTCCTGGGACCAGAAGCGGTGGGCCCAGGGCGGGGTTACCTGAGAGCTCATAGAAGGGCCAGCTTTGAGTGAGAGCAAGCACCATTGTTACACAATGCCATGGGTATCATGAAGCCAAGCCTTCAGTTTATGGGGGAACTGAATTTAAATACCTTTTTTCAAAGTGCCAAAAAAGGTGGCAGCTCAGGATGCTGAGTTACTATGGTAACCATGAAAAAAGTGGTGATTATCAGCAATACCACATAGAAAAGAGACCGGATTGTCTTTTTGCTCTACGCACTGTTCATTGCTTAAAAATAATCCCATTTCTAAAATTAAGAAGCACTACGGAAAGGAACTGAATGTGAAATGTACTATGCAAAATGATTTCCATGGTTTTTTTTCAACCTGTGCAATCTTTCCATTCGACCCAAAGTTTAGAGGATGTGCTCCAAAATGGAGTGTTGGATGGCTGAAGGATACATGAATTGTAGGAATTACTTTTCAGGCCTTTTTACCCAGTAACCACAGTGGCAGAGAGGAAAAACCACTCCTGTCCTGCTGGGAGCTCTGCAGGGTAGAGGATGTACTTCTCTCTGGCTGAAGAAAAGCATGTGTGTGTGGTGGCAGTGCTTCAGGTTCACAGGATGATGGTTATGAAAAATATTAGGAGTAAAACTTGAGCCCTTGCAGCTGAGCCTTTGTTGCTGCTGAGCTCACAGCTGCTCTCAGTGCCAGGGCAATCAGCCCCCATGGGTGCTGATGACATATAGCTGCTATAGTTGAAAGCAGACAGCAAGGATCCCAAAGTGCTGGTTTTGAGGAGCAGGACTGCCTGCAAGGTGCTGCTGTGCTAGAGACAGGGAAACAGCCTACCTGGCTGTGTCTGGAAGCTGAGCAGTGGGCTCACCCTGACACAGTGCTGCTGCTCACCTGCCTCCATGCCCCACTCAGGAGGGTGAAGAGCAAGGTGCTGCCATTGCCTCTGGTTTTCCTGGCTCTGGATGTCCATTTGTAGACCGCATCTGATTTTTGAAGGGCAACATTATGATTTCATTGAACTTTTAAACTGATTATGGCATTAGCAAGAATGGATACAAATCTTTCTGGGATAAACAGGGTAAGTAAATTATCTCAACGCAGTATCTGTCCTCCTGTGGATTTCAGTGCTACTCGAATCAATTTGTGATGATATGTTTGTACCTGCCACGGAAGCCAAATACACAATCTGATCTTGTGCCAAGCTGCTATTAACAACTGCATTTTCAATTGATTCTAGGATATTCATTAACTGGCATCCATAATTACAAATAATTTACAGACATAACATTTTAAATCACTTGCCAGTGAGCTTACTAAGCTCACTTTATGACATTCAAATCCATTATTCTTAAAAATTCACTGAGTAATCAACTTGCAAACGATTACCGTGGAACAGCACTGGATATAATCAAGTAGAATCGTGGAGCACAAAGCACCAGAAATGTCTATACATCACTTTTGCCACGTGATGTTGACATCCCTTTAACTGTCTCCAGAAAACTGTTATCTGCTGAGCTGTTGGGCTCTGAAGCTGCCCTATTAGCTCAACTCCATTTAAACTGAACTCCTTGGAGTGCTTCTTCCACAAGCAATCGCTGCCACATGTCTTTTTTCTCTGTATCAGGCAGATTTGCTATGTATGGTCTGCCACTGCTGAAAAGAGCCTGGCCCCATCCACTGGACTCTCACCCATCGGATATTTATAAGCACTGACAAGATCCTCTCTCAGTCTTCTCCAGGCTGAACAGTCCCACATCTCTCAGCCTCCCCTCCTAAGGGAGCTGCTCCAGGCCCCTCAGCATCTTTGTGGCCCTCCGCTGGACTCTCTCTCAAAGTTCCCAGTCTTTCTTGAACTGAGGGGCGCAGAACTGGACACAGCACTCAGATGTGGCCTCACCAGGGCCAAGTAGAGGGGGAGGACCACCTCCCTCAACCTACTGTCCGCTCTTCTTAACACACCGCAGGTTACCACTGGCCTTCTTGGCCACGAGGGCATGCTGGTGACTCACGGTCAACCTGTTGTCCACCAGGACACCCAGGTCCTTCTCCCAAGAGCTCTTTTCCTGCAGGTCAGCCCCTAACCTGTACTGATTAAACTTCATTTGTTCCCGTGTTCATTTGTCCCCTCTGAATACTGGAAATAAATTACACTAACAATAAATGTCTTAGCCACAAGGAACTTTTATGCTATGTGATTTTCCACTGAATTACAGCTTAACACGGAACTATAAAAATAAGATGCTATTTACAAAATATATTCATTTGTTTGCAAAACTATTGGTTAATTCAGGTTTTAAAATACATGATAAATTATACAGCCCAGTCACACTTTAAAAACAGCTAAAAGATAAAACCTATTCTAAATAGGAAGCAACGTACTCTCATGATCTGACTATGCCAATTCATAGTACTTCCCAGAATTGGGGTCAAAGTAACAGTTCAGACATGGATCATACAGAAGAGTCAAGACTTCCTCATCTCCTTCAGCGCTGAGGTCATCTTCACCTGTGTGAAAAGTAAGAATAAATTACTCTCACTTTGAAAAATAACACGGCAATACCTTTCTGTTAAATGTGACAAAATTTCTCTTTAAATTGTATGATCTTTTGAACTGTTACCTTCAAGATAAATGCAATTCGCTTTTTTTTTTTTTTTTTTTGCTTTTTTTTTTTTTTTGCATATTTCTGAAGGCTTCAGCTGAGGTAAAATGATGTCATTCAGAGTTTGCTTAACACCCGGACTTGGCAAAGCCCAAGACAGCTGTTCTTCAGAAGTACCTTTACTGATAGTGTCTCTAAATATTCCTAGGTGATATTTTTCTCAACGTTCACTTTAGTATAGCATAGACAGTCTGTTCTGAAGGACTGTAAGAATCCAGCTGTGTGTTATTAAAACATTCTATGTGAAAAGTCAGAAAATTAAGCAGCAGAAAAATCTTTATTTGAAGACTTGGTGCTTGTCATGTTGGTCTCACAGCAACTGTGTTCAGGTTTTGTTAGCATCCTGGGCAGGATTTACTGGGTATGTGTTATTGCTGGTTATACACGTGTTACAGGTAGGTACTTAAGATATTCGGTATATTTCATTAATTGTTCTTAAACGGGTTGAGGAAGAAATGAGGTGACAAAGTCCAACAAACTTACAGAAAACTCAATATTGTTGCAATAAATGAGCAACATTGACTTTTCTTAGACAATAGGTGCTTTCATTGTAGGAAGCTCATAAAAGCCAAATCAACAGTAAAGACACACAGGGTTACCCTGAAACAGGACTTTGCCCGTGTATATAAAGGTACATACTCAATATTTTCAGATGTATCTATCGCTAGTGATCCTCAGGTGTATTAAAATTAAAACGAAAACCAACCCCTTGAGCAAGGCAGTGTAGCATACTAACTGCTCATAACAAATAAACTGTGGAACTTCTAAGAAGAGCATTTCAATATCTAGTATCTGGGATTAAAAAAAACTGTATGAAAGAGCTTACAATATCAGAGAGGAGATAAGATTTTTTCAGACAATAAAATTTTTAGATCTAGGCTGTCTAAAGCTATATAGAATACAAAAAAGTTTTTAGGTTATAGGAATGATTTCTTAGCCTAAAATATACTGATTAAGCCAGACATATTTTTATTATAGATACTTTGAATATATTGAAGCTCCTTTTTTAAATCTGTCTTTCATATAAGCTGAATGTAAGCTGTATGATCCATAACTTTTTGAGAGGAAATAATTCATAGTTGAATGCAATCCGTATCTGGAATTTCATCATAAATGTTCATCTCGTTCTCAGGCTGCTAATACACACTGAATGCTTTGTATGCCCTAACACTTCACAATGAGTAATGGCCTGTTATGCTAACACAGGCGGCTTCACAACACTCAGGGTCTATTTACAGGCAGGAGCACACAGCGATATACAGGCTACATTATCTAGAGACCAGAGAGTATGTTGGTGCCTTTAATGCATGCAGAAGTGTACACCTTATTGTTTTGGAAAAAAATTTTGTTTCCTCAATTGCATGAACAAATGTAGGCAGAAACAGGCTCTCACTGTAACCAGAAGTAAAAAGATAAAGCTAAACTGTTGTCTGCCCTTCATCTGAAGGTGCTGCACTCTGTCTGGGTGAGCCACTTGGCCAGTCTTGCCTCCCCTTCCCACAGCTGCTAAGATCACTATGGTTTTCTCTGTTACTTTAACAGGGAAGGGTTTCTAGTAGCTCAGAAAAAGACCAAACCGTCCAATATGGGGAGGAAAGGTCAGGGAATTGCTTTGTTGTTGTCTCTTATTTCCTACAGCTTCTTGGGGAAATGAAGTGTGATCGCTTTAACCATTACAGCAGGTTTTTTTGGAGTATTTTGAGATAGAAAAAAATTTTCTGTGAAGTTAACAAAATTACAAATATCATACATACGAGTCAAAATTTAATTAGATTCAATGAAGGCGCAAAAACAAAAAGCCAAAATAAGAAGCTATGATGTATATAGAGATTTTCTGTTCTCCAAATGTGCCTTTGCAGACACATCATTTAAAATATTTCAACATAAAGGAAAAGGAGTTTAGGAAGAACTTATAAAACAGTCTGGAAATTCGGATGTGAATTAGCAGGACAAATTTGACAAATTCCCAAGTATATATACATACATACATTAGCTTTTTAGAGACAATCATCCAATTTTTAAAATTTATGGAGATTCCAGCTTTACTGCAGCAAGCCTTGGATTTCATAGTCCAGACATCAAGACATAATCCAGCATCAAGACATTCTCAGAGACCTTTCACAAATTTATATCCAACATGTCTTTAACTCAAGGATTGCTGTCCAGCTCTCCTTGGCTTACTTAGGACCCGTAACAAAACATATTATTTGATTCTTCAAAGCAAGGTCCTCTCCTGACAGCAGAATTGTTTTGCTGTCATAATTACAAATATACATCGATGGAAAGATTGCCAATTTGAGGGCCATAATCTATTTTGGACTGTAAATCACTGGAGACTTCTTCATTCTTAGGCAATCAAAACACACAGGTCAGATTTATGAGATTTCACATTGAATTCCCTGGACTTGAAGAAAAATGTAAGTATCTACCCTATTTCCTAATACAATAAGGAAGAAAAAAGAGTGCTTGAATAAAACAAGGTGTGTGTTTTATTCTGTTGTTATTTTCCAGTTTCAGCTAAGTTCTTTGCCATTCTCTAGGCAAAAGCCATTATAAAGAAAAAACGACCACGTGAGGTGGTGACTCAGCAACCTTCACTTAGGAAACTGTTCTGAGATATCATTTAAGGCTAAATTTATTTATGTTTTTAATCATGGGAGAAGCACCACATAGGTAACTGTACTTGTTCTTCTGAACATCAATTTTAGTCCTGGCATTCTTTTGCTGAATTGTCATCCTCGCAATCACAAAATCCTTATTTTAAACAAATAAGATGCATTTTTTTTAATGAGATTAATCTATATTGAAACAGAATGTTACGAAACTGTGACTGCACAAGTTATTCTCCTATCAGAGGCATACTGCATGGAAAGCTCCTAGCTTGAACTGAGAATAATAAATAACTCAATCTAGTAGTATATAAGAAAAATCACTGGAAAGCAGAACCAGCTCTACAGGAACAACATTTACGAATGTTTTTCTATCTAGGTCCTTTTCACTGTCTTCATAAATCCCTACCTGGAATACTCTGGTTTGCTGAAGGTTTAGCGTGCTCTTCCAGTTTTTGGCTTGCGGGAGTGATGGGGGGACTGAATACATCCAGCCAGTCTCTGAAAAATACAAATCAAAATATCACACCTAAAAGCACGGTTTGTGTTCCTTTTTGTTGGAATACATTTGATTTTTAAAATTTTTTCAAAGGAAACCACAGCTTCTCAAGTGTGATGAAACAAAGCAAAGCTGGATTTTACTATTATAAAACTACAGTTTACAGCTAATACAATTTAAAAAGTTTGTTTCCTTCCTTATTTAGCATTTTCACCTGTTCACACTGAAAATCTGTGTTCCCAGTCAGGCTTGCTTTGCAGATTTCAGCTGGTATTGCTCTCAGCCACAGATGTACATGAGGGTTGATCCATAATCCCCAGAGCTGTGCTCTGAAAGCTTTTGGGACTCACCAGAGCCACCTGTGTCTGATGGGAGACTGTAGGGCTCAAATGAAAATCCTTACCATCCCTGGGGAAAAAGGTTTAATGGCAATCACAAGAGCTGTGTTTGGTGACCACTGATTTGGCACTGCTTGGAGCCCCTTCATAGGGTGACGCAGTGAGTGTCATCCTGTGTGTGAAATCCTATGAGTGTCATCCATGAGTGAAAGCTGAGCATGGACGTGAGATGGGTGCCACTGACAGCGTGATACCAGCTCAGTGCTCGTGAACTGTGGGGAAGTTGATTTGTAGCAAATAATTTACTCTTTCCAGTTTATTTTAACTTTTACATTTTTCAATAAAGGGATGGAATTAATGATCAAAGCTAAGAACAGCACGCTAACAGCCTCCGAGTGTTTTTATGAAAGAAACACTGGGCTGAGTCAGGGTCTTATTAAAAAGAACTGTTGGTCTTGAAATGATCTTTTGTTGGGTAAAAACATGATAAACAATTGTTTATAACAATTTGTTGGTGTTTGTTACATGTTGTAAATAAAAATTAGTTATTGAGTACAAGATAGTTCTAGTAGCTGACCAGAAGGAAGAGGACTCTTCTCATCACAGCTGTCACAAATCTGTTTTGCTTCTATGAAGAAAAAAAGTTTTGATGGAGTCTTTATCATAGAGGAGGGAGTATGGGACTTCTTCACCTATTTAGTTTTATGGGCAATTTATGCTTCTGCTGAATGCTACTTTGTGACAGCTTTTAAAAATCATTTTCACATTATCATACATTGATGCAAAGTTCAATGTTCATTTCACATCCACCACTTTATGATACACTGCTTTTGATTGTTACAGCTCAAAGAAAGGAAAACAGAACAGTCCTTTTTACTGTTATTGCTATTGCTTTTTATTGCAAACTGAACTGTGTACTTTTCCACTGAAAAAGTGGATAGGAAACACTGGTATGAGATTTCATTCACATCATACTATCAACCAGAGAAATGTGGCCCTGGAAGGGCATGTCTAAGTCAGAAAATTCAGGCAATCCCTGTGCAGTTGACCACATCTCACAATTCTTTTCATATAAGAAACTAATCTCTGTACACTGTGCATAGCTGATGTTTCATTATGTTCCCATCTCTCCTGTTCAACAGTTAAGAGCTATAACACATAAAAGCTTCCACATAGCCATTAACTAAACTCAATGACTGAAATTTAATGTTTGAAGACAGAATTCAAAGGACCTCAGTAAATCATCTCATTTTGATGGAACCAAATCCATCCGTTTTGATCAACCTATTTCACTGCCAGGCAAAGGAAGTAGATGGGAAAAGGGGTCATTAAATTTGCTTCATGCTGGTGAGAACAGTGCAGCTTTATTGAGCAAAGTTGGTTTGGAGTTAATTCAGTTTATGTATGGCCATGGCTGTTCCAACAGCTGGTACAAGAACACTGTGTATGCAGCCTGTGCTAGAGGCTAGGAAGATCACGAAGGGCTGTGAAAGTAACTTCAACATCCATGGATTCCTCTAGAAAGGATGAATTTTCCCAAAGCTTGACAGATTTCTTTACACTGGCAGGCTGTATCAATTGTCCAACACCAAGTAAACAGGTAATGCACCTCTACCTTCTGAAAAGCCTTGAAGATCTCATGTAAGATTTGTTTCTGACAGGGAAATCTGGCAAGGCTTAGTCATGTGCTATAATTGCTAAAATATGTCAATTGCTTTTTTTTTGTTAGTTTTTCTGCTACTTCTGGACTTGTTATTGATTCCACATCATCTCCTGCTGGCATGTACACATAATCTGGGGTGAATCAGGGGACAGCCACCTATCTGTTTGCAGTCAAAATGGGAAAAACTAATTTTCTGCCTCAGGAAACAGAACTGCTGGCGTAGAAATCCAGCAAGTAGTATAGCAGATTTGAAGGAAAAGATATTGATTTTTCCATCATTTCAATATGTAAAAAACATCAAAATTTTTTTACACCATCATTCTGTTTTCACATATACGTCCAGCTTCACAACCAATCCTCCTTTGCTGTTCAGCTGATGCCAATGAGAGCTGGTACAGCTAATCCTCACAGCAATATGCTAGCCTAGACATCTCATTATTAGCTCTCTCTGTCATTGTGCTCCGTTTTTGTATTCCATGAATGCACCCAAAGACTCTTCATTTACACCAAAGCTTCAAAAGCTTTCAGGAACAACCATTAAGTACATGCACGTGACATCCAGTGGCACAGTAGAATATATTTTCTATTTCTACCACTTACATGTATGTTTTTGGTGCCTCATATTCAGCCAACATGAAGCCCAACAGTGGTATCTGAACGTGCTCATAGCAAGTGGTCAGAGAGCACTATGCTCTGTCACTTACCTGGTTTTCTACATTTGTACTGAAACATAATGTCACCAAAGACAACCTCTTAGAGAATTGTCTCTGCGACAATTTTAGAAAAGGCAAGGCAGAACTATTAGCGCTAATCTGTATCTCCACTTCCCAAGCTACCCTTTCTTCCCAATTCACTCCAACTTCCTTTTAAAGACAGTGATGTTTAAGATGTAGAGAAGAGAGTATTTCTGCTGGGAAGTCTGCTGAAGCTACAGCGCTGCAAGGACAGAGGAAGGACAGTGCTTGCTGGTAAAGAGAATCGCAGTCTGACTAACAAATGTAGTTGGAAAAGTAAAGAAGCTTTACAGTATATACACAGTTCTACAGGTTTGGCATAAAACAGAAGAGTTTAAAGATGCATGTTTTTCATATAAAATACGTTTCAGATCATTTCTAAAGAAAAAAGGCAGTTGGTGCCTGGAAACCACAGTGGATGTTAATAAGAAGGATAGGAAGATACTAAGGCAATTATCTCCAAAGGAAAAGGAAGAGACATGGAAGGAAGAAGGTGCCATTAAACCAGTGCCTCTCTTAAATTCATTTTTCTTATTACTCAAGATATTTATGAATTTCAGTTCCAAGTCCCATCTCTTCAAGGTCTTCCTTCCTGAAAGATCAAGTCTGAGAAATCAGAGCTGGAATGATTTGTGACTAGTTGCACAAACTGTCCTTGATTTTGTTCTTCAATTATTTGAGCTAATTCTGGTGTAAAGAAGTTGTTCACTTTCCCTTTATACTGACTTCGAGGCATCTGGCTCAGTTGATGAGTTATTATTTGCTCTAGTAGGTGTGAGTGTAAGAGCTTGGGATTTTGATGGTTCTAAAGGGAAGCAGAGGTATGTGGAGTTATGATGGAGGCAAGAGAGATGTGTGGCAACTTTATAATTTCCTATTAAAACAGCTTAGAATCAGCTCATTTTTTTTTCCTCTCACTGTTCGAGAAAAACTGATAGCTTTTCCCATCAAAAAAAGTAAACAAAACAATGCAATATTAGGGGTTCATTACTGACATTATATTAATTCTAAGGTTGAGACATTTTACACAGTATATATTAGAAACTGGCTTATTACTTCCACATGTCAGCAATGCCTAAGTCAACCTTTCCTCAAATTTAAAGAAGAAACCTGATGTGTGCTGAAATCTTCTTGGTCAAATTGCAGCAAAGATATTTACAGCTGATTGATAAGTCTCTGAAAAATGGGCATCCAGTGGTAATTCTGGTAGATGCTGTAGTCTAACAGTCAAGACAGACTTTTCCACAATGAAATCTGCAGATACTTTTAGGAAGCACCAAAAGCATGCATGTGTGTGAGACTGTGTATACATTAATTTGGAAAGAAAAAAAATTCTGAGAAAATTTGTAGACTTTGCACAAAAGTAGAGAGCCCTGCCTGGAGACAACCAGCAATCAGTACTTGAGAAATGCAGACTGTGGCCTGTGTTCCCATTCATTGTGTTTTTGTTTTGACTGAATAAAGAATATTTCTGGGGTGAACTTCTTTAAGAAGCTTGTTTATCTCCTTAAAACAGAAAAGCTAATCAAGCACTGACTAATTAAAACACTCTATTTATGCTATCAATGCCTCAAGCTGTAATCAATACAATCAACATGCAGTAAACTATCTAGAGCTTTTCTGATAACAATGCTGAATGCTAAGTATTGTCTTTTGACATTGTGAGGTGAGTGGCAAGCATCTTTAATGCTGGCTCTGAGATTCTTAATTATTCTGAAAGCCATTCTCCATACCAAAATATAATAAAACGTATGTCGTATTATCTTATGTCACAGTCTTAAAAAAAAATAAAAACTTTTCAGAAAATTGTCATATATTGAAAGACCACACGACAGCTGAACTGTGACAGAAAACAGAAGGAATCTTTTGGATTTACAAATCATTTTTCGTGACAGAATATTTGCAGGAAGTGGCATCCATCAGTAAAATTTGTTGAGAAAATGAGCGTTTTTAAGCAGCACTTAAAGATTTAATCAGTGACAAACCCATATTAAAAGTTTTACCATGAGCATTAATACCATCAACAGAAAAATGAATAATCAGAGGCTTTGAGTTAAATCTTGATGAGCATTGCTGATACTCCTATTTTTTTGCAAATTGCTTTTTAGGCTATCCTCCTAGCTGGACTGAGAAAATGGCAAGCCTCTTAATAGGAAGATTTTAAATGTTCCTGTGAATGGAGATAGCATACTTTATTGCTTTTCTTTTGGATTAGATTTAACTTGTATTACTTAAATCAATGGGATCATTTAATCCACATTATTAGCAAAATAAAAATGCTTTGAAGTTTTAATACAACAGCTTTGTCTAATAGTCTATACAGGAATTAAAAAGAATATTCAAAATATTAGGCCAACCCAGCAGTATACTTAAAAAATGCAAGGCAAGTGCTACATTACATCAAACCAGGGAATGAAAAAATACCATCAGTTTTGTATCATTAACAACACATGAAATTGACAGGTTATTAAGCATCTGAAGAATACATTCAATAAAGAGCACAGAAGATGATATTTAGCTGCGTAAACTACTTAGTAAATTTTTAAGAATACTAGAGGAGAACTGACTCGTGCCTGAGTGATAACAGGAGGAGTACATTTGCTGAATTAGTTTTTTACGATGCATAATTTGACTAACTCTGTGGAGGACTAGAGAATTCTGATGTACGACTCAAGAGTACAAAACTATTTTTAGGAAAAAAGGACCAATTCTTGACACCTTTTGCTCCTGTCAGCTAAAACCTTAGCACGTACTTCTGTGCTACTAATATTTAATACTACATGAAACAGATTCTACTGCACGTGCTCGAAGTAACACCTTACCACAATCCACAGAATGCAAAGTATGAGCTCACATCTAAAATGTGGTTCAGTATAGCCTGAATATTCAGTCCAGGTAAGATGAAGACAAATTTTTTCCCACTTTATTTGGATTTTTAATTATATTTAAAAGAGGTGATAGAGACCAACTTAAGGCTTAAATAAATCAATGCAAAGTCACCTCACTTTGTGGTATAGCCCCTCACCCATTCGCTGCTACCTCTTTTTTGGAGACTCCATTACTTTTAGGCTCCTATAGATTAGTAGATCTGAATTTTCAATTATTTATGTATCTGCTGAACTTCAAGGTTATGTAGAACTTCATTAACTTAAATCAGATTACCTATAAACACTTATTTGGGTTCTGCTTTGAAATATGTATGCATATGTAATGAGATTTTTTTTAACAGAAATATTTTCAAAGAAATAAAGCCTTCAGTATTAGTTTCAGTAGTGAAGCAAGGACTTCTGAAGGCTAACACTAACATTTGTGTATTGAAAAATGCAATCATATTGTTTGGAAAACAAAAAGGCAAATTTCAGGCACAACCACTGTATGTCTGTAATAACTGTGAAATCATCTTAGCCCCAAATTGTCCATTTTTTGCATCTAAAATGCTTTAAACAATTTCAGTTGTGAACATTCTTTTACACAAATTTGTCCTAAATTAAGAAGCATTCAATATTAATTTTTAAATCAGTGACTCTTCAGTGCTACTCAACTTCAGATGGGAAGAACAGTACCTCTATAATGCAAAACTAAATGGGTATAGAGAAGAAGAAAAAGATATATTACCTAAGGAATACAGAGTAGATTTATATACACAAATCAAGGATCTTTGAGTGAACACTGTAATAAAAATCTTGAAAAATAACATAAATATGCATGTCTGTATGACTTTGCATGTACCAAAAGCTATATTTTAAAAAGAAATATCACAAGGATTTAAGGTTAATCTGGCAACACGTTGATGATTCAAAAAATGCAAGACATGAGCTACATTGCATTATTCTCCTGGAGTGTTATTGTAGTCTCAAAATATCATTAAATCAGCACAAACCAACACTTATCATTTCCTGCACATTTTTCACAGTGAGCTACACTCTGACTATGAGTAATCTGTTAATCTGTTCTTTGCCTCACAATCCGTCAAAGTGACAGATTCATTCCATCCCTAATACATAATATCTTCATTTACTGTATGCCTTACTGGAACTTTCTTTTTCTGCTAAGATTTAGAAAATTGTGAGTGTATTTACAAAATGACTTTTTCCTTTCTCCAAATCACTTCAGCAAGTCCAGCCTGTCAAACGCCATACTTCTAATGGAGGCAAAGAGACTTGAAAAAACAAAACTCTGGATTATTTAATTTTCAATGAACTAAAAAGAGATCACTACAAGTGCGACTGTACATGAAAGACTTGAATTTGTTCCTCTCACAAGTCTTACATCAGAAAATGTGTTCGTTTATTGTTGCTACATTGGATTCAGGATGACAAAGGAAATGTGAATTCTGGTTATTAAACAAGATATGCTGTTACGAGTGCGTACAATGTGACCAGGCTGACTGGTATTAGCTGAAAGTTTGGCCTGTTAATGCTTTCCCATTTTTCTTCTACTATGAGAGCTCAAATGATAAACTCGTGCAGGATATTAAAAACATACACACTCGTGCTCATCAGTCCAAAAATAAGAATGATCTGAATTTGGAGGTTTTACATCTTAGTAATTAACATATTGTGCTATTTGGCCAAGTTTTCATAAATGCACAAAACTTCCATCATAGCTTCTGTTAAATAACAGTAACATTGTAATATGCTTACAGACTGGACCTCCAGCCCACCACCATGTTTACTTGCTGGCTAGATCATAGTTTTGACATTCAATAGCAATATAAATGGCACTGAAAGAGAAAACCAATTATATCATCTAATTTTTGTACAATACCAGCCCTTTTTTCTTCACTGGTTTTGATTCACTTATCAGAAGACCAGCTGTATAAATTGAAAGTAAGGAATTTGCAAAGCTGTATTAAAATTCCAATATATTAATCTAATCTTAAGGGAATTCTAATAAAGTACATCAGATATTCACTGATCAGTGGATCAACTAGATTTCCACACAATGAAATATTTGTTAGGAGCAGCTTGCTTCTTTTTTTCACATATTTTTTAACAATTAAATGAACCATACATTTAAAAAATTCTATTTTACTGTTTCATCATTCAAGAACCACCTGAATCTAGTACCCAGCAAGTCTTGTCACAATTAAAATAATTCCTTTTCTCCATAGTCAGCCACTAACAGCACTTTACTGTTCTGTGCATCCTGGATGTGGACTGCATCCCATTTAACTTTTAATGGATGACACGCAGCCCGAGGGCTTTTAAAAATCAATGGAGAGAACATGACTCAACAGAACACTAACTTTAATATTATCAAACTTGTTAAAGGTGATGCAGTTGAATGTTCCTAGCCTGTGAAAATTACCTTTCTTTTTCAAGAAAGTGGGAAAAAAAATGCTAGGAAACTCTGACCTTCTAGTGTATTAATACAATGAATGGTACAGCATGAAGCTGGAAACTTAATCATTACCAACAAAGTGAGAGGTATGCTACCTTGGTCTAATTTTTCAAAAACATCATGTTTTGTCACCAACAGCAAAATCACATAAAGGAATCAAAAACAACACTCTGTATGATGGATCAAAGCAATTGCGCAGATGATACTGGGCCGGCAGGGAAGGGAGGTGGTGGGCATTTGTGCCCTTGGAAACCCAAGCAGTTTGGCAGTTTTGCTTTGTAAGAAAAAAATAAAGGTCTCTTACAGATATCCTGCCAGGAACAAGGGATGGCTAGTCAGTACGTGAACAGTCAGCATGTGCTACATCCTGGGAAAGGCTAAAACAGCCGGCTCCTTCGCTGCAAAAAGCTCAGCAATGCCCTATTCCAAGCAGTAGTGCTACATGAACAGAGGCTTCTGCAGAAATGAACTAGCTGATTTGCTTTCTATGAGCAGCAATAAATATAAAATATTTTTTCTCACCTTAAATAGGCACTCACACTCTATTCACCAAAGACTGACTATGAAATTTGCCTAGCAAAAAAATGCTACCGGGCCGTATACCATCACCAGTTCTCTTAATAGCCTTATTCAGCCAAGCATCATGAAGATGCAAAGGACAGCATCCCAAGCAAATGCATTTAGTATGAAGTGCCATTTGCCCACTATTCTGTACTGACATTTTTACTGCAGGCAGAGGCTTCTGAATAAATCCCTGCCCTGCGTCAGTGTTCTCAAGCAATTTAGAGCAGTCCTCACCTTTTGCTTTGAGTATTTAGTAACTTCTCTCCAACTTAAAGAATGTGAACACAGGTAGGTAATTTAAAAACAACAGAAGAACATGTACAGGGGACACTGAAGGCCCTAAAATATATCTGTTTGATGCTATTTTTGTCACAGATCATGCCCATTAACACAAGTGAGGTCCACATGAGACAAGAGCCAAGACAAGTCTAAGGTGCACAGCCCTGGATTTTCCTGTATTTTACTCTAAGCATAGAATGCATGCTTAGGAGCATTTGCCATATTTTATATTCAGTCCTTCAGTCCTCCATGTACACAATGCCATTGCTTCATGTTCCCAGATTCCCGTACAAGAGAAATCCATTTTTGGATGATTTTAACAAGCTTTTACATGTTAGCCACTTGGTTCTCAACAATCTTTCTGCAGCCAAGCTTTTTACCATCATGATTAAAAAATTTAACCTTTTCAATTAGATGTTTCCTGTGCCATTTGCTTCTATTGTCATGTTCTTTTTCATGCATATTATATCCTGACAAATGCAGCAGAACTTTGCTAATTCAGATTAACGACTGCGAGATCTATTGCAAATTACTCTATTTTGTGGATGAGTAAAATAACTGAACAAGTACAATGAAAAAGCAAAGTACATTCTGTGATACATTGTTCTTGTTCACTTATTTTGACAACTGTTGTGTAATTTCCTAATACTTCATAATGTAATATTTTCCATTTTGCAGAAATAATGGAGTTGCATGACTTTAATCCTACAATGAATCAAAAAATAAATGTTTGTTTGTTTGTAAAACTCATTCTTTACATCTCCTTCTCAACTTGAAGTTATTCTCTTATTTAAGCCCTTGCCTGGAAGTATGAAAGACAAATACGTTTTGCAACTGAGTTTTACAGCATGCGTGGTAGAGAAGTTCTGGTGTAGTACAAATAAATGTTATAACTACAATCCTTCTTCTACTGCATCGCTTTATATGTGAGCTTAATCTCACTGAATGTAAGTGGTGCAATGACATGCATCAGCTGCTGGCATGTTTAGTTTTCATCTGGGACAGATCAGAATACTTGAGTGGTAGCCTAAAAACGGAACGTATCTTTAATATTTGTACCTGAGAGTTTGTGTTTTTATGCTAAAGTAGTTGATATTTCATGCAAATTTCATGTGCTGTGATCTTGGCAATATTTATGGCAGCAACAGGTTCTGAAAAAGGCTGATACCAGAAACTTTAAAAAGACAGTGGGAAAAATCATTCACTTTTTAAAATTAATAGAGAGCAGCCAGAGTTACGCTGTAGGGGAGCTGTTAGGTCATAGCCTGAACTGGTGATTGAGCACCTGGCGAAGGGCTGTGCCTGGCCTCGTGACCAGAAGGGGTGGACCAAGGGTGGGGCCACCCTGGGCTCATACAAGGGCCATCCACTGAAGGGAGAGCATCTCTTGGAACTAAGCTGCTTCTTGAGAAGGGGTGCTGCATGGCTGGAGATTCCATTCACCAAGTGGGTGAGTCAAAACTTGTGTGGAACTGGGTCCTGATTGCGATCACCTATCAGGTCCTACAGCAGGGCCAGCTCCAACATGTCGTGTGGGGTATGCTACGTGTTGACACCCACTTTCACACACCAGCCAGGCAAGCGTGAGCTTCCTGCAGTCCAGCTCTGGGCTGGAGCTGAGAAGGAGTTACAGTCCTATTCACCCCCGGTCATTTTGTGCAGGTAACCCTGACTGAGCTCACAGCAGAGGTACAATGCTTCAAAAGATCATTTCCATTGGCTGATATATTAATGAACTTCTGCAGATTGCAATCACCCCTGGGAAAGCTGTCAGCCCCACGTATACAGAGTAGTCTGGGGAGGCTGTTGATTTTAGAGCTGTTACTATATGAAACCCAACAGCCACTAGCGGGAACAACGAATTAAATTTCAGATTAACAAAAAATTTAATTTGTGAATGAAACATAGCTTGATCGCTCATTGTTTGGTTTGAGACCACTGACAAATAGACTTTGTCATAAAATGAAGTCTGTGTGTATGTGCTGATCTTGTATTCTTGGCCACAGTCCAAACTGGGCAGATATTTACTATCATTTTTTTTGTGCCCATAACTTGCTATGGGGATGCTTTTTTTTTTTACATACAGTATCAAATATCTGGGTAAAACCTAAATGAAAATTTGCCTGTGTACATTTAGTATGAAATTACTGAAGTAAAACATACTTGCTTTGAAAAGATACCCGATGATATGCTGAAATATTTATGTCCTGCCCTAGCATGGTTTCTGTGAACAGCTGTTTGAACTTCAGAGGAACAAATTTAATTTGGTAGATTAGGAAGAGCTGAGCAGGATGCCAGCTGAGGAGCTGGTGAGGCAATGCTTAAAAAGACAGATCTTNAAAAAAAAAAAAAAAAAAAAAACTCTCTCAAAGATGGAAAATCAGCTTTTATCGGAAATTAATTTTCTGAAGAGCATCTGTAGTTCAGAAAATCTATTCATAAAATTAGCTTCAAATATCTTTTTCTATAGAGCAGTTCCACGTTTTGCATTTCAGTATTGCTGAAATTCCTCTTCAACATTAACTTCCTTTCAGCATTTCCTTTATGAAACTTCCAAACCTACAACACACACGTATTTTGGAGGACAACGCTGCTTAAGTGCTAAATAAGTAGATGCAGGGTACACAGCAGTTTCCAGCCCCTGTGCTGATGGGAGAAGTAACAGATAACTAGAGTTTCCTATCTGGAGAGAAAAGAAGTTCTGAAGGTCAGCTAGGACCATGCAGCAAGTCACTCTGTAGGAACTGTATAGCTAAGGCTTGACACACTGCGCATCTTCTGGCTCTGCAGTCAGCCTGCCTCCTTCCATTAACTGTTTCTGTGCCTTGCAAAGCATTGTGATGTTGTGGGTGTGATTTGCAGTGCAGTAGCAGTATTCTTGGCAGACTTATGACCTTTACCCAGTGGAACCAATGGAAAATGAGTCTAGCTGGGTCTTTTTATTGACTGCATTTCCATTATCTTCACAGGTGCTTTCTTTCCTGGCTTGTTCTTTTATCTTATTACGGACAGAAGCTACGTTTACTGGACAATAGCTGCCATGCTGCTCTCTCTCCATTTCCCAGAAAATACCACTAATACACTTTTTAAAGGTACTTCAGGCCTGTCAAATTCTTTATCATTCTTTATAACAAACTATTTGTTGCTTCAGAAAGAGCACCATGTAAATGTCTTCATATCGTGGTATTTATACCCACCAATCTACATAGGATACATCAGTTTTTCAAGTATTCTCCTGTGTGTTCCTCTACATAGCTATGGTAAGCTTACAAAGACTTAGATATTCTCCACTTGCCCATAATTACTTGTTAAAATAGGCTTTTTAAAAAAGCTCGAGTACTAAGTTACAACAAAATTACCAAAATTACCCCTCTCGCTTAGGTACACACTCTCTGTGGAAAATGTTACTAAGTTTTCCATTATAAATGGAAGTTAACGTGAATCATGGTATTCTAGTCACATCTTTTCCAGTTTTTATATCATGATGCAAACTGACCTCATAATTTTGTCATCTTCTGTATTTACAGCCCAATAATACTTTTCTGGCAGTTCACAAGGGCTACTGAATTTATGAGGCACTTCCAAGTATTCAGGTATTTTACGAATACTTTGCCCACACTTCTCGAAAATGACTTCTAAAGAAATTTGTCTACTGTGTGTACTGGATTAAAATAGTATAAGAACAAAGTTGTAATTTATACTATTTTGTTTCAGATTTTATTATATGGAAATATAAGTTTTCATTGGTGATCATATAAACGATAGGCTGAAATGGTTTATTTTTTACAGATAATGGTGCTTATGCTCTAGTTCAGTATATAAAATGTACTGCGTACCAAATTTCTTTAGCACATGAATAAAAACAATGAAATCTAACTCAAACAGCCTGTTGGAAAAAGCAGAAAAACAATGCAGCTTGCACTAAGATATAGATTATTCTAACACATCAGAATTATGAAATCAATTCTGGAATAAGAGTCCTCAACAAATTGTCAGTCACAAGGTACCTGGTATCTGTGGACTACAGCCAAGTGTCTACATCCACTTCATCTGCTGTAAGAGTTAGTAAGGACAGAGACAGCTCCTTTGGTAAGCAGCACACAGGCAGAGAGGTTTTCTAGAACAATATCAGCACTTAAATTTTGATATGAAATGGAAAAGGAATCCAGGATGTACTTTAACTCAGTAATATACTGTGTGCACTAAGAAACATATGGCTGTATGTTGCAATAACTGATGCATCTGGGTGAAGCTGCACAGCAAGTTTCATAGTGTTCACTCCGTAAAATCTAACAAGAAGATAATAAAAATGTGGATGGCAAGTAAAAAGCAGCTGAAAACACCTATGTGAGCAGAAATGCATATTATGCTGCACAACTGACTGGCAGTGTGCTATCATAAAATTTCACACTGTTGATATCCTGAAAAGAAATCAAGCAAACTGTCTTCCAGTCATACCTGAAATATCCTCTCCTCATATTCCTCCCAACGCACATGCAATGTCCAGTTAAAACTTGGACATGCAAAATCTACGTTAATCACACCAACTGGAAGTGAAGCAGGATTGCTTTATAAAATAAGTACACGTCCTGTTCAGGCTGTTCAAAAAAGAAAAACTGACAAAGTGATGCTGGGGTTTCACAGGTACAAGGCAGTTCTGAAGCAGGACAATTAATTCTGGCTGTCTCAACTTTCATCGTTTCTCTCTAGTGGCTGTCTCCCTTTGTCTTCAGATCCCCATCTTATGTTAGAGTCACAGGGATTTTGATGCTGACTTCAAACAAGATAGATAAGACTAAAACCTGACATCCAAAATACATTGTAGACAGTTCAAACAAATCCTATCCCACAGTGTTATAACGTAGCACCCTGTCCTGACTAGGTTATCTATTGAAAAGACCTTTCTAAATAAGTAACATTAAAATCTTTTGTAACAAATGGATTCCCTGGCACCTGAGTCGCATGGAATTTTACTTGTGAGCCTTCAAAGCAGAGACAGAGAGGGAGAAAGAAACAGGTGACAGTGTATAAATGTCAGATGAAGATTTGCTGAATCATGCATCAAAGCAGGTGTAGGAGCAAGGCCTGTGCTGGGTACTTTAAATATACAGGGGTACATCCAAACCATGCAGAATCCAGCTGTGCATCCTGGGGCAGTGTGGATTTACAGCAACCTGTAGACAATGACTAAAAAGAGCAATAGCAAAGCCCTTTGAGAGGAGGCTGCAACTGAAAAGACATCTAAGATTAAATCAAAGAGTATCACATTTAGTATTCAGAACACTAACTGAATTCTTACTGCCTGGGTTATAAATGGAATCTTACCGTGGGTTGGAATGAGAAAGTGGGCTCATTTCTTTCTGATAGTGATGCTCCTGACTGACGGGCTATGGAAAACAAAAAATAACAGTGAGAAAATAACTTTACAAATATTCTTTGAATGTTCAAAAGTATCTAAGAGATCCTTTGTGAGGATACGCATTTGCAGCTTCTGATATTGGAATTTTATGGTCTTTCATCTTATCTGTGAAATTTAAAAGGGATATTCAGATCCTAACTGTGCAAAGGTATAACTTAACAGATGATTCTTTTCTGGGTGGAAATGCATATGAATTAAGGAGTTGACCACACAGTCATTTCTTGACTGCCTGTGAGAGTGTGGAGACAGAGCCAGGAAACAGAGAGGGAAGGGTGGCAAAGTCTTTCTGATAGAAAAGTCTGGATTGTATGTATATAGGAAGCATGGTGCAGGGACACTTAGTTGTGTCTGTGCAAAACCAACCATTCTTAAGCCTAGACAGAGCTAACAGGGCTGGCAGGCAGGGTTCCTCTCAGAAGCATCAGTGGGAATCTTAGCAGTCCCAAATGAAGTTTGCTGAAGCACATGCACCTTCTTCTGGAACTGCTGATTTGAAACCTGGATTAAGCTGTCCATGGATAAATAACAATTGATTGTATATTTGTATAAAACGTGATCATTTTTGACAAAAAATCTCCAAATCTCTCCCACCCATTGTAAGAACATGCCCAAAAAGTTTTAAATCAAATTTGGTGTTTGTGGCGTTAAAATAGATTTGTCGGAAACAGCAATATTCATAAACTAATATAAAAACTCAGAAATACATTTTGCCTCAAAATATATGTAGTGCTTGCAGAGAAGACCCCCTCACATCATCCAACACATCAAGTACAGCTCTAAACAGACCACTGAAGCAAATGCAGAAACAAGTGAAAATATAAGCATGCATTGAAAATACTTGTACAAATTAGTACATACAATGCTAAAAAGAAATAAGTAATAAATATTATGAAAGGAACTGTATTTTTACAGAGATTAATAAAAAAAGGAGTATGTTCACATAGTTTCAGGAAGCAGTGAGAGATGTAAAATATATGCTCAGGATGAATGACATCCTCTAATTGCTGCCAAATCTAAGTCACTGCCTGGTCATGGATAGTGCAGCTCCCAAATGATGGCTAGTAGAAGACTGTGGATGAGACAGAAGGTGAATTAATCAGTCCATGAACCAAAATATCTGTCTAAATAATTTTTAGTCTCATTTCATGGTAAAGAATAGTCTGCCTTAGTTTTGCAATTTGACTTGATGTGAATAGATCCCTCCAGGGGTTGTCAAACTGAGCTCTCAGTTGGAATAATTCTGGGTTTAAATATCACTCCTCCTGTCTGTCAGACTTCAGTCTGTCAGGCCATTTCTGTGTTAAGTGGCTTTCTTTTCTGAATCATCTCAATGGAGGTCAGAAGACCTTCCCAAAATTAGGTGTGAACCTGGACATTTCAAATGTTTTTTAGTTCAAAACCTATTTGATTGAATTTATATTTAGGCAGTTGCTTGGGGAGCAAGGAGTCTTGCTTCTCTGTGTATTCCTTACTTGAAAGACACGTCTTAATGGTGAGCACGTTCCAAAATCTGAGAAGAAGCAGTACATCACTGATCGCTTCCAGGACTCATCAATCAGTAATCTAAGAGAATCTTCATTCTCCTTTGCATTTCTGAGTAAGAATCAGGGAGCGCAAGCAAGAAGATTTTTTAAACTCTCTTATATGTGATGTTGCTCCAAAATTCTTATGTTTTATCTATGGTGATGTCTGATGTTATCTGGAATCAGCTAGCCAAGAAGCTGAATTTCCCTGACAGGGCAGGAAGACCTTACTGGATCTCTAGAACAGAGCAAGGCATTAAAGCAGAATTATTTTCTAAGGTTTGCAGCAATTCTTGGACAATATGTGTATGTGCAGGTATAAGCTTCACATTATACTCCACAGTACATAGATCTGTCTTGCACATTGCTGCAATGTTTAAGTTTATCTTCATAGACCTTGAAATTTAAGAAAACATTCAGGTAAGACAGTCAAATACTGTCTTTTAAAATATTTAGTTCTCTCTCTATACATTATTAATTTGGAACTTTGCCCTATGCCCCACACACTTTTTGTGAGGATTTGCAGTTCTCCTTTGAAGTAAAATTCACTTTAAAAAAGAACCCATTTATATTTATAGCTGATAGCTATGCTGGGTAATGTGTAATATTCAAAGCTATTTTATTTCTTTTTGGCTGTCATAGTTTACAGCAGCTGCTAAACAACTTGCATTTCAACAATTTCTCCTGACAGCATATACTCAGCTCTTGGTAAACTATCATAGGCTGTAAAATACAGTTTTAGTATATCAGTTTTATAGTTTTTTAAGGACATCTGTTCTAACTGCAGCTTAGCAATATGATTGATCTATGTGCCTTTACTTCAGAAGGGCTGCTGAGATTCATTAGTCAGTAATAAGTGAAATTTTTCAATGAATCTGGAAACCACACTAATAGTGGCAAGTGATGGAAAAAATAAACTCACCAAAAATGTGTTTCATGTAAAAAATATTACTTTGATATGGACATTCACTGTCTAACGATTATATACTGCTCTGCCTCCCAGAACATTGTATGTATTTCAAAATGAAAGATGCACAAAAATCTGCCTTCTGGTGGTGCTGTTGCCACAGATTCCAACAAGGTACAATAAGGTTATATAAGATGCATGAAAATTTAGAATAAAAAGTACTCCTTATTTATCTTAGTATTTTTGAAGTCCATAAGATAAAGCAGTAGATATTACTGATTTAAATAATCAAAAAGATACTAACTGGAAATGCATATGCGTGAAAGGCTAATCACTATGAGAATTTCTGATTGTCCTTAGTTTCTTGAGCTATGATATGAGGATTACTTCTATTTATTTTTTGTGCAGCTAAAATCATTTGCCAAAGCAAGTGGTAGATGGCTACAGACACATATAAACTTTTCTCCAGCTTGTATGCCGGATTTTGGAAGGACTGATCGCTTGCAAATTCACTCATTCAACTTGGTGATGGTAGTAGTAATTATCAGGGGACATAAAAACAATTTCCCTTTTATTCTACGTATAAGAACTTTAAGATATATAAGAAACACTTCTGAATAAAAACCAGAAGCTGAAGAAATGTTGACCTTACTCATTTTAATTCTCACAGCAAGGTGCTGCACGGCAGAAGACTGAAATCCAGAAGAAACAACCTTCAGACATGCTCTGATCACTCTGGATAAGGCTGTATTTCGAACACTCATTTACTTAGCCTACCTATGTGTATAATGACACATTACTGCACGTGTGAATGCTAACTGTGGGAGTTCACTGAAAATAGCTGTATGAAATTATCTGACATTTCTAGATTTGTAGTGTTCTGTTGGCTTACAACTATACTAGATTACAATTTAAATGGCTAACTTACCTAAACTCTTTTTAAACTGATGCTGTTAGTCTGAACTCATACAGCAGCTGATCAAGGCAGTGAGATCAAAGAACTGCCTTTGCAACCACATGGTGCTTCACTAAGCACTGGAGCAGCACGTTGCATTTTAAAACATCATCTTGTTTCAGCTGTGTAATTTGTATCAGCCAAACCTTACGTGTCTAAATATTCTTATCAATTTCCTTATAATTAAGCTACTCAAAAGTTAATGAGACTGTTATTTTCTTTACTTGAGTTCCATTTGTCCAGTCTTGCAGATGTCTATTTAGTGAGTACTAAATGCATCAGTATGACAAAATCAACTAAATGCACAATAATTACATATAACAAAGAGTGAAAACCAATATTTTTCTGATCACCTGCAAAATATTACCCTGTAAACCAAGTTCTTATAACTACCCATTTATCAGTGTATCTCTTCTCATTTGAAACCTCCCTTTACCAGTGTACCACAACGTTCCAGCACTATGTTGATTGTTCAATATGGCAGATTGCTACTACAGCGTTCTATCTGGGCCCCGCAGGTCCCTGGAGATAATTTGCAGCTAACATTTCAGAGCATTTACCATACAGGAGTTTATACTCGGGCAACACAGCAGTGTTTACTCTGCTAACATTGGACCTGCCCCTGGTAGTTGAGTACTGTACTTAAGCCACATTCATTGTTTATTATTGTTTCACCTGTAATAAAGTAAGAATCATATTGCTGAGATAGAAGTGGAGTATGAGGTTATCTGGTTTTACAGCAGCTCCTGCAAATGCCTTTATGTAGTTGCTGGAATGCTATTCTGTGATTTCATACATTCAACACTCTTCAGTGGACTGTAAGAAATGCTCCCCTGCTTCTTATCACAGTACTCTGTCACAGTGCAGCTCAGTGCTTTTGTAGCACTTTGTGCCAGGACAAGTAATGATACAAGGTGTAAAATACAGAAGGATCACACACTAAGTGCTCAGAACTACTGCAGCTTTTTGACACTATTCTCCTGCTTCAGTCCTTTAAGCAGTTAGCTACTCAGTAATGAGACTTTATCATTGTAAGAAGCAATTCTTTTCCATTACTCATACGAGAATGCAATTGCTGACTGGTAGTATATATGGGATTCATTCATTCTGAAGATATTTTAAAGTATTGTATCACACATCTGCAGGTTGTCAGCTGCTATTGTGACAAGCTGCACAGCCTACATGATTATTCAGGATTCTAGGAAAGAATATATATGAGGACTGCTCCAAAAGTAATGCCTCCTATTTTTATTGTGTTTGCCCATGATGACAGAGGCAGATGGTGGTGGTATGGCAGTAGGGGCTGAACCTTCCCACCAATATCTCGTTCCATGCTGCTGCTGTGCAATAGACAGCAGCAGAGGGGCAGTCTGACACAATGGCATCTGACATGGGAGTGTGGATGAAGCAAAGGGGTAGAATTTAATTCCTCCATGTGGAAAAAATTGCAACCACTGACATTCATTGACACTTGCTGAATGTTTATAGAGACCAAACAGTGGATGTCAGCACAGTCAAAGTTGAACTGCATGGGCAACATTTTCCTAGCAACAATGCTGTCATAGCAGCTCAGAAACAGCAGATCACCTCTGCTGATGAAGACTTTTACAAGCATGGCATGCAGACTCTTGTTAATTGCTGGCAAAAATGCCCTGCTAATGATGGTAACCATGTTGAAAAAGTGTTTTGTAGATAAGAATTTGCTCTATAAAACAGCGGTATTGTGCTCTTCATAGCTATCGCAGTTTTTGTGGAAATAAGAGGAGGCATTAGTTTCAGAGTGACCTACTTATAATAGATTTGCTCTTTTTACATGGTGTTATTACATAAGCTGCTGGAAGTGCACGTTTTGGTTGTGTATTTTTCTTGATGAGTTCTAATAAAAGCCTTGGTAAAAATACCTTAAATTTCAAAGGAACTCAAATTAACATTCAAGGTCCCTGATACATAAAAAAAAAAACCTCAGAATTTTAGAGAAAACAATGTAGCCTTAGACTTACAGGTGGGAAACAAGAATTCCAGGTTGTTGTATCATCACTGCTTGTACTTATGCTAACATTGCAGTTGTCTATCTGTGATGCGCTCAGCCCGTGTGAGATCCCCGTATCCTTTAATTCTTCATTTTGTTGCCTCTTCATGCTAGCCAGCATCTGTAGTTCAGATGCGCTCAGTCTGCTTGACTGGTAGTTCTTCCAGTCATACTCCTGTGAAATAAAATGAAGAAGTCAACAGTATGGACAGGATCACGGAGCAGAATATACAAATGAAATGGATGCTTTGGGGAATCTTAAAGAAGCTACAATACTGGAAGAGAAACAAAACGTTTAGTAGAAAAGATTATTTAACAGACTTCTGTTCAGCAGTGAAGATCAAGCATATTCATGTATCATTATAGGAAGGAAGAAGAACACAACACTGTTATGGTCTGCATGCTGCATCTAGGATGTTTGGTGAAGCTGCTGTTTCACTGTAATCAAAAACACTATTGTTGTTATTATTAGAGCAAGCTTCTAAAAGTTTGGAAACCCAGTAGCTAAAATTGTTTAAACGTTTGATGCAAATCTTGAAATAAACTCAACCATACAGTTATCATAGTGTCATAAACACCATCAACATAACATTTAGTTATTTGTGAAGCACAGCATAAAATTTATCTGGAAAACTGTATGTCAGCACTGCATTTTAAAAACTACTTTGTAATTTGCAAGTGTATACATTTAAAATAAATGCCACAATATTTTCATTACTCTTTATGCTCAGTGGTTGAATTGTGCACTGTAGGAGCCACCATGATGGCACAGCTGCCACCCCTTTTTTACATCTGGCTTTTGAGCTCCACGCTTCATTCCTGAATCGTGTGATTATTACTACCATTTTTAATTCCAAAATAATACCTTATGTTTCCTCCAGACTTCAGTAAATGTAAGCTAATAGAATTATTAGCTGCTGCTAGTTGTTCACTACACTTCAAGCTTGCAATGTTGTATCTGGAAAGTTGGTTTTGCTTTGGCACATTAGTATTCTACTAGATCTACAGCTGTTAAAATTTTCATTGATCTTACTGAAGCTGTTGATTTCCTGTTAATTTTCCTATGCAGAAGCCTTCTGGAATTCATTTATTTGATTACCATAAGAGAAGCTTCTGCTTATCTTTCTTACCTCACATATGAACATACTGGCATGAACTAACACCATGCAGAATAAATACACTAAGAATTGAAAGAACATTTTTCTCATCCCCTTCTTAATAAAGGCAAAACATTCCCTAACCCTGATGGTCGTTTCTTTTACATCTATGAAGACAGGTTCATAGATTTTTGGATTTTTTTCAAAACAACTGATTGCCTTTTCAGCTTATTTCAAATTGTCAATCTGTCTTCGTTTCTTGTAATGGTGTCACTCCAGAAATACCACACTCATAAAGAAGAGATGTCGTGAAAATTTTCCATCTTCAACATCCTCTACAATAAATTCTTTGTATTATAAAATAAATAGTTTGGACTATATATTCTGTAACTTCAGGTGACTACTACAAAAAAAAGCCTCTTCAGACATTTTTCATAGTCTTAGCTGATTTTCAAAGAGAGTTTGAAAACTGAATTTGAGATTAAGTTCACTTTGTAATGTAGGAGAAACTTTTGATCTAAGAAGTAATTTTGCAATACTTGTGAATTTGTCTAAAATGAATATTTCATTTAGTAATTAAAAGCTTATCTTGTCTTTTTGCATACCTTCCTCTTATGATAAAAAAGCATTTTTATTAAACTTGTAAATCTTTTGCAAGATTGACAAAACCTGTTGTTTAAAACTATATTTTTATTGTATATAATGGCATTTGCATTCTTCTAGGTTCAAATGACTTATTCAGGATTGTTTGAATGTAGTTACACGTGCAGAAAAGCTTAATTACCAGCTATCTACATGGTTGCAACATTACCCAGAGGGCTGTACTTCTTTCTTAATTAAAAATATTTGAACTTAATAATAAAGAACTCTATTAAAACATGAATAAAACATCGCAAGCAACCAGGTCCTTAAAGCGTATTAAGCAGTTAGCAAATTGATTGCAGTAAGAGTTGGTTAAGCATTTTTTACTTCACCAGTCCTCTGCACGAACAGATTAGAAGAGACTACTGTGTACACTCTTACTCTAATACCCTTTTGTATAAAACTATTATCTTGTACATTATTTTTAAAACAAAGAACAGTGTTTCAAAATGGAAACAAAATAATTACATGCCCACAGCCAACAAAATTCTCCAGTGCTGTCTCACTGTAGTTAACAATATTATATTTTTCACTGATGTCTTTGGCTTCTATCACTAATTTTTCACTTTTTAAGTGATGAAAAATATTAGCTCTAGTAACTACGTCCTGCAGGACAGCGAGTGTACTTTGTGCTTGGATGGCCACTCTTATCCCAAAGTTCACAACATCACCCTAAGGGCTCAGCAATACTTCCCATTTTCACATAGCACATAGCAAGCCTGGGACTAAATACAACAGAATCCCCTGATGTGATTGAAGAAACAGTTGCAAGGGAATATTATATACAGTCATGAAACAGTAAGTGACACAGGTAAGAATAAAAAAAATGAGTATTCATTCTTTTGTATAACAAACAGAATGAGAAAGGACTAAGAAGGCAACGCTGCACACATAAAAGGAGATAGTTATTTTTCCCCACAAATAGCCGTTATGTTCTGAATTCATTGTCACAAGAAAAAGGCCACATGGACAAAAAAGGCAACTGTATGTGTGTGGAAAAAAATTCCCCCCCAGTTTTTTCATTGCAAATACAGCACCTTTCACTCAAGAAGTTGCTAAGCTATGGTTGGATGAAAGGAAGCCTCCAGAGCATGCTGACCAGGAATTGCTGGATGCTTCTGCTGTCCTGGCACTTTTCCCTAGCCACCTACAACTGACCACTGTTGGATAGAAGATGCTAGCTGTGTAAGTCCTTGGCCTCATACAGTATTCTTCGTTCATCCAATTCCTCATTCAGAGCACAATTCAAAGCACATCATTTAATATAAGCTGAGAAGACATGAATTAAACTATTAGAAAATATGTAAGAACATAATTAGCTCCAGACAAATTTGCTCGTAAAATGACTGTACATTTTTGTAACAAGAATCCAGGAAGAAAAACTGGGGATAAAACAATACTCTGGTGAATGTAATGATTCCTTTGGTAGCGTGGCATTTTAGCCTATGACATAGCCTCACTGCTAGCCCTCAATCACATAATTTATCTTTTTTCAGGGCTGTCACAGAGAGACTATGAAGTACCTAGAGTAATGCTTTTTCTATGGTCATTCATTAATATATCAACAGAAAGTCTATTTTCTTTTGTAGCCTTTGTGCTTAAAACTACTACTGCAATTCTAACACATAATTTCCAAAATGCAAGTTGCTAAATTACACCTATTTCTATCTACAAACCTCTGTGATTTCTATTTTATCTGGAGTATCATTTTATGCACAACAAAAAAGCTACAAAATCAACTTTCAACAGACTGAGCTTGGTAAAGATTGCTAAGATGAAGCCAGAATATGTCTGGATGAAAGATATATTATTTCTCATTTAATGCAATTGAGTATATCTAATATAGCTTCTCTATACAATCTAATAACTTAATTTCAAAGTAAAAACCACTTACACAAGTCACTGTTGTCAGACATGAATTTTCTCTTGAGATTTTCTTGAGGGAGTTTTTACTGGCTGATGGCTTTATTTGACCAGGAACTCCCTCACATTTTTCATTTTTTTCAGATGCATTTGGAATGACTTTAAAAAAATCAGCCTTACTTCCAGTGGGAGAAAGAGAAAGGGTAGGCTTTAAGGTTCTTTGAGAGCTAACAGATTCTGTTTTTCTCACAGTGGAACTCTGTGGTTTTGACAAGACGGTTTCCTCAAGGTTTTGTTTGCTGTGTCCCCTATTCTTCCAATGTTCATTTCTCCATGACATCCTCTTTAATGAGTTGTGTTTAAAAATTGCTGAATCAGATGCTCCTTGTCTGCTGTGGCTGATGTCAAGGTTCTCAGTACTCTGGATAAATTCTCTGCTGTCATCCTAAATTCAGGAAACAAAGAAAGACTGATTTCCTCTCATCATTACACAATACTGTTTTGCATAAAACATTTGACCTTAAGACTTCAAAATGTCTCTTTAATTTCTATTGATTTATTTTAAATTTGAAAAGATTCTGCAAACCATCTGCTCTTTCTGGTGACTACCCTGAGTACCCCATAAACAGACTTTCACATCTTAAGTAGTGAACCAAAGAAGGGGAAGAGAGAGACAGGACTACACTTCCGAAAACATTGGCTCAGATTTAGAATTCTGGTAACTTCCTAAACCTATGTGTTACAGAATAATAATAATTTCAAAAAAATTTGTAACAACTGTAGAAAAAAAAGGAAGCAAAAAGTCCATGACAATGATATCTTTCAATTGAATTATTAGTATTCCGTATTTTCACATCACATCCTCAACTTCAAAAGAGAAGGAATAATTCTGGCTGAGATCACTTTACTCATCTCTAGATGTTTGTTGAGTATCCTTTAGGAATTTTGGAGGTTAGTTTATTAAACTTACATTCACACTTTTAGCAATGTCTCTGCAAAATCTCCCATGAATCAGGTGTAAGATGTCCACTCATAGACCATCTCAACAACTAACAGCATGTCCAAACATACGGGAACAGAAATAATAAGGAAGCAAATTTAGTGTTTGCCTCAATGTTTTTATTTTCATGGAAGAAAGGATAAGAGAGGCCTTATCTTCATCTCATCATGCTGCCTCTGTATCAAATGCTACCAGTCCAGATGTAAACAATATGTACTGCAAGATTCAGTAAGACACTGAAATATCTGTAATATGCCTGTCACAGTAAAGGTGCAGTCCTACTGCAGATTAGAGTGATGTGAGTTTGCTACTGATGTTAGTGAGCCCAGGATCAGACTACACGAGATGCATATTCAAAAATTATGATTCGAATAAATAATCTTATTTTTGGTTTATGAAATATTGCAACAGAGGATGGTTTGCAGATGTAATGCAAGCCTGTAACGCAATGCATTTTATAATACATCTGTAGGGGAAATGCTAGGTCATGGCCTGAACTGGTGACTGAGCATCTGGTGAAGGGCTGTGGCTGGCCCTGGGAGCACAGACAAATTGTTTGCACCTGTGCTCCCACGTGACTGAAAGGTGTGGACC
>WBMW01006244.1:1551186-1590749 GCA_013396635.1 Penelope pileata | reverse complement strand
CACATAAGGGCCAGCCATGGGGAGCAGCATGTCTTGTTCAGAGATTGGATATTCCTTGGAGTAGCATCACCTTGGTGGGATGTTGCTGTCCTTGGTTGTGTGAGTCAAAAACTTTTGTGAAATCTTTTTTTACAATTATTAAGACCTATAATATTTTGCCTGGGATTGTAAAAAGCCTGTCCAAAGCAATTTTGCTTCCTCATTTGCAAAACAAACATCAGATAATAAAATATATAATACTGAGGAGGTAAGGTGAACTTCTTAAAATATCATGGTCTGTGATTTGGAGAAAATGAGGGAGCAATGAACGTACAATGTGCTTTCTTTAAAGCGTATGCTGATATAACTATTTCTACAAAATCTACATTTGTTGTACTTAGGCATAGCATGAAATGTACACATACATTAAATGTCATTAAACCTACAAACACTTCGTGTTACTTTTGTTCATTCAGTTTTTGTTGGCACTGAAATGATATGCATTTTGGAAGCTTGTGAAAATTGTTTTATTCTCCTACTTAGCTATTTCCTTGAAACACATACCCGTATTTCCCTTTTCTACTTCTCATATGTTATCTCAAAATCCATGCTGGAAACACTTAGTAAGTTAGACTAATTTGAGGTGGAAAATTACTAAAGAAAGCCTGCATTTTTTTTTTCACGTAGTAGAGATAAACAGATAATCTGAAATTCAAATCCCTCCCACTTTTTCATGTCTCTTCAGCCATATATATTTAGGTTTTAGAACGACTTCTTAAATGTTAAATCATGAAATGGTGCCAGAAACATCAATGAAGTTTATTAAACTATCTACAGCACAGCATATGCATGTATGCATAGTGAAGATAAGAATGATTTCCCTGAGGAATTAGCACTTCCACTGATGTACTGTATTCTCAAAAAATCACGCAGATGGGCAGTTGGGCAATTTCTGGGCATATAATGCTGGTTGCACTTGCTGGGATGTAATTTTAAGATCATTCTAACCACTCTTGAGGGCCACCTCTGAGGAGCAGATGGGATATAGCCCCTTCATATGCTGAGCTTTAATACTGAGGTATCAGTAAAATTGCCTATCAGCTTTTATAAGAAGATATTATCTTGTTTTATTTTATTCCTTTACTCTTTTAATTGTATAAGGATAGAAAGCTTCTTCACTGAAGGCTTCACTTCTGGCTTCACAGTCAGAGTGTTTGATAGCAGTGTGACTCGTGGGCACAGCAGCCACAGTCACCAGGAAGAGTTTCTGCTTTTGCTCTGGGTTTGACAGAATCTATAAATGCTGACGTGACAAATTTCACTACAAAAAGTCTGACAGAAATTTGGGCTGAAAGTATGGACATTGATATAATTACAAAACAAGCCACAGTGGATGATTCCAAATGAAGCAATTTTTATCCTTTACTGACTGGCTCTGATAATTGAATAATAGCATTTAACTATTTCAGTGACTAATTGATAAATGCTAAAGGGAATTTATGAATACTTGCTGGTTGAAATGTTTCCTTCCCGAAAGTTACATGAAAGGTATAATATATATAATATATATATGAAAGGTACAATTCTAACATACTTATTGTGCATATCTTACAGTTTTCAGCACATGCAACACAGAGTCAATGAGCACTTATTTGAAATTTATCCTGATGCAAAACCAATGGCCTGTCTCTTGTATTTTACAATGATTTTACTTTTTCATAGATTATATTGCTTTTCCACAGATTTAATCAAAAAGTACATAATTCTCCTTTGCAGCTCCACTAACTTCAAATATACACTAGGATAAAACTGAGATTTGGCCTCTTGAAATCTAATTTTAGAATTCATGACAGAGTGATGAGAAAGTACAAGAAAAAACTTCTGTACTTTTCTGCAGTTTGAGATACTGAAACTACAAAGATGATATTTTAAGTATTATTTTAATAAAGAACGAAGTTTTACTTATTTTCTAGGAGAAATGTATGCTTACATGAAATTGTTTTAATTGTAATTGGAGATAACTATCTTATTTGATTTAGTTCAAGAGTGTGCACATATCCATGCACGTTATACAGAAACATAATGCTTGTGAATTTCGAAGACAGCTGTAATTTAATCAATGATAACGAAAACCAATTATACTATCAAGAACCTGGAACAATGTAGCTTATTTCAGAATGTAAGATTAACATGTATTTTTCAAATCACTGCAAGATTCAGTAAACTTAGGCAAGTTAATATTTTGTCCTGTAAGTGAAATAAACTTGGGAATATATTATGATAAGGCTAAAGAATTTTGGTAATTTTGCATACATATCTTAAATAGTGCTAAAACCAGGTACCATTAAGTCAATGGTCTTATGTTCAACTACAATGTCTTTTCCAGGATCATATTTTCAGTGCCAGTAATAAAACTGTCTTTAGTTTATTTCAGTAAGGGCAGTTTGAATATTAAATAAGTATCCAGAACAGCAGTATAAAGCTAGTCGTCTTTATAGCATGAAGCAACAAAGAAAGCATCTGCACAGGGACGAGGGTGAATATGGACAAAACAGATCTGCTAAGAAATTTGGTGGTTCAGTGGCTTCTCTTACATTCTCTTGATAGAATGGCCTAACTATGAATTACTAACAGAGTAATTAGATAATTTGTTAGCGTGCTGTAGATATGTTTACCATAATCACTTTTATTTTTTTAATGTAATGCATCTCCAGCTGCAATGATGACACTACTTAATGCAGTTTGCATCCAAAGATCGTGAACAAAACAAAGTCTATTCCCTATCTTACCTCTGGTGTATGGTGGAAGGAAGTTTTTAGTTTATATAGTAGTGCAAATTTTTTTAAACAAGATAGGGATGTTCTATCAGTCTCTCTTCCATCAGCCCTATAAATGATCACTAATGTTGTGCTGCAGTGTTCTTCCTGTGCTGTCAAGGCAGGAGTATTTGGCCATTGCTTTCTCTTTTTGCACTTGGCACTGAATCTCTCGGGTAGGGTGACAGCATGGCAGGACATTACAGATAACATGCAATGATGTGAGATTTATAGCTCCTTGTGAGGAACAATAGATCTCTGAGCAATACTAGGTAAGGTAAAGATCCAAGAATGCCAGACACAGCTTCACATTTATCACCAGGCCTTGTCTATCCATCAAGGACCTCGGGCTCTCCTGCATTACTAGTGATGTTATATAGCCTGTGGGCTTTTTCATATCCCAGGACAGCATCATGGATGATGGCATGCGTAATGTCTGAAGGGAAAAGCAATGAGTGCTTCGAATTTTTCTGCCAAAGGATTTAGTAAATGGGAGGGAAGCTCATAAAAGACATAGCTCCTTTGCTGCTGTGGTTGTTTTCCAGCAAATTAATTAACCAAATACAAGCAATCCAACAGTATGTTGACCACCTGGTGACAGCCCCAGACTGGCCTGTGGCAGCACTAACAGACTGCCAGATCAGCTGAGGCCTAGAGCTTTTAGCAGGGGGCATGACAAAAATATGCAGCTGATGGTTTGAGGATGCAAACTGAGTGCAGAACCAACTTGCAGCCATCTGTGACTCCTCTAAAGATGACACCAGTTCATGGATGACAGTCCAGTTCATGAGCTGTGTCCAACTCTTCAGCCCATGTGCCATTTCCTCCTAAGAGCCTCTTCTCTATCCTCAAACCTCTCTCAGAACTTAACATAACTTGAGATTCACCAGCCAGTGGGGACAATATTAGTTCTCCAGTGACCAGCAGCTAGTACTTCTGTCTTGTGTCAGAAGCCAGCTATCTTCTTTAATAAAGGCTCAACCACCAGCAAGGTTTAATGATTAACTTTTTTGATTCATTTATGTCAATTTGTCTTGTTATAGTTCATCAGTTAAAGGTACCATATGCACTGCTTTTTTGAAAGACTTAATTTTCACTTACAACTATGCAGCCTTCTCTGTTCAATAGTTGTGCCTTTTTAGAAATTTGTTTGCCACTGCTTTGGAGATGCATGTTTNAAAAGAAAGGAAAAAAAAAAAGGCCACGAAACTGGAAAGTATTGAAGCTAAGCAAGGGACAGTGCTGGAAAGCTTCCATAATTCTTGTGATATAGAAATATAATCTTAACTTAGTTTTTACAATAACCACTGTGGCTTTTCATGAGGATAACTGACAAAGAAATTCTTTGAAATCCAAACAGTTCTGTATCTTCAGTATGTTATCGCAACTCTGTTCATGAATTATTAGCCTATTTAAAACTGATTTAACTTTGAAATTCTGGAACATTGTTTGAAATAACAAAGCCTTACAGGCTTAAGTGTCCCAGATACTGGGAAAACCCACAAAATCATAGAAAAAAAACTGAAAAAATTATCTGTTGTAATTAGCATCAGCAATATGGCTTCCCAGAGTAGAATATTTGTCTAGTCTGCCTTACCATCAGGTATCTTGGTTGTATTTTACTTCTCGGTAGTGAGGAAAAGATTAGAATGGTGGGAAACAGATTTAATAATTAAAAATGAAATACAGCAGAATGTTTGTAAGGGTAGAAACTTTTATCAGTTAATGTAATGACGCAATGCTGCTATTCAATGCATCGACAATTTGATTAATTTACATGGTAGAAACCGATGTTTTTGTTAAAAACGTTTCCTTTTCATCAATTTTATTGATGAAAGATTTCTACAATGCATAAGAATTAAAACTGGCAATGCTCATGTAGCTCAGATAGGATATAAAGCAGAAATACCAATCAAGTGACATTAAACAGATGAAATTTCTTAATTTACTTCTGTTACTTTTGACAATGCTGGTGAGCAAAACAGTCCCTGATTACAGTTCAAAAAAGCACAGTGAAGCCTTGTTTACTGCATACTTGTTCAAGCACAGCAGGCAGGCATCTTGCTAAAATCCATGATATAGGCTTTCCTAAAATCTACTATATGGATGTTCAAAGAATATTCACATCTCTCTACTGGCATAGGGGCTGACAGAGTTAAGTTTCTTTTGTCCACTTGTTACAGGGGTGAAAATGAAGGTATTCCCCCTGTATTCAGTTAGATACAGCAACATGACAGAGACAAATCTACTTTTAGGTATATGGGGAAAAGATGATTTATCTTCCCTGTCTACCTCGAAGACAGAATCTCAACTTAGGAGATTTAGGACAATGACTCCTTTATCAAGAATTACATGTACAAAGTGGCCTACCTCTTCACTGCTGTCAGTTTCTTGAAAGTTATCTTCAATTTGGGCTTCCCCCTGGACTCGGTTACTGTCTTGCTTCAAATCCAAAGGGAAAATGCAATGTTCTGGTGACATATTTGGAGACTTCCCATGAGGAGCTGATCGAGGTCTTGATGAAAACGTGAAAATCTCTTTATGATTCATGTGGTGATCACCTGTTTCATTGCCTTGATGTTCAACAGAGGCATTCTGTGGTGAGGTTAAATTATGGCAGGCTGAATCTTGAGTAGTTGTGTCCCGCTCACTCTTATCCAACTGAATATTCTCAGTGGAACTTTCTGGGAACACCCATTCATCTGAAATGCAAAATATTTATTGTAATGTAAAACACAAACTGTATTTTATACTTATCCCTCTCTTTCTCTCTGGAAGTTGTGGAGAAAAATCCAGTTTTTCTTACACAAATGTTCTGATACATTTGGAGGAGTGATGAGGGTGCAGCGAAAGAGATCAGGCTGCTTTCTAAGTGAGGCAAAGTCGACCAAAATGTTTCCTGACAACTGCTCAGGAAATCCTCAGGTTTGCATGTCATGTATCATTTGCAATTTGCAAATCTGAAACTATCTAGCTGTTCAGATTTGAAAATGAGTTTCTTTCTAGGAAAACATAATTTTATTCAATTTGGCAATTCATCTTTTTCTGTAGGCGTATTTTTATAGCTGACATTTTCCCTCCAAAAATCACACATACTTGGTGGAAAGTTCATAATATTACAATGTACTGCTTCTTTATTGTTGAAATTCTACACTTTCTTTTATGCCTACAACCTATGGTTTAAATCTCAATTTCAGACTACAGCACTGAAAAATAGCATGACATGAAAAATGTATGAAGATATCTGTTTCACCAAGTTTCCCTGAATACTGGCTGTACTAATCTGCCAATTTTAAAACAAACAATAAACTATAGAAATGGATTTAAAGATTGAGTGCACCAGATAAACATGAAAAGACCATTTTTATGTTCTCATTGCTAAGTTATATTTTGCTGTTTGGAATGATGGCATAGAAAAATATGTCAATTTGATTGATTAAAACCAATCTCAAATAGCATCTGAGAAAAGGAGAACTGATCAAGTATGCAATACTCCCTTATCTTCATTAAAGGTAGTGTGGTGTGGATTATTCACTAGACCTGGAAACTTTCTGGCTCCATAAAACAAAGTTACCACCAACCATATTAAAAAAAGACTCAATAAAAAATACTAAAAACGTAATAATAAAGTAGCACTGCAATAATAAAATGCCTGCTGTCACAGAATAGAGTAAATTTACTATGGTACTCAATTCTTTCTAAGTTTCATATGAAATACGTATTACTCCAGGCAGATTCAGCAGCTTTGAGGAAAAAAAGTTTCTGAAGTAAATGAAGGCAAAAAAAAGAGAAGAATGAGAATGCCAGGAGAAATGCCTGTTGTCTTATTGTGTTGCTCTGATTTTTCCAGTTTAGTGATTATAGCTAGTGAAGCTGTTCAACTGCAGTTAACGTTTGACACAGTAGTTTGCACTAGGTGAAAAGTAGGGATTTAACTCATCTTTTACATTCATGGCTTGCATCTACTTGTTCTGGAGGATACTGTTTTTCAGTCTCTAAATGAGGACCACCTCTAGTCAGAAGGCTCAAGACTTTTCATGTAATCTCCTTTTATATTAGATAATACTGTACCATTGCCTGCTGTACATAGAAAAGTTTATTTTGTAAATATACAGACATCTCATCTTACTTTCAAGCTGTAAGGGACTGTAAGAGTCGAAAGTTGAACATGTAAATAATGCCATTTCACAAATATTTTGGACTATTTTAAAAGTCTCAAAGAATAAGTGATATCATTCATAGCTCTTAAGAAACACCTTTTGACCTTTTGTTTATCTAAACCCAATGACCTTTTGTTTTGATAAATAACTACAAGTTTTCAAAGGAGGATACTAGAGCAGATTTCTCCTTTCTTTGATCACTCAAGATTGTGTCACACTCATCTGAAAACATATTTTAATTAGCCAGGTAATTGGAATTATATGGAAAAAAATTGTATGCAGATAAAACTGAAACTGTAAGAGAAAACATTAAGTCAGGAAGGCTCTCAAATGAGATTTTACACTAGCTATGGAGTTCAGCAACTTCTGTAACCCGTAATCAGTGTGCCATTTTGTTAATAGTCTAAAAGTGAAAGATATGGAGTGTTTTCGACCAAACCAAATCCTATTTTCTCTCAACCACAAACTATACTGGAGTTTCTTTTTAGCTCAGCATTTACATGTCAATTGTAATGAACAATTTGGAGTATCTTCTTAGCAAAATATGTAAATTACTATGTAATCACAACATTGCAGCAAACACGATAAATGCAAGAATGATCACCTAAACATCTAATTAGTTCTTCTACACAAACTTATGGTAAAGCTTCTAATTGCAGTCTAACAATTTAATGAATGTTTCAACATTGCATAAATATGATTGGCAAACTATAAACAATGCTCTCTTTTTTTTCCTTGCTTAAAAGTAATTTACGTTTCTAAAGGTACTGTACACCTACTATAGAAGACATGTTAATATTAGTATAAATAACAGTGAGCAACCTCTAAGGTAATAAGAACAATCACCTTATGAAACTTCCCTCCAGCCATGAAACTTAAATCAATATTTACTCAAACTAATGGCACAAGTATTAGTTCTGTCCCGTGATGGCCAAAGGAGATGGCTGCATAGAGTTTAAGAATACTAAATGTGTGGTTATGAGGAAAGAGTTAAATTCTTGTTGATACAACTTGTTTTGACCACAGTATAAATGGAGAGTCAAAAACCATGTAAGCTTTGTACTTGCTTAGGGAACGTGGTTTCATGCCAGGAACTTGTCATGGGTGTATGCACATTAACACGTCAGAAGTGTCAGAACTATGCTTTTGGCTGAGTCACTGCCATTGAACCAAGGCTGTGGATGTTTGCTAAGGGACATCAGTTGCTGGGATTTTCTTGACTTGAACATAAGTTCTGATGTTTATAGGATTACAATCTTGATCGTGCGCATGAACAGCTGCTACAATACAAGCTGTCACAGAAATCACTGTTTCTTTGCTTTTATTAGAGAAGTATTTAATGTGAATACAAATGCTAAATGGTTGGTAAGAATGAAATAGGAGTGTTTTTTATCTCTCATCTGATAATGTCAGTATGTGTTTCACTTTGTTTTGTAAATAGCTTGTACAGCACTTTTTTTTTTGCATATGTTTCATGGTGTAATTTTATTTAAAATTATTAGGATCCTCAAATTTTGTTTGTTTCTGTTTTTGAATTTCCTCTCTGCTTTGTGAACTTTTCCTCAAAGAATGTCTATCGTTCTTTGAGGTTGTTTTCTCAACTGTCATCTTTGGAGAAGTTCAGAACAGAGCACAGCAGACTTCCCTTGATGAATAAGTTGCCTACAGGAAATTCTTCAAAACACTATAATCCAGAAATAATATTAAGAAAAATACAAAGAAATTTCACTGCTTATCTTTAAAGCAAAATAACAACAAGATATTACATGGGTACCGTAATAGATATCCTAAACTCTTATCTGGGACAAGTAAAATTTCGTGTACATTCGATGTCTGGAGTCTTCAGTGTTAAATTTAATAGAGATTTAAAGCATAAATTATTTTTAGTTATTTCCCTTTAATAATGAGAGCATGGGATTTTTCTTTTTTATTCATTCACTGCTCTGGTGCTCTGCTTAATCCTACAAATCTTTATCAATGTTCAAAAGCAATTCTGTTGCAGGGTGTTTGATTTCCATAATCCCTGCAGCACATACATTTATATTTCATGTGAACTGTTTCTGAGTCCTTTGAAATTTACAACAAATAGTCCCCTACCCCACACACAGAACTGAGATGTAAAATAACATAAAATTAGCACCATACCACTGGTTATGTCCCATGTGTTTTCATCTGCATTTTTTAGACATAATCTTCTATGACTGTTCTTGTCTGCTGATGGATCTTGTGGGGAGGGGAGCTGAAAATCTGCTCTTCCATTCTCAAAGGTTTTCTGAGTCTGAATTGCAGAGTCTGAAATACAAGCCGGACACTTAATACCTGTGAACACTCATACTGTATGCTTTTCCAATGTGAGGCGTGGAAGAACAGCATACAGAGTATTGCTCTGAGACACAAACATCTTCCAATCAGCATGGGAATCTTGTGGGGCAGCAGGAGTATGACAAACACAAAGTCAAAATTTAACACTGTGCAGAAAAAGGGCAAAATAAATAAATTATACAAAAGTATTGTAAAACCTGCAAAGTAATCAAGAACCACTACACCAGCCCAGTTACATACACAGCATGAGGTAAAGAGGAATATGTTTACACCCTGCAGCTACTGCAAGCAGGTGGTGGTCCCTGGCTCAGACGATGCCTGCAGAGAGAACGAACATTTTCTCAAGCTTATATAGGAGAACAAGCCATTATTTAATATAAATGTCTTCAGTAATTAACTGAGTAGATAAAGGATTAGTAAAACTGAGAGTTAAGTCTTACATTCTAAAGTCAGAATCCTGAAACAATTTTGGCAGTTTGTGAGCTCTTCACGTATCCTTCATTTTAGGCTCTTACCATTTTGACGTATATCTTTAGCTGCTTGGTGAGTATTTCTTTTGTCTCCTTGATCTAAAGAATCATTGCATGGTGAGGACGATAGCTCCAGTCTCTCAGCGTTTTGTAGGGATTCAGTTTGTTTTCCTGAACTTTGAAGTCGGCATGATCTATTACTTTTGCTACTCACAGTTTTTGTTACCTTGAGAGACATCAGATTTTTAATGAAAGATAAAAATGCTACACTTTCAAAATATTCAAAGCTAAACACAGATATTGAACTAAGTTTATTTTTTTTAGTAATTGTTGCTGATTTTTTTTTTTTAAACAGCTTTTAAGGAAACTTTATGGTAGGAACTGTTTTGTGTGGTATCTCAAATCTTTACAGTCTGTTAACACACAGTTTCCCCCCCCAACTGAATGAAAGGAAAACAAAGCACAGAAAAGGAAGAATAAAACCAAAATTCAACATCTGGATAAAAAGACAGTCACACTTCTGGCTATTCTGGACCTCAGAAGGAGCTCTTTCCTGTTGAGAAAGAAGCTTTCCCTCTTAGTTTTCACCTGACTTCCTACAGAATAGTCTACTTCTTCCTGTGGCTGGATCCCCCTTCTTCAGTGTGCTGAACTGAGAATTTTGGTCCTCACCAGATTCCCAATGCCTGCATATTGCTTGTTATTGATTGAGACCAGCTATTTCCCCTGCCATTGTAATTGACTGTATCACGTGAGCTACTGTATGGCTGACCATCATCCAGTATACTGAAATACAGTTTCTGTTCTGCATCATTGCTCTCATCATAAGGAAAAGTATTCACACACACGTATAAATGATGCAGCCTCATATCAATTCTGAAATAAACTTTTGGCATAACTCTCCTGCTTGTCAATTTCTTCCTTTGCATCAGCAGTCTGGATATAATTTAAGCCTCCTCACCTCTCCAGATGCCCTTGTACTGACTCTTCTGTTTGAAGATGGAGGTGGCCCAAGGATCTTTGATCCAAATGCAATATGTGATACATCCTGAGTTTTACTGCTGCGTGTATTGCCTTGTACTCTATTAATCAAGCGAGCTAAGCAAAGAACAATAATATTACAGTACTTAAAAAGAACAAATATACCTTTAAAAATTGACTGAAATGAAAAAATTATGAATACTCCACACACATAAAAAATTATGTTCCTTTATTACACAATCCCCAGAAATATGTAGTCAAAGTTCACAAGTTCACTATCTTTATATTCAAAGCAAATAAGCATTTTATAGAAGTGTGTCAACATGCAAGCAAGAAAATTTTGGTCTATCCTACAGATACATTACTAATCTCCTTGCTTTAAAAAAGAGGTTATTTATAAACAACAACAACAAATGCGTTATTTCTGTAGAACTTCAATGAAAACCTAATGTGGCAGTAAGAAAAAACAGCTCTAATTAATAATTAAACAGTTAATAACACAAGGCTGTCAACACAAACACAAGCTGACACAAGAACTATTTACATGCAGTTTGCTTTCTGAAATTACTAAACCCTATCTTGTGAATGTGCACTAGTCCTGTCAAAATCTTTTTAGACCTTTCTTGATATTTTTTACTGTTTAACATTTATATAAACTTCTACATATATTTCTACAATTCTTTTCAAGCATAGAAAATGCCAACTGCTCTGCGAAAATAAATAAAAAAAAAGAAAAAATAAACATGAAATGTAGGTGAATGTTTTTAGAAAAATTTAAAGGGGACAAACAGTTAAATGGTTATGTATTGAGGCAATTTTATCACCAGGGTTCCCGACTTGCAAGTAGTAATCCTTTTCCCTTTACTTTGGATTTTCCTAGATTGTCAGTGGATTCTCTTTTACAGAGCTAGTTAAAAAAAAGAAAGTGTACCTTCACATTAATTTATTATTAATTTACATGTGAAGGTTTTTTCTTGCTACAACTTAAGTGTTAAATTGCTATCTCAGTTTTGAGACCAGACATCTTCATAAAGTAAACAGAAATCAAGCAGAAACACTACATTTTGCAGATTGTCTTAAGTATTTTTTATAGAGTTAACACTCATTCAAGCTAAACTTTATTTCCCTTGTCATCAAGGAAATGAATAAAAGATCATGCAGTAGCCACCAAATATCATAGATTACTGTACTAACAAGCTCGAAAGAAGCCACTTTCTGCCATTAGCTTTTTCCTTTGTTCCTGATGTGACATTTGGCTCCTGCTAACAGCTGCCATCTCACAAGATTAGATGACCCAACATCAATTTCTTTAATTTGCTGACTACCTTGGGATGTTGTTAGCTCCAATTATAAAATCTGATTTGCATGAAAATCTCTGTTTATGAACACATTAATTGACTGCAATTAATTACCTACATCAACACATAACAGTGTGTTGATGGCATAATGAAATAATATGTGTAATTAAAAGCAGATGAGACTAAAAATAATTTGGGCTTTTGAATATCAAATAAACAAGAAGTTTAGTGGCTAAGTAAAAAACATTTTTGCAATTGAAATTTACTTAAACATTCCAAAGCTTCCATTTTCAAGAAGGCCTCACTTCTGAACTTTGAAATTCATGTATGGAAAAAACATTCGCTATGTTCATAACATGAGATTATAAACGAAGATTAAACTTCAAGCTGAAGACATTCAATTTTCATGAGCATAAGGGATGTTGAGGTTTCTAGTTTCAAATAAACATATATATATATATTTTGGTTTGGATACATCACTCCCACTATTGTACTCAATTAAGTTTTACAGTCCCTCTTATTTTGACAACCCAGCCAAAAAGAATAATTTTTGAATGCTGTCACTGTTAGGTCAGGGCTTGAATGGGTGACTGAGCACCTGGTGAAGGGCTGTGGCTGGACCTGAGATCACAGGGAAATTGCTTACACTTGTGCTCCACTGTGACTGGAAGGAGTGGACCCAGTCTGCAGCCACCCTGGGCTCAGACACTGAAGGGAGAACATCTCTTGGAGCTAGGCTGCTGCTTGGGAAGGAGTGCTGTCTGGTTGGGTCCTTCACTGGTTGGGTGAGTTATAACTTGTGTGAAACCCTTGTTTATGTCTCTTATTAAAACCTATAATGTTTTGCCTGGGATTGTAAAGAACCAGTCTGAAGCAATTTTGGTTCTTCATTTGCAAAACAGCCCTTTAGTATTACAGTAATGGTACCTGCATGTGAAAAGAAGCAGAATCTAATTTAAATAAGTTAATATATTCATTGTCTTACTCAAAGCAAAAATCTAGTATTCTTCCTATTGATACCAGAATAGTGGAGACTATTCTTGGTCAGGTTCTTAGATGATTTTTTTTTTTTTAAATGTAAACAAACCCACATAAGCATTCTTTTCAAAGAAGTATAAAAACTGAACAGCCACACTTCAATGTATATTCAAGAGGTGTACCTCATAAATATTGTTATAAATCCTGTGCTTGCATTAGAAATGTTTAGGCTGCACACAAATCTTGAAACTATAGAGTAAGTGTGCCTATGTTCTCATACTATTACAGCTGTGCAAGAGCTATGATACTTTAAGACAATAGAAAACTTTACCATTCACTTTTACATAAAAACCTGTTATTTTCTATGCATGCTGTATAGATTGCATTCATAGTACTTTAACGCAATACAGTACCTGTTTCTTGTGTTGTTAGTGGATAATTCCCACATTTTATGTCTGGCTTGTGAATTTTAGTCAAGTTCAGCAATTGTGTAACTTGTGGCACATCTGTATTTAGCTGGCAGGTTCGAGGAATAGCATCTGTGGGCTCATACGGTGTAAATGGAACAACGCACGTACCTAGAATCAAAAAACATGGGCTTCACTTCTCTCACAGGTGACAACAGAACTAAATTGGCTTTCTATTATTAGTTAATTAGATATATTGTGGATTACAGTAATTTGAAAAGCTTGCTACAAGTATTTTTAAGAGAATAAACATCTTAATTTTTAAGATGATACTGTTTATTATTTTACGTCAAAAATACCACCTGAAATAGCTAAGTAAAACATTCTTTGATTTGGCAATGAACAAGTAAAGCAGAATCATAAAGTACATTTTGTTAATATTTAATTACAGCTCTAATACTGATGTACTGATTTATAGACAAACTGATCACCTGAAAATGGTAGCGGTATCAGTGGGGCTGGAGCAGTAAATAGCAAAGTCCTGTATGCAGATAAAGAATTTTGCAGGATTTAATTCTAAGCTTTGTATACCATCGCCTTTTTTTTTTTTTTTTTTTTTACACTAATCCAAAAAACTGTTGACCTATTTATTTTTGTGACAGCAGGTGCTGGTAGAATGTGATCTTATTGTCTCTGCTTTCCCTTTGATAACCAATACAAACTGCTATGAAAGTTATTCTCTATGAAGTAATGCTTTCAGAGTCAGAACCCTTCCTGAAGTCTTGGTGCAAATTTTAGTGAGACTAGACTATAGCATAAGCTAAAGAATATAAGCCTCTTTCTCTGGAATAAGAGGAAAACATAACCTCAAAGCTAAATATGAATAAAGGATCAAGAATTCAGAATCTAACAGAAAAATTCAGCTGTCCTATGTCATATTTCTGTAGTGGATGTACTTATTTAGCCAAGATGAGTACTAGCTACTATTTTTCCACCAAGTCCATACATCATTTACACAATAAGACAATACATTTTAAAAAAAAAAGTAACTTCAGGATTATGTGGAAACTAGAAACTAGGTGCATATCAAGCTTATATGCCTCAATACCACAGGGCAAAGGAGATCAATTTTCCTCTTCCATCCCAATGACTGCATTCCAAAATATTTTCTTAGTATATGTCGTTTCCCCTTTCCACTTGCTGTCATTTTAAGAATACAAAACACAACACAGTGTATACAAGCCACTACAAAAGAGCAATACGTTACACCTTGAGATCACTACTCCCACCACTGAGGAGGTTTGAGCAAAAAATCCTCACCACAAGTTACTGTCACTACACTCAGTGGAGCTGAACTGATGGAGTCTTAGCCATCTGAGAGGGGAAAAAGCTTTATCAAGTCATAACAGTTAACTAAAAATTAATAACAAAAAACTTTTATTGTTTTTCTGTAATTTGGTATGAAGTACAGTGCTATTTCAAGGCAGGCAAACCTTGAGCTGTAACCTGATTTTAAGTCTTGCCTAGATAAGGAAATTCATAAGCATACAGAAAATATTAATGCCCACCAGCTGTGTGATAATCATAGAATTGATAATCCAGTAATTAAAAGTGCAATATTTTGCATACAGTTCATTAAAGCTGTCTACTCATTATGTTAACTATGTTTTGGAATTTTGAAACTCATGTAGACCATTTATGTACATTTCAAAAACCGTTTAGAATGAACGAGAAAAAAAAATGTGCTGACAGAATTAAATTAAAGCCAGTGATGCCTCTAACTGCAGTTTCTGCTGAGAATTTACTGTATTCTCTGTTGTCATTTAGTGAACTAGTATTTTTTTCCAAGCTCACAGAAAAACAAAAAGATAGGAGTAATCACAATGATCACATACTCTCCTTTATTGGTTTAGGTCTGCCAAATGCAAGATGCATTTTGTTACAATGCTGCTAACTACCTGCCAAACATCTCTGCTTCAGAAGCACGAGCCCTTTTTTCTGATGTGTCCTTTGAAAGCCACAAAATGAAAGTCTAAATGAAACTGAAGCTGAACTCGACATAGGCTTCTTCTAAAACAGAAAAATATCAGTTGTGATTTTTCAATTCCTCTTCTATTACTGCAAATACCAGTGATGAATGAAGTTCTCTCCCTTGGAAAAAAATGATCCAGTATTATGATCCTATTTTGCAGACTCATAGCCTTTGACCAATATCCTGCTCTATTACAAATACAGCCTCTTATTTTTCAGTCCACCATTACTTTCCCAATGAACAAGGATACCTTAGGATAAATGAACTAAATCATAGATATTCATGATAGTTTCATACAATGCTGTTTTGTCTGGGATTATCTAAAAAATCCTTCATCAGCAGCTAAAATCTGAAACAAAGAAAACAAGCCGCAGCCAAATGCTCTATTCTCAGACATGCTCTTCTTAGCCAAAATCTTGCTCCAAACCTGCCTTCTATCAGTGTAAGGCACCATCATTAAAACGAGTTCTCCACTTATTAAATCTTGCCAGAATTTCTTCAATAAAATACTTCTAATGAAGTTGATGCTTAAGCAGAGAAGTGTACATATATTTGTCACCTGAAGTCCAAGACTAACAGATTTAATATGCTTCACTGTCACTCTAATTTTCAGGAAAACATAATCTTTCCATTTGAAAATCTGAAGACCAAGAAGCTTTTGATTTGATAATATAACATTTATGATTAACAATACAAAGTAATTAAAACGCACCATTTTCTTCAGCTGTATCTTGAGGCTTGGATTTTAAAGTGAAGATCTTTCTCAGCTTGCAGTTAGCTGAAATAATAATTCCATCCAAAGACTGGAAGACAGCTCCTCTGAATATCTCGCTGGTGAAGGCTACCAAGTCGATACACATATTGCACCACTAGAAAGCAGAAACAACGTCACGTAATAAAACCCGAACACCAAATATTGCAGAAGGGTATTAGTGTACAGTTCTCAATCAGTGAAACCTCTGTGGTATATTAGATCCTCACAGGCTGTGACCCACAATGCATAACATTTTGATATTAAAAAAGATATTTCTGTATTTATGCTTACAACAATTTCTATAGAAGCAAATCACAACATGTGACCTAGCAACTGCCAGCTCAAGTGAGCATACCTGTGATATGTTTTGCAGCTATTTCAAAATAAGCAACTTGTGAGGAAACAATATTTATTGAAGATTTTCTGATTTTTTTTTTTTTTTTTATTTTTCAACACTACTCTGTAAGTTGCTTAAGTGCCATGAAGACTGTAGTTGGAGATCTTTTGATGATATTCTTGAGATTCATAAAATATGACCTCTCTCAAGCTTGTGTCCCGTATACATTTAGGAAGATGAAGCAAATAATGACAACTAACTAGGCTGCTAATATTCCACTAAAATACATATTTTAATTCTTATCAGATAATTATTCTGTTTGTTTCAGGAAACAGAGTTAGAACGCTAACATCAGTGTCTTCTACTCTCCTGCACTACTGCGCTATTCCAGCAGCTCTTAAAACTGTTTATTGTTTTCCCACTTGCATATTGTTTTTTATAATACAGAAATGAGTAGCTACAGGTATCTATCTTGTATATGAACCATAATACACCTCAGTATCCTCCTAGAAAAGTTTTGCATAAAACAATACTAAAAGCAGAACTAATAAAATATGTTTTCTTGTGGATTTATGTCTTTCACATAGTTTCTGATGTTTAAGAACGGCTATGCTCACATCTGTGTTTCTCACAGTTCTTCCTCTTATGGACTCTGATATCTAGTAAGGAATGAGCAGATGCCAACACATCTTCTGTAACAGGGAAGTAAAACAGAGATAGCATCAAGAAGAATTGTGACCATTTTCACAAAATTTGCAGCACTGTATACCTACACGAACAATTTTGTTTGAATGGGTTGAAGTTTTACTAAGGGAGAAAAATCATAAGATAATGACTTTATAAGGAAATGATATATATATATATAGTCAAGGTAAAACTACTAGTTTCTAAATGCCCAAAAGTAAATTTTCTTGGTGGAAAAATCATAGGTGCATACAAGACTTCAAGCCTGAATAGTCTGAATACTTGTTCTGAAGACACCATGCAATGCAATAGAAAATGCAGTATTCAATTATCAGTGGTTGAAAAATGAGAATAAAGTACAGGAAGCTAATACATGAAAATGTAAACTGTTCCACTGATGGAACAAACAACATACTATATTCTTATTCACAACTAATCATACTGATAAAAACAATCAGCTTATCTATAAAACATGTTACAGCCATGTAAAAGAGCTACTTAGTCACTGAAAGAAACATATCCCCTCCTTTAACTTAGAGTTGTAATAAAAATGAAGATAATCATTTAAAAGAAGGCAGATGAGTATTCAGATACACTAAGAAATAGACCTATTCTTTCAGGATGGTCAAGGGTTATGGTGATTAAAATATTTTATCATTATAACTGACCAGAGCATTTAGACAGATCTCTGAATGTTTATTTAAATTAAAATACATAAGTTCATATTCTGATTGAATTTAATTTCATGTATATTAATGCATGCTTTAATTCTGAAACATTTATGCTAGTCTGACACCACGACCAACCAACTGAAATTATACTGAAGAAAAATAATTTCATTTCATTGGATGCTGAATTAATGGCATCTTTAAGGGTATGGTCTGATGCATATTAATTTAAAAAAAAAAATAATTCAACCAGTTATCTCCAAAAAGATTTCCAGAAAGTAAAAAACTCCTGAAATCTAAAATGAACACAACAGCCTTCAGTTAAGCTACCTTAAAATAAGCCATAACATCAGAGGTTTTTGTAAAATATTATCTCCCATGTCTAGCCTTAAATCCACAGCCCTTTAATGCACTAATTATCTAGTTCTCTTGGTGCATTTTGTTTTTAAGTATTTGAAATCTAACTATTCACATCCCCAAATTATTTTCTAAAGCAGTATTTGAGACTTGAATCCTTACAAGGTTATATGGCAACCTTCTAGGTTTTCTATCCTGACAGGTATTATCCTATGCCATAGCTGCATATAGGAGAAAACAGTGGGGAGAATGTGATGGCTGTTTTATTTTCAACAGTTTGAAATACATAGTGTTTTACACAATCCAGAATCTGGAGAAACCTGAAGCACGTGAAAGTAGTCATCAACTATAATTGACAGTTGCAGCTCCAGCAAATGTTACAAAAGGTCACTAGAGGAGAAGGTATGTGTGAACAGGAGCACCATAAAGAAGAATGACACGGGGACACAGGCTGAACAGACAGTAAAAGTGACAGATAAACACATCAAAAACAATATTAATCTTGGAGAGTAGAAGTATTAAGTGGTTCAGATACCATCCAGTAGATGGGACGTACACATATCGTGAATCAACAGAAATGGTGCTGTAAAGCAAACAGTAATTTCAACAGGTCTGTAGGTTTATATAAAATCCTTCTGATAAAGAAATCTGCTCAGTCACAGTTCAAGGAACATTCCCAGAGTACCTACTATTTTGCGCTTGATCATAAATAGAGGAATTTTTGCATGCAGAGGGGTTACAGACAACTCCTTGTGGACCGTTGACAAATACAATCTTCTTTTAATATTTCCTAAATCAGTTATCCTGCAAAATAAAAGCAGGAGAGAACAGAATAGATCTTTGTCAATTCAATAACCCAGTATCTTTGGCAATCACAAAAACCCTATTATTCACATGCAGAACCTTCACGTCAGTGATAGCAAATAGAGAATTTAAGAATTACTTCTTTTACAAGATGAGTAATGAGATTTCTTTCTCAAATTCAACCTTGGTGGCTATATTCCTGAATATATAAAATCACTTTACATGCTAATTTTATTTCAACAGTCTACAGTCTTTCCTAGATTTCTATAGCCCTTCACACTATGAAAGAATTCAATTTGTTTGAAGTGAGAACCCAGTAGCCTTTAATAATCACACTTGTTTCTGCCCCTTAAGCTTGTGTTATCTTGGGACACACTGTCACCTGCTAACTAGAAAAACACCTGCTTTCTTTTCCTAAAAAAAAGTCTGTCACTTTGTGCAGACTCTATGTCAGCTTAAACATAAGACACTGTCTGTTCATTTCACTTTCTAAGCACATATCTTCAAATGTGAGACATAATACAGAATTGTATTGCTCACTACTCAGGACATCTCACAGTGACACTGAGGACACTGAATTTGAACATTTCTGATAGGTTTAGACCCCAGCCATGATCGCAAATATTAGGTTTGCTTTCAACTGATGAAAAGACTGCTTATGTTCTGCTTTATTCGAGTCTTGTGAGCAGCAAAACATTGATAGTGCCCCACAATACCACCCTGCGTTACTGAAAAGAACAGACTTTAAAAGCTGAAGTCTCTGTGGGGAGATCATGATTAATTTACCTATTATTTTTGAGCAAGACTCTTTCTAACAGATGGGTATTTCTCTATAATTAGCAGCTCCTCTGAGAAGGCAACAAATAATTACAATAAACAACTTTCTGTCGCTATTAATTTTTTAAGAAGTAATTACTCATAAATAATTATGATTTCAATTCTGGGCTTTGCTTTAAAATTCTGAAACTAGCCTGTAGATTACTCTTTTCTTTTTAAATGAAAACATTTTTTAATTAGTAAGGACTACCTGCAGCTGAACAAATGAAATGCTGTCACCAAAACTTACTGCTAAACATTCTGAAATGTTCTTAGGATTCCTTGGGTCAAGTTGGACAGGCATTAACTGTGGTGTATTGCATTTTACATCTATTTTTCACGATTCAAGATTTCAACCAAGGACATCATTCAGTACAGAATACACTGCAAGTATTTGAATATCAAAAGATTCCACTAGTGCAGCTGGTAAGAACACAGGAGCTCCTTCCCATAGTCATGAACACCACGCAAAGAAAATGAAATTCAGAGGCTTCCAGAACTTGCTGGTTCTTTGCTCTCCTGTGCAGACATCTGCAGCCTGACGTATCCATCCTCATAACACTGCTGGGCAAATCAAGAGTGGAAGAGTCTACTAGCAGTTTCTTTTGAGAGATCAGTGGTTCCTCAAATAAATAGCATGCATCTCAAAGGCAGACATTTCACTTTAGTGCCAGAGTACAGCATTACATCCTCAGCACTGCCATCAGCGGGAGACTTTGGTAATGGCTGCACATATATTTACAGATGGATGAATAATACCATCAAGCTCTTGGAAGGTGCTTTCATCGCAGGGCCTTGAAGAGTCTTATAATGGTAGCATTCTGGATTTGATTTTACTTTTGAAGAAATTGAGGCAAAATATGAAATAATTCACCTAAGACCATTAGAAAGTTGGCCACATAGCTAAACCTGTGCCCTAGATCCAGGCTCACTCTGCTTCCCATATAACCTTTGGTGAAAAAGCTAGAGCTGCATTTTTCAGAAACTCTCTACTCTGTTCTAAATCTTGCTGTTCAGAAGTGCTATGAAATGGAGGTGCCAAAGAATTTCAAAGAATTGGAGTAGTGGTTGCTTGAAACACCCCTATGTATCCTGGTTATGCGTATAGCTGAGCAAGTGTGTTGGGGAACCAGGTAGTTGCAGTAACCTGCGTGCTGAAACAGTGTTATTCTCAATGGAGAATGTTGCTTTAAATGATGCCATGCCAAAGCAGTAGTAGTCTGAACTTAAACCAGCCTATCTCCAAATAACTGACAATAAAAACTTAATTTTACTTTATAATATTAGTTCAAGAAATATATTGAAATGTCATAGTTTATTTTTAAGAATTTTTTCTTTCTCCCTCCTGAAAAATATTAGCTATCTTTGCAATAAAAGGGCCATTAGTAAATGTACAGCTCAGTTACATTTCAAAGTGCAATACAAAACATGGTCATTTAGATAAAAATATACACATTTATCAGACTCTGAAATATAAGTCTAAGTATAATATAAGTATAAAAGATGCTTTTTGTGATGGCAGGTATGCTATAAAGAAGCAAACCCTAGATATATAGTTATAATCATACCTAAAGAAGCTTAAAACTTATTTCAGTAAATAAATTTAAAACAATAAAAACTTATATTCTACAGTAGAAATCAGGTGAAACATTTGAAGAAGGAGCAAAATTGGAGAAAGAAGATGGTCTTAAAATTGTATAAAATAATTTACTTGCTGGGAGAGTAAAGAGAATTATTCAGGAACTGGTGAAACTTTCAGACTCTCCAGTTGCATTGCTTCTTATCTGAACTAATTCAGACAATGGGAGTTATAACTTTAGAACTCCCACTTGTAAAATGATTCAAGAGTACTTGTGGTGAAACTCAACTTTTTTGTTACAAAAAAGCATGACCTATGTTAAACCTACAAAGAGGAGAAACATCTGCGCTACATTTCTTGATTTTCAAAGATGCATTTAAAAAAAATCTATATAGGAGTAAATGTATTTTATTACATCTGTGTTTGAGTATTTATATCTAAGGGTCAGACGTGATAGAAAAGTAATGAGACCATGTTGAGAAAAATGAGGTAGTCAACAGGAAAATCAACCTCATTTATAATAATATTCTTGTGATCAGCAGGTGCATAACTCTCCCAGCTACAGCCATTAACTGCATTCATTTCACACTTAACATCTACATTCGCAAACCATTTGAAAGTAAAATTACCTTCCAATTCAATTTTCAATTTTATTTTATATATTCTACTTTGATTGACTATTCTCCTCACAATGGTAACTATAGTGTGATTGCAAGTAAATAGTAGCAACTACCCTAGAGTATAGATAAACTCATCTTCTCAGATTACCTATTCACTTTGCTGTATGTATAATAATTTATAACCATTTGTTAATGTTCAATTCAAGGCTTAAAATGAACTTAGAAAAAATGATGTTGGACTGTTGAAGGAATGCTTCATTTATCAGGCTCACTTGTTCTTAAAATAAAAATGTTTTTTCTCCTTATAAATGACTTAACCTGAAAGTTTACCAAACATGAAAGTGGGCGTTCCATTAATGTTGCTATGCAAAAAGCATACAATTGCCATACAATGTGTTATTCTTGGCAATTTCTACATATCCTGGTCAAAATCCAAGCAGAATCCTCTGGTAAATTTTAGATATTAGCATGTTAGCATATTACAACTTTGTGATCTTAGAGCCTTTTTCTCTATAAAAGTTATGTGCTTCATAAATACTGGGCAGTACCAGCATCATCCCATTTTACAGACAGAAAAACCAAAGGAATAGTAATGGTAAAGTGATTTGCTGTGGTCACAGATTCTTAAATGTGCTTCTTCAGAAACAGTTTCTATTTCACTCGTGCTTTATTTTATATGCTACTTGTAAATTAGTCTTGTAGGAGATGTCATGTTATTGAACTGGTTGCTTGATCATCTGAAAGAGCACTGTATTCTGCCCTCATTAAAACAGTTATGTTGATAATCAATTAAGTATCCACAAAACAAAAGATCAAGACGATCTATACGTCACATAGGCCTAGAGAACAGGTTGTGAAGAAGCAGCTTTCTTTTTATATACTTGAATTTTCTATGCTGATAATCTTAAGGAAAAAATTCCACCAAACTCCCCTTAAACAGTATTCATAACAAGGCAGTAGTATAGGTGGCAGGTTCATAAAAGAGAATCACAAAATCTGATTGCTAGAATAGAAAAGTTTTTTCAAATATAAGCAATTATTCCTGAGTTCTTTTCTACAATATAATTAATACATTTACCATGAATTCTCCAACAAAAAGAATGATCTGGTATTTTGAATGATCAAGAATAGTTTGTCGTAGAAGTCTCATTACTCTTAGAATTTAATACGTTATAAAACAAAAAATCAAACAACAGAAACATTCTGGAAATACTCATTAATATTTCCAAAGTGTTCTGAAAACTTCTATTAATATTTTAACATCTTGGTTTTGTTATCACCTCATCTCTGTGGCTCTTTCATTTTCATAATAAATTGTTTTGTGGTATGGTAGTATGTTCCTCTGAAACATAGCCAGCTGTGTCAAATCATTCAGAAAACCGTAATTCTAGAAATGTTTTTGAATTCCTCAGTATAGGCAAAGTATTCTAATGAGTATTAATATGTGGATACTTTAGTGCATAAATCTTTTCCAGAATCAAAACAAATTATCTGTATAATCCAGTTATTTATTCCTGTAACTAACTGTTGTCTCTTTAGTTTGACTCTTCAGTTTCCACTTTATTTTTCAGTCCACAAATTTATCTATTCAGATGGACAATCAGTCTTTTCATGTTTAGGAAGACAAAGGTTATGTTCATATATACTATATGTTATAGATCTCACAAGTAAAGACGTGTTTACTTCATTTAAAATGTTTATTCTAAATACTGAGTTGTGTATTGCTACGAAGCCTGCCCTTTAAAAAGACAGAACTAAATCTTCTAACACTGGATCGTGTATTTACTTGACATATGAACATCCTGACCAACAAACTCTACCAAGCATACACAAGATTTAGTTTACTGCATGTTACTTAAATTGATATGCCAGCTAAAATACACAGAATTCATATTTATTCATATTTCATCTTTAAAGTCTTAAAAGACAGCTATTTATTCTGTAGTATCACCAGGACGTAATCTAACACCACGTTCAGATATACTCTATTCATTTAACAGGACATTATGTGATGGGTTAAAAAGGACTCAATCCCCCCCCTCTTCCCCCCCCAGCAAGTTAAAAGTTACTGAAAGAAAACATCTCTCCCATCAGTTCCAACAGATCCAAGATATATTTAAACAAAGGTAAAGTGATACTGGCAGAAATAATTATCTTCAGGGTATTTTGGAACTTTGAATAAATATTGCAACACAGAAAGATAACGTTCTTGGCCTTAGATGGGTGCGAGGAGTTTCTAACACACGACTAGATGAGGACAGAGGGGGAACCAGACGGATCAGACACAGTGATTCATCAAGGTACAAAGCTAAATGTATTGTGCTATACTAAATTAAGATTGTCTGTAACTACCCTCACAAAAGCAATTATACACACTGTTCATTTGCACAGTACAGCAGCAGTTGCAGTAAATTAGTAAATTCTTTAACATTGGCCTTGGAGCAACAGCCTGATGAAGGAATTATTCTTTTTGTGACAGCTGTTGAGTTCACTGTACAAATTTTGTCCAATTCGAGCTTGGCAGGCAGATGAGTGTGCTCTGGTCTGAGGAGAAAGCAATATGTGATTTCTGGAACAAGTCTGAGAAATGTATTTTTTCTTCATAATTCTGTTTTGGTGGTCTTTAAAAATGTGGTAATGCTGGATAACCAATCTGTTAGTGGGCCCAAAGTGATCAACCAAACCCAAACTCAGTACTAGGAGTGAGAATTTTTTTTTCCCCAAAATATGATTTGGAAAATATTGGTTCAGGGTGTTATCTGGGACAATCAGACCCACATGGAGACAGCTGCTGCACAGGGCTGGAGACTCTTGAATCACTGTGCTCCTCACCAACTCCGTTCTTACAGCATTGGTGATCATCTGTATGCCAGATCACAACCTTGCTAGCAATTTTCTTTATAGGTAACAATCATAACTCCTTATCTTCTTGAACTGCAGGAAAGAAGGTGCAGGCTTCACAGTAAATTCACTTCCAGGCAACCAAAATGATAGTTTGAGGGGTTGACTCAAGTAGATTTTCAAACCACACTGACAGCCTCCTTAAAATTACAAGAGGATATTCTAACTGACCTACTTTATTACTTTTTACTGGGGCTTGCTGAAGGATTAACTTGTCATGGTTTGCTTTGCCACTGCAGTTTGAAATGATAGGCCTCAGGATCCTTTGCAATTACATTTATTTGAATGTCATTTCTGTACCTACAGAAGAACCTTCTGTTGACAAATAAAAACTTCTCTTGCTCTTTCTTCAGCAGTTCACAACCTTTAAGCTCTGAATAGCTTACAAGAGTTTATGTATTGGTCAGAATTAGATTTTAGTCTTCTGTTTTAATTATGGCAGGATATGATGGCTTATTTATTTATTTTTAACAAACTTTCTCATAAATTACTATAAAAGATGACAGCACTCAATGCTTTTAGCTACCTGGATCTCCAAGTGTGAGTAATTTCCTCAGTGTTTCAGGATGTGTACTGTCCTCATTTCTTTCTTTCCAATATGGTAAATGTGTCTACTTACAAACAAATGTACAGTTTTTAACCAAATTTTTTTCTTATAAAAATAAGTATCTCTTATTTTGACTTTTCCCTTCCAATAGCTGAAGAAACAAGAAATTGCTCACTTGAGAGTATACTTGTTCTACAGCTGCAAAAGCTGAGGAATAATAAAAATCTAGTGAAAGAATCTTCTGCAAAAATACGTTAAACACAGTCCATAGCTAGTGAAGGAAAACAGTTCCAATGTCTGACAGATCTGTCTGGAGCACATATTCAACTCCTCAAACAAAACCACTTTGTACACATCTCTGTTCAACCCACATTAAAAATCACAAATTCTCCTTTTAATACCTTTCAGAGAGACAACTGATTCACACTGTGCACAGAGCGGGGTGCATATTCAAATACTGAAAGAAAGACTGCTGGAGAGAAAAGATCCAGTACTGCCCCCCAAACAGTACTCATACATATGAACTTGAGTGCACAGAAAAGAAAGCTGGGGTGAAAATCCAGATGGTCTAAAGAGGTACTGGAGAAAGATGAACTAAGAACTGAACTATTGTTAAGAGGGACTCAGAGAAAAAACTTTAGGTAATAGTTAGAGATCTTGAGAATTGTGGAGGAAAAAGAATGGGAACTATATACTACTGAAGAAGCTCAGGGAACCAAGGAAAAGAGATTCCTTTAATAGGCAGAAAGTAAATCTGGAGGTGTGTAAGCTCTAGAGAAAACCTTCAACAATGGAAAATGTCTTTTTCCATGCCTGATGTTTTATACTGATTATTTGAAAGAACAATGCACCTACATGACTTAGAACAGGTTTGCAGCTGCAGAATAAAGCTAATAGATTTTTCCTGACTAGGTGGAAGAAAAATAATTATCTTATTTCAGAACAAATGCCAGTGTAACTTATGACATTTTAAAACTAGGATTGTGCATTTTGTTTTCAGTTCTATAATAATTGCAGAAATCCTTTTTTATGTCTGACAAGTAGAACACTGCTCATTTGGGATATGCTTCCTAAAATACCATCCATGCTGTGCTGCTGCACTACTGAAATTGATGACTGGAAGATTTATTAAAAAAAAGTTTTTTACTTGCAAGTTTATGAGTTAATCTCCTTGATAAAATAGAATTTAACATATTCTAATATATTATTAATGCTCTGCATTTCACTTACAAAAAATTCAAGGAGCAAACCTTATGTTTGCTAAACATCAGAATTTCAAATAACCTCTCCAGCTAAATCTGTTCAATGAAGTTTACATTCAGTCTCTATCTAATATCTTTAATACTGTTAGAAGAATGTGGTAGAATTAGCATATGTCCTGCTTCTAATTTTGAAAGGCTAGACTAACCTTTGCAAGACTAACCAAGATTCCTATTTTCATTGTTTTGTACCTAAAAATATGCTGGAAATTTAGATTAACATGAATAACTTATCATATCTGTCACCAAAGCTAAAAAGATGACTAATTATTATAGCATATAATTCACATAAATTGAAGCTATTACGGTATCTATGAATAAATTAGCCATGTATATAAAACCTAGTATGTTCTGGTTATTAAAGATTTTAAAGTAATAAACTTGTGTTTACAGAAACAACTCTTTGAAGAAGGAAATATGGTGCAACAATCTATATTCTACCAAACTGTTCACAAGCCCTGCAATAAAATTTCTTATCAACAAGTACAAATACCTTAGGAACAAAGGCATTTTAAGCCCTTTTTTCCTGCAGGTTCCTGTACGCATAATTAGCTAAACTTTGACAGAAGACTTCTTAAACCTTAACAGGTGTGTTTCAGAGTTTGAAACTCCACAGAGTTCCCATTTATTTGATAAATCAGGAGCGTCTCTTGGTGTGGTAAACCCACTAAACTTTCTGTGTCTGATCAAAAGCATCACTCCTCACAGAGAAAGTTACAAGTGTGGTTTCAGGAAACACTAATTCTAAGATGGCATTTCCCTAGCTCTCTTTGGAATGACAAATTTTCAAAAGCTAATATCTGCCTACTGTGTCTGATTATTCCTAAGCTTTCTGAAATTCTTCCTCCTAATAAAAAATGCACGTGAACAAGAAGCAAGCATCTGCTTCAAATCTTCTGAATTTCAGAAGTTTTTAAAAAAAATAAATTATCAGATTTAAAACACAAAAGCGTAACTTTAAATAACAGAACGTAAGCCCTGTAAATGGGGAGGAATAATTCCCTGTATCAGCACAGAACAAGAAGGTTTATTTAAATGTAAGAAAAAAATCTTTATTGTAAGAGTGATAGAACAGGTTGCTCAGATTCACTGTGGAATCTTTGTTCTTGCTGAGACTTGAAAACCCCACTGGACATAATCCTGGGCAACCTGCTCTAGATAACTGTGCTTTGAGGAGGTGGGATGGACTAGACCATCTCTGGAGGTCCTTTCCAGCCTCAGCTATTATCTGATTCTGCAAATGGTTGCAGCTCTTATATTTTGGAAGCCCACATAGTATTTCAGTGCATAACCAGAAATAGAACTCTGACTCTTGTTTATGCTTCAGACAACTCTACTTTTCTCTGTTTTGTCTTTTGGGGGGAAGCTATGGTACAATTTAAAGGTCTATTTTCTCACATCAACAGCTCTACTCATTTGTTGTAAAACTTACATAACTTACTAGTTTCATATGATACCTAACATCTGAAACAAATCTATCAGAAATAAAGTATGACGAATGACTGGCATTAGAGTATTTTAAGAATGAATGTATTTGTGCTTGAAGAGATGCCAAGCAGAAGTGATAGCACCTGAGTGTGTCCATATATTGGGAACTAAACCAAGAATGTTAACTCAAGCCAGATGGTGTTTTCTTTTATGCACAAATATTTTCCAAATATTGAGTTACTTTTGCTTTTTCAGAAAGGTAGCAAAATCCATAATACTGAGGATTTAACAACTGGCTACAACATTTACAACAGATGGCTATACTCAGTATTACTAACAGCTTTGCTACTATTTGCTTCAAAAAAGCTGCATAAATTACATGCTCTATACCTTAGCTTGGATTTTATTATGCTTCATGTAATTTTTAATCCACAATTTATTTTACACATTTGTTAGGCAGATCAATACATTGATTGTTGACGTGGTGATACTCATCTATTCATGTCCCCTAACAAAGTATCTACATTTCTGCTTAAATTCCTTCCAAACAAAAAGCAAGACAGACAATTTAAACAGTTGTTTCCACATTCAGTATTTATGACAGGAATCTCGCATGACTAGTTGACAGGAGCAAGTTAGAAGGATTAGCTCCACTGATGCCAGCAGTGATGGATGGCCTTGCAGAAATCCTTATTTAGTGATTGATCTGATCAACAAACAAAATCCAGAAGAGAGGATGAGGCTCAAACTGAATTTGTTGCAATTTCTACCTATGTATAATGGGAGGTGAAGAAATGTAGCATAAAGCATCACTTGCAGCTATTACAAAACTTGCCAAAGTGTTTTTTACTTGAAGTAAATTTACAGGTGTGATGGCTTGCTATGTTACGAATTTTCACATGGAGCTTCTCAAAGATTCAGTAGTAAGTAGTCAGACTATGTAAGAAACCATCTTGGACCATCAAACTCCAGGAGGCATCAGCACAATCAATATTCCACAAACAAGCCAGAGATTCCTTTCAAATCATCAGAAATAAAAGAGCTGAATGGCAGTATTATACTGCCATACTATTACTAGTATGTATAAGCAATATGCTGGATTATTAGGAGTCTGGCAGGATAAAATATAGTGTCTGTTTTACAAGTCTTTGCATGGAGTTTATCAGCACATCAATAAATTACAGCTGTTTTCTAATGCAAATATTTTTTTGGGAGAAGTTTCTATCATCTGTGTATACACCTTTAGGAAGCTTCAGTTACTTTGAATGCATTCACACATTAATGAACTTAAGTAATTATCAAAACAAGCACAATTTTATTATAATGTAATTAAACAGTGAAACAGCTGCACTGAATTAGCATTTATTCTTTTGTAAAAAAATCTGTAAAAATATATTCAAAGAAATTACTTCATCAATACAGATAGTAAAACCAGCGCATGTATGAGAAGGAGAGAGAACTAAGATTTGAATCAGGCTGTCTGACAGTGCTGATTTAGGATCTGGAAGGTTGATGGAAAGAAGTGAAAAATAAGTTACAACTATTTAAATATAGTAAATTTAAACAGTAAATATAGTCAAATATAGTAAACTAGTATGTGCTTATATACATGCTTTTAGATTTATAAATAAAAATACGGAATATATATTAATACAGTAGTAAGAGGTACATGGTAGTGGAGGAAATACGAGGTAATGAGAAGGGTAATGGCAAAAAAAAATGTAAAGCCTAGATGTGAGGAGCTCAAAAGAGAAAGGGCAGACAAGGATGGAAAAGGTGGTAGAAAACTGAAATCCTCAGGTTATTAAAAAGCAAAAAAAAAAAAAAAAAAAGCAAGTGATGAAAAGGGAAAAAGGAGAGGAGGAAGAAAAGTTAAGTTCTTGGTAAGAGGTATAGATGAGTGGCAAAAAGTACCCTACAGAACCAAACCCAGTATAAAACCAAACGCAATCTGAAGAAATGTTCATGAAACTGGCACTTAGCCGCTGCCATCTGTCTACAGAATGCCTATGAGAAGCAAATCTGTGTACCCGGTTTCTGTTTTCTGCATGACATATCCTGTTTATTTATTCCCTTTTGCTATGCACTTTTAGAAGTAATACAGCAACTAAAACCAGAGGAGCAGAAAGTGTAACTAGAACTGTAAACAGGAAATTCATTAAAGAACAGAAAAGTTGCAGAAAGACAAACAAAAATAAAATTCAGCATTGAGTTTACTCAGCTTAATTACATGTCATTTAACCCATATATTCTTGCAGGCATTCTAATGGCATAATATTTCTTTTGTTGATCCTACTAATAGAAAATGTATTTCTTTTTTTCCCTGAAGCAAAGGACCCTGAAATAGTTATATATATTTGTAATGAATTTTCAGATCTTTGTGAGCCAGTATTTTGTTTGATAAATTCTTATCCCATTTCTTCAGAGTTCCACCATCTTCATTTATGATTTTTAGATTTTTTTCCATCTTCAGAGGAATGTCAGTAGTTAAAATATCTAAGAAATAATGATTTCATTAGCTTAATTACTTCTTACTGACTTGGTAAGTCACTGCGCTTTAATGGAAAATCTGCCATTACAATTAACGGCCACAATCAGGCATCCACTTTACATTAAGCACTCAAGGAAATTTTATGCATCTTACAGTAACTCAGTGGAGAAGTCTTGTCCCAATGGCACAAAAATCTGAAGTGTCAGAAACTGCTGGATCAGTCCCACTAGAAATAAGGAAAAAAAAAGTGCTATGGGCATGCAGGTACACGTTTAACCATCAAGCATTTCAGTATTGTCCTATACAGTTACACTCTTGCAACGCTACTTCCTAAGGTTTGTGAAACACATGAACACAAAAAAACCTTGAAGACAGCCAGTTGAAATTGCAGGGAAAATGTTCTTTTAAAGGTCTCATTTGTAGCTTTACAGGAATTAAACTGCCAGTTCAAAACTTCCTTCTTTTGTGGGTCAAACGACAGCTAAGATTTCTAATTGTATTTGTATACATAATGTCTTTAATTTTGAGGAGTATTCCAAGCTTACATTACAACTGGGATATTGCACATTTGACAGAAATGAAATACCTGATGCATGTACCTGAAGACAGAAAGAGACAAAGACAGAGAAAAAGACAAAATGATAACAGATGGGAATTTGGCTATAGTATTGCTGCACTAGCTGAAGTTAATATAAAACAAAAATATTCTTAGCAGTGTTAATCCACAACAGTAATTCCCAATCATCATTTTAGACTGTAAGAGTTTAATACTGGCAATAAACAAATTAAAGTTGGATGTCCCAGGAGGACACATTAGTCTAATATTTATAATACTGAATACAATAATAAATTTCGTCCATAAAAATCAGATCACTCTTCAAGGCTTTAGTGCGTGAATAGGCTAAACAAGTTCTCATTCATTATTTTCTGTGTAAGTTTGATATAAATTCTATTAATTAGTAAATACATAGTGTGCATGAACAGTATATTAGAAGATTCCTATTTCAATCAATTAAAGTCACCATCTCAATTTTTCTTCAAAAGCAAGTGGTTAAATCTAAACCAGCTTGGTTCATTACTATAAGCCCTACAAGGTACAATACCTTGTAGTGGAATGTAAGGCATGAATTAAGATGATTGCTGTTTGGCCTGAGAAATACACGCTGCTTTGATTTTGGTTTACTTTGGTTCAAATGATGGGTGACTTGGGAAATACTCCATATTGCCCATGTAAGACTGATTACATAAATACAGATGAAATTTGGGTATAAATTCCAGGTACTGCTAGTGTTTATTGAATACATTCTTAATCGCCCTTCAAAGTAATCTTTCTGTCCTTGAAAATGTATTTCAATGGAATGTCAGCAGCAATGAGAACATAAATTTTATCAAAGGCACGCCACATTCAGATTTGTCTGTTGCTGAAGTAACTACTGGAGTTTACATACACATGTTGCTTCTCTTTTTAAGATCAAAATAATAAATTTTTAAAATAAGTAAATAAGAATTTAGATGGCATCTAGTCTACCCAGCAGGTATTTGTGTCAACCAAGTATCTGCCCTAAAGAACTTTAAAGGGGCATTTCTCTACCTTTTACTTATTTATAGCTGACCTCCTAAAAAGTTAATGAATAATCACCTTGCTAATGCTCAATTAAGCCCAGATTAAAGGACACAGATACTTCGTGCTTTGATACTTACGAGTTTGCCTAGTTTCCTTTGGTAGCTGCATTCTGTTTATTTGACTGCTTCCTTCAAGTACAAAAACAAAGCTTTTTATTTCTTTATCATATTCCTACAAAAAGGAAAAATAAACATAAGCATCCTAATATGATTCCTCACCTTACAATCAAGCACACCACTAACACGCAAATCTGCACTATTTTACTTAACGACAGCAGCAGATTTCAGCATAAGGCAGATGGCACTGCAAGTACAATAGTTCAGAGATGATGGTAATAATGCGATACATAAAATCTGTCCTTTACTTGTATGTTTTATGAACAAATAGTGCTGACAAACACAAACTACGATTCAATAGGCCTGACTCAATCCATTAGCTATCAGAATAGTAAAATTACTTTAAAAATTGGTCCTTTCCAAATATTTAAACTATAAGATTACACTGCAACAAACCTAGTCTGCAAACAGGAATAATGTACTAATTACGACAGACTAAATGAGCCTTACATGACAGAAGTGCATGCGAGAACTCTACAGTCAGGTCAAAGCTCTCATTACCTTCTGATTTTAATTCATATTTTTCTAAATTTTATAGTCCAACTTTTACAAATTTCTTAAAAAACTTACTTTCCATATAGCTGATGGATTGCCAAAAATCTTCCATTTTGCTCCTGGGTTCTTGCCTTGAGCACTGAATATTTCAACAAACGGGCCACCCTATGTTAAAATGGTTAAGGCACAATCCAATCAAACACACAGCACAGAACCATCACTGGTCAAAAGTATATAGGAACAATCACATCCCACAACAGTCCATTACCACAGTCAGTATTGATCAGTCAGACAACATATCAATAACAATATATATCTTTATTGGAGGACCAGAACATAATTTCGAAGAAATATCATAGAATATTTTAAAGTATTGTGTCATTCTCTAATAAGCAAATTTACTGCAAAAATTCTGAGAAAATGCTGGAGATTAGCGATTTATACTCAGATATGCTTTATTTCTACAACTCACCAAATAAACTGAGATTTAAAACATACTGCTAAACAATCAAAAAAAATGATGGCACATTTGATGTTTTCTCTAATTTCTTAAGGGAAAAAAAAAAAACAGATTCATGCTTGTTCTCTCTACATGTGTGAGTTTGTCAAAGACATTTCCCTGCAACTTTACTAGTACTAACCAAATTCCAGCTTGTTTTGACAGCTCATGGAAACACATTTTCTTTTCTGGGCCAAATTAAGTGACCCAGTAGGAGACAGATCCAAGCAGTATCACCACATAAAGATAAGTGCTGCACTTAGAATGCAGCCTTTGTTAGGAACCAGAGAAATAATATGGGAGATTATGAATAGTTCTGCCAGGAAAAACTCCTTGCATAGAGCATGTGCCCTATTAGGTGTCAATGATTCTAACCATAAACATTTAGGGAAGCAGGTTTAATCAGCCTTCTTACGGAATTACCTGCTTCAATATTTTTCACATTTGAAGTTACAGAAAATGTCTTCTGATGTACTCAGACTACAGTTTGACAAACATTTTTTCAGCAGTAAGGTTGACCTCATCAATCTCTACAACTCTTTCTCTCCCTTCTCACTCCTAGTTGTGTGCACTTCCCAATACTCTTTATGCTCTGCTGCCCAAACAAGCGTACAGAAGTCGGTATGAACAAGAGAGACGAGCAGTCTTGCCAACAAAATAAATGCTGCAAATGACGCCTTCAGGGAACATCAACTCTGCACCGTATATAAATTATTTCCACCCCTCCATGCCTGGCCACTAGATCCAGTGACTAAATTTACTAAGTTCTAAGGAGATTAAAAAAGGCATTCCAGAAACAGCAACTGAAAAATATGTATTTTTTAATCCATAATGGATGAAAATAATTTTAAAAATATGATGAACTATCAATTTGAAAGTTATCAGACATATTTAAGGACTATAGGTTAAAGTTATTGAAGTTAGAAAATATTTTTAACTGCCAGCTTGCATGTGTTCATAGCAAATCTTTACAAACAAGTGGGATTTTCTCCAAAATACAGACATACACATTTTGTTAATGCTGTAGCCCTTGAGTAGGCCTTCCTTCAGCTAAACTAACTGAATAGGACGTGGAAAGCTACTGGACATGACGTGAGAAAATGCTGAGCATAACTAGCACTGAAGTGAGAAGCTGACAGAAGTTACTGACGGTGCTGTGATGGATGGCTGGATCTCATGGGTGGTTGAGGGAGAGTTAGGCAAGGAACTGTCAAACTCCATGAAAAACAGAGTCAGAGGGCAGTATGAGGCATCTTTTGGGGAGTACAATCCTGAGAGGCCAGCAGCACCTGGATAACCATACCAGTAATACATAAAGCTGAGACAGCCTATGTGACAGCATCAAAAATACGAGTTTGGGGTATAGATGCAGCACATCTGGAACCATTGGGGAAAAGTAATTAGGAGAACAAACCAACAGCCCTATTCTGACCATAGCTTAAGAGCTGGGCCTGCTTCCATGACTGTGGGAGCAGATGGGCCTTCCCCATCCCACAAGGAAACAGGCAGACAAAAAGTTACTGATATCACCACTGCTGTCTGCTCCAGACCTGACAGCATCAGCAGCCACCCTACTACTTCATAGCATTTCTACAAAAATACTGAGTAATTAAACTTTGCAAAACATTTATGTATCTGGACTTGTCGTCCCCCCCACTAAATAAGCTGTTTTAATTGAGTTCTCTCAAAGATGAAATGAAGGAAGGTACAAAATGTTTTACCTGATAATGATTTTTGAACATTTTCCAGCTTTCACAGCAAAAAAGATATTTCAGGTCTTCAACCAGTAAAGACACACATTACCCTGCAAATAAAAAAAAACAACTTCATATAGGATTTAACATGAAAAAATTCCCATAATGAAACAGCAAAATTATTTTAAAAGATAAGAATATTATTCTCAAAATAGTTTTCATGAGAATGTGTATCAATTGCACCACAGGGCTACCACAGAGGAATTATGTTCAAAAAAGGATTAATATTGATGCAGCCTTGGATGATGCTTTTTTATTCATCAAGTGCTCAATGCTGCCTTTCCTTACATTCCAAGTTGAAATAGTAATTTTATCATCTGCCCTTATCTTTAACAGTGAAGGATTCCTCACGCTTTAAAAATATGTTAAAATAATCTCATATACATTTCTCTATTATTGTTCTCTGTTATTAAGTGCTCACTGGAAAACATCAGATCTCCATTAAAGAGGGACTTAACATTTAATACAGAAAAACAGAATCATATGGAACAGCAGCAATAGAAATAAAATAATACACAACTGTGAGTAAACTAGAAATTCAGTGACAATATGCATGACTTCAAACACAATTTAAACACTTGAAGAACTAGAGCAGCATTCGATTACAAAAAGTGTATCACCATTAATTTAGGAAAGTATGAATACTGTTGATATTAAACAGCATTCTATTTTAACCAACTATTGTAAACCTCAATGTTAACTGTAAATGAAATAAACATGCGAAAAAAAATCAGAAATCAGAAACTTATCGCATGCTGTTGCCAGAGATGTTAGTTCATTTTCAATCTTTTGATGAGGAAGAAAATGAAATTTAGGAACCATAGCGTTTGTAACAAGCCTATCAATAACTGATAAGTATTTTGACCGTGTTACTGTAAAACTGTTACCACACATCCAACAAACCAGTTGCATTATTCTGCATTTTATAGCATTTTCTTTATAAAATTCCCAGATAAGAAATAAATTTGTTCAGGTGGCATAATTTTTTTTTAAACTAATAGCTTAATTGAGCTATTCGCTATTATGAACTAGCCTTTTTCCAAAGCAAGTATTTTTTCCACACATGTCCACTTTACATACACAGAAATTGATTTGGAAATCACTGTTCATTTACTTTTTCTTTTTTCCTGCAGTCTTATCTTTGCTATTATCTACAACCTTTAAACAAGCCCAAAGTACTCAAAACTCCATTGTCCATGTCATAGTGAGACAACATGACTCCCTGGAACTAATCTGAGTGACCTACTGTTTTGATTCACTTTGCCAGAGCTAAACATGAAGGGCTGCTGGTGAAGGGAATGTGGGAAGTCTTGGCCTCCCAGGGTACAGATATAATCAAGTGAAGGAGGTACATGGAAGACATCATTCTTCCTTGGAGCAAATTCTTTTTGCTGTTGCTTTAAAAATCAGTTCCAGATCTGTCAAGCATCATGCATCTGACATAACCCTCACGTATTTTACAGTTCTGCCATGCCTTATCACACCTCAGGGAAAAACAAGATACCAGGATTCCTCACGTTTATTTAGGTGTAGGAGCCATTCTATGTAACCCATAAAGCCCTAAGATTGAACAGAACAGCTCATTTCTGAAAGAGACTACTACTAATATGGTTCTGGTCAGAAGTCTGCTGCCAACTAGAAGCACACTGCATGTTTTGGAACAAACATAAGCATGCCTTATGAAGAGGTCAATTTTCATCTTCCTTACCATACCACCTTTCAGGATGGAGAGGCTAAAGATACTTAGCAAGGCAGACAGCTACAGCATATGTAAACATGGCTGTATTTAGAATTACACAGAAGATATGGAAAGCACTGCTTCATTTTCTTCATTGTCTTCTCACGAAGTGTACCTGGTTTTCACAGCATCCAGCTCACCAACAGCACACCACACAGGGTTTTGAAAGAAGATGCAAATAGCTGCATGTAAAGTGCATGGTAAATGGAAACCATGTTGATATATTAACTTGGGTTCAATGCTGTGCTAACGCACTTTGCCTCTCAGCAGTGCTTATTAGCTTTGGCTTGACATCATGCTAATTTATCTCCACATTGTATTGCATGGAAATAGTTCTTGGTTGGCTCTGAGCACAGAAAGAACATATGTGCACTGGTAAAACACCATGGAGACATGCAAATATCACAAAAAAACCTGCTAATAATTCTTAAAATGAGAAAGCACATGTCTGAACTGAAAAGTTCTCATTCAAATGATATGCTTAAGAAAAGGCAGAAAGCTGATCAAATAATTAAGGACATAGTGGATCACAGAAAGCACAGAAATATATATCTGAAGAGATAACACCTGGTGAGTGTGTGGTACTAAAGAGAAATATAAAAAAACTGTGAGGGACGACAAAATCTCATTGCTAGAAATCTTTAATTTTCAAATTGTCAAATAATGTTCATTGCTTAAAATAAGGCTTAAAATTTTTCAAGTAGTTGTTTTTAAAACTGATATAAATGCTAGATCAATTATTAATTTGCAGAATATATTTCATATAGATCTAGAAAACTGAAAAGCCTCTGAACTCAAATTCCTAAGGAGATGGCTCTTTGTAACCTTAGCTAAAGGTGAACAAGATCCGAAGTTTGTAAATATTTGTGTTGGGATAACTCATTCATACTGCAATACTGATTACTGTAAACATGTTAGAGAAACATCAGCTTGCTTTTCACATGGCTGAAAAAGAGTGCAAGTGACACTGTGATACATTTTTGGTCATATGTTACTTGTTCTTTCCCAATTTCCATTATGTTACTGCAAATGAAGACTAGAGATTACCTTTGCTAAGTGAATTATTTATTTGCAGTGTAATTAATTACTGTCATAATATTGAGGTGCTTTCACTATGCCTTAAATATCACTGTCTTTAGTTATAGAAAACTATACTTAAAACCAAAACAGAATGGACTGGAAAATTTATAGTCGCTATATTTTCCGCTTTTTATCTTTCCTCCTCCTATACACTTCATAAAGTCTAAAAACGTAAAGGGGGTTTACTTGAAATCCAAAGGGATTGCTTTTGAAAAAAGAGGGACCATTTTAGAAAAATCAATGGCATCTTAATACAAATCCTCCACTTTTTGCATATTTTTCAAATAAATAGGTTTTCAATGACATCTTTATAGAATGCTGTAAAGTAGCAGTTCTCTATTTTTCTTTCAAAGACCAAGATCACTTTTTATTGCCCTGAACTGTGTACATCTGTCCAGTGGGAAATACAGGCTTAAAGCACCAGCCAACGACAAACCATCAAGAATGTAGTTTCTCAAGTGAAGTGACAATGAGAGATATTTATCTTTGGAAGAAGAGATTTCTATCGGGATTTACCTTGTGAGGTCTTAATTTGTGCACCAACTGTGATCACTAGTATCACAATGTTTCCTACACCAGAAATAAAGCAGCAGGAGTCCAAGATGCCCCCTAATCCTTTTATTTTCATGAACCACTTAGGATTTTACAAAAATATCTCCATCCTCTTCCAATACATTGCAATAAGGCACATTTCAATGACATTTTGTGTGCATGCAGCCCCATAATTCTAACATCTGGGCCCTTGTAAGTTACAGGTAAAAGAATATTTAACAAACACTAAATATAAACAGACCTTCAGGCTTCTTTAAACTACTTAATACTGAGCACTACTGTAACCCCAAGGGAGACAGGGACAGACTCACATACACCTAAAAGCCTTTGTAGTCATGGCTAGACCCTTTGCTTAAAAGGGACTATTTACACAGGTATACGACTATATTTTCTGATCAATGTCCCAGTATTGCAAAACCCGTGTTTATTTATTTTTCTATTCCAGAGACAAAAACGTGAAGCAAAGCCAAGTGCATGTGCACCCACTACTAATTTGCACTGAAGAATGTCACAAAGACAGTGTTTTTGGCAAGGAGCAGAGGCTTGGACCCAGGGCTGTTAATACATATAACTCACCATCATGGGCCCAGAGCCAGTGCTGATTTATGGCAGTCTGAGACACAACAGGGAAAGCAGTTCATCATTGATGAAGGGTTTTAGCATCTTCTAGACACATGAATTTCACATATTGAATATTTAAAGCTGGCTTTGCAACACTGCTATATATTTTCTCAAAACACAAGTTAACATAATGAACGGGCAGAAAGAACATTAATAAACTACACCAAGACGACCAGTGTTCCCATGCCAAGAGGCAAAGAAAGCCTTTATACAAAGCTTGCAGGATTAAGAAGTAAAAATCATAAATAAAACATTTCACTTTTAGAAAGATTCGACCATAAAACGTTTTAACACGGGGTGACTGACGCTGCATCAGACATCAGAGGGTGCCCTTCAAGCTACCACCATCCCCGCACACCCACCTCCCCCCGCCACAACAGCACCAAGGCCGCGTCC
>WBMW01006244.1:1296166-1551141 GCA_013396635.1 Penelope pileata | reverse complement strand
CCGGCTCCCCCGCCCCTCTGCCGCCGGGGCGGGGCTGGGCTGGCCGCCGGAGCCCGCCCACTCCGACATAGCCCCGCTGCTCGCTACAGAGGGCCGGGGTCGCTCGGCGTGGGGGCTGAGCTACCGCCGGGTCTCACCTGGGCGAAGGAGGCTGGGAACGAGGCCGCACCTACGGGGGNGGGCGGGGAAGGGAGCGTTTAAAATGGCGGCGGGCGGCCGGCCGTTAGCTGTGTGTAGCTGAGAGCTAGTCATCCACCTCGGGCTTTGCTGTCGCTATCTGCTGCCACTCCAGCTGCCCTGAGCTGAACACAGGTCCTGTGGTGGAAACGGCTGCTTTTCCTGAAGTTCCTGGAGAGTCTGTGGAGAGTGCTGGTCTCCTGGCAGAGGCTGGGCTGTCCTCAAGCCTCTGTGGCTTCCACAAAATTAATAAAATCTGGACAAACGTGGACTGAGGGCTTCTTGGCCTTGATAAGGCTGCAGAAGTCGCCTTGCAAGAGTGGCAGAGCCATTTGTGTCCCTCAGGGCACCCAAGGTGGAGGATGGCCAAGCGAAGTGATGCTGTGGTCCATGCCACGTTGGAGATGTTGGAATTGTAGATGTTACCAAGAAATCAACTCGCAATGGTCTTTTTCCATTTACTTTGTAAGACTTACATTGTGTAAAGTGTTTTTTGAGAAGAATGTGGGAAGCTGTGAGCTGAAACAGCCACATCAAAGCCATTGTTTTTTAAGAGATGCAAATTGACTTGCGGTTCTTCCATTTTTCTGGAAGAGGAGATGAGGGTAGCCCTGTTAGGTTAACATTTTTGTCAATGCTAAGTAAAGACCACTTGTTGACTTCAAAAGCCTCTAGGAAGAAGGTCACAGGGCACTAATTTGATCCAGGATTGTAGGAGATACTAGTCAAAGATTGTTCCTTGCAATGACTGCTCTTCTGATCACAGCATTTCCTTATGAAACTTTGCAGCCTTTTCACAAAAAATAATTGAATACCATTTTCTTTCTCAAAGTATGTCTTAAAGTTTCTGCAAAGAATTACTATTAAAGACCTCATAACCCATCACAGCATGATGAACTACATGAAATGAAGGTGCTGAGCCACCGATGGTCAGGCAGTGTCTTGGCCCACCTTCACCTGGTTCATTTCCTTTGCTCCTGAAAGATGCTGTCCTGGTTTTGTCAAGGAAGGGAATGAGTTAAATCAATCATAAGATTTATTTCGCTTTCTCATTTTACCTTGGGATTTTCAAGGAAAACACATCCAGGTAGTTTTATCATACGCTGGATTACACTGATTAAAGTTCTTGGGTATTGGAGATAAGGAAAACAATAATACTAGAACTGAGCTACGGGTTATTAAATAGAAACAGCTAATAGAACAAGGACAAAAGAAAGATGATAGCAAAAGAAAGGTTAAAAACTGTTGAAGAGTTCTAAAGGCAACAGAAGTGACATTGTTCATTATTTATGGTTTAACCAGAAGTCCTCTTGAAATTCTCTACATGAAACTATCTGAAAAGCCTGAAACCTTTGCACTGGACCTCTGGCCAGAGGGGCTAAGAAATTTGGGGTAAAAACCAAGGTTCAGGCTGAAAAGCCTGAGGGTGTAAAGGTACATGGGACAGCCAGCAGTGAGCATAAGGTGTGGGAACAGCTACCTGCCCACTCAGGGCAGCACTGGGCTGCACAAGGCCAAAATTCCATTTTGCCAACTGCTGGAGGAAACAGATTTCAGAGGTATTTTGTGGGGGAACAAATTTTCCTGCTCATTCCAGTTTTACAGAAAAAATCCCACCCTATCATCCTATGCAGAGAAACTGTTAGGTCACAACTTGAGCTAGTGGGCACCTGGTGAAGGGCTGTGGCTGGCCTGGGGAGCACAGGCAAATTGCACCTGTGCTTTGCTGTAACTGGAAGGGATGGACCCACGGTGGGGCTGCCCTGGGCTCATTTAAGGGGCAGCCATGGAGAGTAGTGTATCACCTTCTGAGATCTGCTGTTTGTTGGAGGAGTATTGTTTTGGTGGGAGATTGTTGCTGTTGGTTGTCGGGGTCAGAACTTTTGTGAAACCTTTGTGTGTTTACTGTTGTTAAAGCCTGTAATACTTGGCCTGGGATCTCAAAGAACCTGTCTGAAGCAATTTTGCTTCTTCATTTGCAAAACACCCTAGCACTCAAAAACTGCAGGTAGTGTAAAACTGGCAGGGATTCTACTGTCATTAAACTTGGTCCCTGCATACTCCAAGGCTTGATTTGAAAGTATGGTAACATGGGAATACTGTTAAACTAATGATGAGAACATCAAGGTTTCTGTTGTATTGACTTCCTTATGGTTGAATCTTTAGATCAGCTTCTGTTGATACTTGAGTTGCTGGGTTGTGTTTTTCCTTGACTAGCATTTTAGGCCTCTTGTGTATCTGGTAAAGCCCTGGAAAGGCATGATGAATGTTGCAAGTGTATGAGTAATAATTTGGGGGAAAACTGTGAGAACTAGGGTACATTTACCTTCAAATGCAACCCTTCCATTTTCTGAGCTGAAGCCCATACATGTTACAACATACTTCAGTGAACAGATTTTTACCATCTCAGAGCAGTAAATTGGAACATACAGACAATTCTTACTGTAAATGCTCTGAGCTCAAGGTGTGGTTAGATCTCCCGTCTTAAATTAAAATACCAAGATGTCAGTAGCGTCATGCTGGGAACTGAATTGATTTAATTTAGGATAGTGTTCAACATCCACTAGGTATTTGATGTGTGATATTAAACCCAGCCGTCTTTAAAGGATACCCACTGGCATAGCTTGGCTTTGTGTTGATAGGAGTAGCACTATAATTTCCTTCATCCATTCATGACTTTTCCTTATTGTATACCATAACTCACACTGGGAGCAGCCTGCCAGCTGATATGTGCCAGGTGGCATCCCATTCCTCCTGTGTAAAGCTCCATTTCAGCTCTAATGACCAGTTGCCAGTCTGATCTGTATTCTGTTGTTCTGAATTTTTTGTTTTATGCCTTCTTAGACTGTCAATTCATGTAATTTGGGAGTCCCTTGTCTTTCTAGTTCGTTAAGCTGAGAAAGAGGACACCCTGGTGTTCTGTGAAGTTTTCTGCAAACCCTTCTTGCCATTCTTGACTTACAGGGAAGGGAGACACTGTGTGCCCTGCTGCCTGCTTAGCTTTCGCTTGGTAACAGCTGCCATGGAGCTGAGGCATATTTGCCCCAATGCCAGGCCTCTCTTCATTTCCCTTGAACATTATTCCTCAGCCAGTAACCTTCCTTATGCATGTTTGCCAAGATTATGTCATACAGGGTAACATACCTGCGTAGTCACCGTTGTAGCCTCGCTGTTCATAGATCTCTGAAAATTTTCCAGCGGAGTGTACATGTACTCTTTGTCTAGTTTTTGTTCATAAATGTCTTCTAATACAACTGTTGTTATCAAAAAAAAAATAAAAAAAAATAGAGTTCATTAGCTATCCTGGCTGTCTCTGTTTGAGCTTCTAGAACAGAATAATTTAATCTGAGAGAGATATGGATATGTAATCTTCCCATTAGCCTATAGCTTTTCTTTCAGAAGTGTGGAGTAATGCCTTCAATTCAGAAAACACAGCAATTTGGAGAAGACAGTTTTTGGGAATGTTCAAATTGAGAACTGGTTCACAACCTATTTTCCTAAGCCCCACTGTAGGGAAACTGTTGATCATGGCCTGAGCTGATGATTGAGCACCTGGAGGAGGCTGGCCTGGGGAGCACAGGCAGATTGTTGGCACCTGTGTTCACCAGGTGACCAGATGGTGTGGGTCTGGGGCTCATATAAGGGCCAGCAGCTGGGGAAAACACATCTATCTGTGAGAGCTGCTGCTTACTGGAGGAGTGTTGCTTTGTTGGGAGATACCAGTCACGTGAGTTTGAACTTTTCTGTGGTACTTCATCAACAGAAGTTCTGTAGAAATCTGTCTGAGGTCTGGGGAAGAATTATGAAAAATTTAGCTGGGCTACTTTCTGTTGAGACACCCAAGATCAGACTTCAAGCAGTTTTCTCTCCCCTCTCTGCAGCCTTGTTGTTCAGGTTTGGAAGGGGTCTGGATGCAAGTGCCGTAGAGGTGGGAAAGCTGTGGAGGCATTTCTCCTGTGTGTGGCTTTTCTTTACACCACAGTGGATGGTGCTGAGATGAGAGCAAAGGCTTTAGTATTCTGTTTTCACCAGATCAGTTGTGTTCATGGAGCATAATAAAAAAAAAAAAAATTACTTCTGTGAAATGCTTTCACTCCAGAAAGCACTGAGTGCTCAGACAGTAATACTTGAAACTGGAAAATAGACTAATGTTTTGTCAGGCGTTATAGGAATCCACCCATGTTATCAGTTGATCAGTTTTCAGTTCAGAGCGGACATTTAAACCCTGAAAAGCATGAAGGTGAATATAATGAGAATGCCTGCCTAGTTAGCCAGTGTTCTTGGATGTATGAAGACAACTAGCACAGAGCTGAGAAAAGAGTTAATTTGTTCCTCTTTTTAACTTCTTTGGCTTTTATATGGAGCAACTGATGCCTGTTTACAGATTAAAAAATGTGTTTACACCTGAAAAAAGGCAGTAAACTTTTTTTTAACTGAAAGAGACCCATCAGCTGTGTGCAATATGTGTGCTAATGATCTCCATTCCTTCGGAGCAATTCCGTAATAAGGTAGCAGCAATGAAAGCATACAGGAAAACTGACAACTGCCATGGTTTGCTATAGCATTGAAGCAATTTGTGTTTAAATTTGGTGGCTATACTAAAGTGAAAGAAGTTCTCTTTTCATTTGATAAGGTGGTTTATAGCACTAATAGTCTTTAAACATCTCCAGACTGTGCTGATAATGGTTGTTTTGTTTCAGCTTTACAGTGTAGAAGGAGATTTTGTCTAATATCTTCTATGTTTTGTTCACACTTGTTTGATTCAGAGTTCTTCAGCCTCTGGATGACTGGTGGAAACTTTCAATAGCGTAGCCACTTTTCTCTGCCCAGTAAAGCCATTAAACCATAAACTATTGAATTTTATAATACAATTAAGTTACCCATGATTTCTTAAGAAATATTATTTTCTGTATTATGCACTCAGCACATTGTCTATTGTAAGTCAGACTGAGTTCTCAGTCTGGAATGAAACAATCTTCATGCTGTTCTCAGAATGTAACTGTCTTCACGCTAGTCTCAGCAGTACAGAGGCTTTCACCTCTGAAATGAACCAATGACCTTTATCTGCTTGGTCATGATGTGTATGTATACAACAAAATTCTTAAGCACAGCAATTTTCTGTCTTTGGGACACTCTTTAGACAGATAGTCTATCATGCCTAAAAAGGTTTTGTGACTTACATAGACAAGAATAAAAATTATAAGTTCACAAAAAGCTTCATGATTGAGGGTTAAAATGGACATCTATCTGGACTCACAGAGGAATGTCTTTATCTCTTAGTCACCCAGATTGTATGGTGAAGGAGGGTACCACAGAGTATTTATTCTGGAGTAGCAAGAAGTGTTAGAAGGCCGTGCTGATGTTTCCGTGTTCTTTTGTGCTGAGACAGGACAAACAGAGCCTTTATTCGTTCTGATTACCGTTTTTTTTCTTTCTTTCCAGTTTTTATTTTTACTGGCAGTATAGAAAAAGTCAATATGTAGTTTGACATTGCTCATCCAACTTGTCAGATTTTTCTTTAGTGTCTTGATACTGTTTTCATTTATTTATTGCTCACATTGTTAGAGTCTAAGGCTTTTCACAATGTGCACCACATATAAATGTCTCTGCTGTGATATCTCTTGAATTAATCTTTTTGAATTAATGTAGGGTTTTGCAGCAATACAACTACTTCCAAATGAAACTCTGTATGTTTGCAATACAGATAAAACATACAAACTCAAGTATTATCAGAACTGAAGGGCATCACCATTTTCACTGACTTCCTTTGGACTGAGGCACTGGATGCCGTACAGCATTGTCCATTTTGACTTTATGAAATTGTTCTGTGATCAGAAGGCTTCACAAATACAGGTTTGCTACAGATCTGTCTCCGTAGTTGCCCTAGTCTAATAACCTCTACTTCCTCTGTCTCTTGTGACTGCCTTAAAACAACAACCCTGCTTGCCTTTTTCTCCTGTGTTTTCACATTCCCACATCTGTCACATATCCCACGTGTCAGCCATTTCTTATTTTCCTAAAACTCTTCTGATGCAGAGCTCCCAGATGTCCCAAAGTCTCTGGGCTTCTGCTCAGCAGCCAGACAAGAAAGGATGTGCTGTGGTCTGCCCAATGCTGTGGATGTGCTGAGTGGACAGCAGTAAATGTATATAAGCCTGGCCACTGCCAAAGAAAATGACCAGTGGCTTAGTTCTTCCCACTGTTCACAAATGGCAGAATTAGTAACATCTGTTTTCCACTCTGCTGTTGATTTTCATTAAACTTGCAGGGACCTGATATCTTAGGATATTCCACTTGAAATAAGGCTAAAAATGACACAAATTTTAAAAGAAAAATTTTGATTACTTGCAGGGTGTACTTGATCTGATGTCTCACATCTCTGCAATATGGCAAATTCTGGAAGTTGGCTGACTGTGGCCTTTTGTTTATGTCTTCCAGCTGAAATATTTCAATATTTACTCTGTTATGACTGAATAGTTGGCTGTCCAAAGCCCCAACATGTAAGGTAAAAGTTTGTGTTCCTCCTTCAGATTCAATCAGCTCTATTTGGTTTTGTAAGCCAAGTGGAAGGAACAGTGGCTGTGTTTACATAATTTCTTACTGTGTTTCTTCAGTAAGTGTTAAAAACGTGTTTCTATGTTTCCAAGAGGGATGTGACATCTTTGTCATGAGGAAAACACAAACAAAACCAAATCCACTGAAATGACTATGAGGTGCCTTTTTTTAGGGTATACATTTGCTTACAGAGATCTGTAGTAGGCAGGGTGACAAATACATTGCTCACTTCAGAAGCAGAAATTCTGTGCGACTTTAACTGATTCCTCTTATAGGAAAAAGCAGCATAGCATGAATTACTCTAAGGTTCGTTTTAAATTGTTATACTAAGTGCTGTGGGTTACATGTGGAGAAACAGCAATACTCACAGAAGATAGGGTATGAAAGGATACATTTGCTGTTACCGGTATGCAAAGGTGAAAGCACACAGCGCTTTTGTGTGCGTTGCTGATTGGAGCTTTCAGAGTCTTCACAGAACTCTGCTGATCTTGTTTGTATGCTTTCATTGTTAGAAGTTAGGAATAAAGCCAAAAGCATGGTGAAGTGTAGACAAGTAGGCTCTAGGGAATTTCTGGAATAGGAAAAGTTTTTTCCAGTCTGTTCACCTTCTGTTACGTTACTCCTGATTTGTGCAGAAGCTTGGGGTACAGAACAGCGTGATCTGAGAGGTGGAACATCTTCTGAGCTCGGGGCTGTGCCACAGAGTAGAAAAACTGGAGATGGCAACCTCAGTGTACAGAAATACTACATTTAGATGTCACCTCCTCACTCAAAATTTTCAAATTCTTCCTAAGCAGAAATATCCCAGAGGAGTGGCTGTAGGTGGGAGAACTCAGGTTGGTGTAGTTCAGGAAATAACAGTGCTCAGAGGAGGCCTGTGCACCAGAGACATCATGGTGGTGTGAAATCATGTTCATGGGCTCGATTCTTCGCCGGTGTCGTGAACCTGGAAAGAGAGATCACTTATTTACCATGTCACTTCCCTGACTGAGCTTTTTGCCCTTGGATCTTTCTGCTATGTATCTCATTTTCTGACTAAGACAGAACATGCTGCACTTTGAATTTAAAGATAGGAAAGATGGGGGATACTCTTCCCCTGGGTGGCTGCTGAGATAAATGGGGTTACTCATGTCCAAGTGATGATGGAATTTGGTTTAGCTCAGCAATGGCAAACATTGGATCTGATGTCAGATTTACTAATAGAGATTTGGATTGGCAGTCATGAAGGTGAACTTGGCTGGATAAAAAAAATACGGCACCTGGCATTTTTGCTTTCAGCAACTTGTCTTTTTGGCCACTGCTCAGCACTGATTTAATAGAATACATTTAGGACAAATCTTCAGGGACATCTTTTATAAGATAACTCATTTTCTGTATAACAAAATGCAATTGAACTCCTCTAGTTGGACTGTAGTAGTGTATGTGATTTGGCATCTCTTAGGGAAATTAGAGATAATGCTTATCAGAAAGATAGTTGCAGAGTGAGTGAAGAAGAATGTAAAGATCTTAGAACTGCAGGAAATGCTAGAAAGTTTTAGTTGAGGGGGGAGGTTACACTACAATTTTAAGAGCTAGTCTTGTGTCTAACCTTAGTATTTTTGTTAGTCTTGAAAAGGTGTATATTTACAAAATATGCAGATGATGGAACTCTAAATAGGAGCAGCCTGTCAGATAGGAAGAACTGGGGTAGGCCTGGAGTAGTCAAAATCAGATGAAATTCACTGATATGCGGTGCAAAGTCATGTGTTTGGAGACTAATATGTTTCAGGCTCGTGTATCGGAAATGACTGGGGAAGGAAAAAGTGCTGAAGCTTAAGAGCAATGTTGGCAAAAGGACAAATGAATATAAGGCAATCATGAATGCAAATCAAATTTGGAAACCAGGAGAACGTTTAAAATTTTAGTCGTGAATGAAGTGAAATACTGTGGCAGCTTTCCAGTGAGAGATGTTGGGGCAAAACCAATCCCAATTACTTCTAAGACAAAGCTAAGTAAGGGGGTTATTAAGACATGGTGGGTTGAATGAGCAGCCCACTAGACTCCAAGAGGTCATCTCTTCCTTTTTTCTTAGGAGTTAAAGTCTTATTACAATTCAATGTCTTGGATATTTCTCTCTTCCTTTATTGGAGGTAATGTCCTAAGACTTGATCTTGAATAATTATAAAAAGGAATGTATTAAACCGTATATAAAATCTCTGTATTAAAGATGCCTGATGAGAAATTATTTTTACCTAAAGATGCAGAGCTCTGCTTATCCCTCAAACCTTACATACATCTTCTACTGCTCGTTCTTTATATAACTGAAATAAAGTTAACTTTCTTTACAAGGACATCGTGCCATGTGCAGTGTCAAGTTTGTGGGACATCTCTTTGCTCCGAGGAGTTGTGATATTTGAGAGTAACTGATTAATACATTCACAGTGTTTCTTGTAGTGTGTGCCACCACTGCGAAGTGAAAGTGAAGGGACAAAAAGTACTTCTGGTGACGCCTGCATGCCAGTGTGCAGAGATCAGTAGGGAGAAAAGAACTAACCAGTACAAAATGTTTCTTTGCTCTTCTGTCCTTTAAAGCATTCGTTCTGTCTGTCATTCCCATGCAAAGAGCCAGATCCTCGTTTGTGCGCGTGAAGGTGGCACAAAGGCTGTCTTTTGCACCAAAAGTGCCCTGAAGGCATTTGATTTCTGCTGCAATTCCCAAAGAAAGCTCTCTGCTCTGATTTGTGTCCGCTGTTCTGACAGCTTGGGACTGCAGTGCATTCAGAGTGCGCTGGAAGTGTCCCGTTTCCTGGGGTAATGTAAAATCAGCGAGGAAGGCTGCTTGCCAGCGCCTGACTAACAGGCTTTGGGGCTGCTTGAAGCCATTACAGCAGCTGGCACACAAAGTGGGATCAGGCTCAGGCTCAGTGGGCATGAGAACAGGTTTTCTGGATATTGCCTCTGGTGATTGAGAGGAGAACGAGGCCTCTCTGTCTTCTGGGGCTTTGATGTGAGATGCTGCAAATCGTGTCAGTACTCTCCTCTAAAAATGAGTAGGAACAGTCTAGGGGGAATACTCTTGAGGATCAGTCAACAAAGTCAATTGCCTTTCAGGCCGTATTTTGAATGCAGGGCCATTGGCACTGAGCAGAGTCAGGAATTAGCTAAAAAACCAAGAAACATTTTGCACTGGCTCTCCTTGCCTCTCCTGCTGCAATCTCTACACGCTGGCACTCCAGCCATGACTGATGCATTTTTGTTTGGTCATTTTTAGTCCGTGGCTCTGATACCCATTACATTGCAACCATTACACTCTCTTTCAGATCCACTCAGTTCTTTCTGCCAATAAATGTGTGGCATGGGTACTGGCATGTTTTGTATTTATTTATTTCTGTATTTATGTTTAGAAAATAATTTTTGGGATATCTAGTGTTGTGTTGTTTGAGTTACTGACAAACTAATCCACAAACATATATGTTACTTTGCTCTTCTGGTGAAGAGCAGATGTTCCATGGATTCAGCCATCCTTGCATTAAGATTGTGCATCTGCCCAGATTACTGGGTAATCTTAATCAGCAAGTGCAGTTTACTAAGGATCTTATTTTTTTGACAGTCTGAAATAGCATTCCTTAGCACCATCAGTCACTGGGGTATATAACCCAAGTTCTTTTCTGTTTTTTAGCTTAAAAATCTTCATGGTGCATGGTTAAGTATTCTTAGTACAGAACAGTAATTAGATTAATGGGTAATTGAATGAAAATTCTGATGTTCTTACAATGATATGGTAAATGCACGGGGTTGATTCAGATACATATGTTTGGAGTGTGGTAGTAGTCTTGCTCAGATTTCTGTGGCAGGTGTCCACAGAACAATAATCCTCATCCTGTGTGACACTGAAGAAACAGACTTCAGCAGTTTCAGAAAGAAGCTGAGGATCTAAACCGGCAGCAAGAGTGAAGTGCTCTCCACTCCTTACCCTTGAAATTGTCAGTGTAGGTGAATTTGAAAAAAACTTGTGTGATGCAGATACTGCTGCTTCTGTTGTGGCTTTGGATCTGCCCAGCTGATTGCTCCTCTGCTACCCCTGTGATCTGCCCTTTGTGACCCAGCTGTGATCCATCACCTCCCTAATGTGCAGTGGGAGGATCCTTCACCCTCTGCTCTATGGTCCACAGCAAAAAGAGTACTCAAATTAAATGTGGATTTGTGGGGGGTCTGCCTATGTTGTGTTGCACTAGCTCCTAACTTGCTCAGTGTAGATTTTCCAAATTCTACTCAGCAAAATGACATCATTGTTTTAATGCATGCCCCAACATTTATTGAAGATATAGTATCATATTCTATTAGTAATAAGTAACTGCTTGTTTTCTAGAGTTTGTAACAATTCTTTCATTTCCTATTTATCCAGGAAAGTGATTTTGGTGGTGGTTCTCAAATAAACTTACAGCTTGTTTTCTAAGTATTATCTTGATTTTTAAATCTTACAGTGCAAAGGTAGCAGGTAGATGCAATGAAAAAAAAAATATATTTTAAATCCATATCCCACTTTTATGGCATTGTTGCCATCACTAGTTATCCAGATGTATGCTGATGATTTAGAGATGCCTCAGTTGTCATGGCTGGTACTTCTGACTGCTATCAGCTCGTGAATTATGCATTTTGTGTAGTGGTGATGTATTAATTTCACACTAGACTCTGTAAAGATACTATATTTACAGATAAAGCATAATTTTTCACGCTTCCAGAGATGAACATTAATTCTTTACACCTCAGAAGGAGTCTGAAAGGGCTTGTTGCATTTCATTGGAAGAAATATAAATCTGGTGCCTGTTTGGAGGATGAAGTCCATTAATATACCAGTACAGTTTTACTTTTTCATGATTTTATCTTAATACAGAACTCTGAAATGTGAAGTAATTCTCCACAGAAATATGGGATATATTTACTTAAAGAAACTCTGTCCCTGAGCCCTCTGCTACTTCATACCATCCCTTCAGAATGGGTTCTTCCAGGTGAAAATAATTGTATAACTGTTAAGCATTCTGGTGTTTCATCGTTTAAGTTGAGGATAAACTGTAACACATCTTGAAGTTTGAGAAGGATGCATTCACTTAAATGTACCACTACTGTACTTCACCACAGTATGCTTTTTTTCCTTAAACGATAAGCTGTCATGTAACCAAAGTGATACACATATTAAATAGCATATGGTGATAGTATATGACATATTTCTGACACTTGGGTTATTCATCATAAGCCACCAGTCATTTAATTTGAGCGTATAAATGAGAGCTGGTCAAATGGCTTCCCCCATGTAATGCATCTTTAAATCTCAGAGATTCTGAATGCTGCTTTAGACAGCTCTACTCCCCAGTGTAACAAGTAGCAGTGAGTTGCAACTAGCTAGCATGGCTGATCAAATGTTAACAAGATTGATTTGAGGTTACTTAGGTAAGCAGAAGCCTTGAGTTTGATTTGTATTAAATTTGGGGACATACAGTTCTCAACGGGTGCACTCCGAACAGCATCGAAAAGTCCATGAATCACCATGCTAACTACTAATCTAAAACGTAATTAATTTCAGTATAAATTGATAGTACCAGAATGTTCAGAATGGATGTTTGTTTGATATTTATTACTTTATAATTTCAGTAATTCAATGATAATAGCAATACCTTGTCACCTAGTTATTTAAGTGATCAGTGACCCCCTTTGAATAGGCAAGTTGCAATGATTCAGACAAAAGAATTTTTTTGGAATTGAAGAGTGTGATTTTCGTAATTAGGGCTTGTTTGTCTTAGGGAAGGATTCATGCTCAAGGCAAAAATTATTTGTAACAACCTTACTTACAAACAGGTAAATTCATCTCTGTTCTTACTAGGAGTGCTGCTCTTCTGTAGAAAGCATCCATCACATCTGTGCTGCAATGGAAATGTGTGCTCTTTTGAATGGTAGACTAAGCCCATTAGACCTTCATACTTTTTCTCTGGCTAATTTAACCAGCAAATTTCATTATCAAATACACGTTGCAGTAATACCTCTTACAAACTGTTGCCTCCTTGTCTCTTGTTGACACATTTCTATGTACATAAGGACTTACCTTTCAATAAGTCTGAATCTTTTCAGGGAAATGGAATTTACTCAGATGTGACTATTATAGAAGCATAGAGATAGAAAGCTTTATGTTTTAATCACTTCATTGCTGCTGTTGCTTCAAGACAATCTGTCAGATAAATTATTTTTAAATGTAATCAAATATTCCCTCTTTTGCTGAGAGGTATTGGTCCCTCATATAAACACAGCTAATATTTTGGACAGTATTTGACAGGGAAGTCCTGCTTCTTATCACACACGTGCTTTATATCACTTATTAGATATTTGCACTTGCCTGAGAAAGTTTATGCAGAAAGCTTTTTTAAATATGTAACAATTTTCATGGGCCTGTTAATTTTGGTGTAATAGTATGTGTTTTTCCACAGGAGTAAATTTATCCATACAGATTTCTGGCTGTTCTGGTTGTGATTTTGTAGTTAAAGTCCACGCTGAGCTTAAATGAAGAACTCAGCCTTTATCTAATCTATAAAATCCAATAAGTCTTTGAGTGTGATCATTTATCTGAAAACTCATTAAGTCCTTTTAGTATTTTAGGAATTAACATGAAATGAAAAAATTTTGAATGAAATTTAGTGCCCGGTTTTAGGTTTCTTGCCAGATAAAGCAGAATAATGCTTTGAACTTCTCAAGCCACATAAACTTAGTGAAGTCTTACTTCTCGGATACATTTGAATTGTTATTTAGAACAAATGGTAATTTTTTACATTGTTCCTTGTGTTTTGCTGAAGTTGAAAGTGCCTGAGGTTGTTATTCTGGGCTATAATGCTTCATCTTTCCTCCTGGCTGCTGACATTCCTATTCCTGATAGCACTGACCCTCGCTGGTCCCTTGGAGAAGGATCTATATGAGTGGTAATTGGAAGGTTGCCTGAAGAAGGCATGGTTGTCCCTTGAAATGAGGAAAAAAATGATAATCCAGATAAGAATAGTCATTTTCTTGTAGGCTTATGAGATGGAGACACTGGAGAAGGGGCCATACAGTTTCTGATATGAAGATGAGGGTAGCTGGAAATGAACTAAATCCGTACACTGAATAGGTATTAAATGCAGGACACAGCAGCAACTTCTTACCACACCTTGATGTTTGTCACGATAAGAGGTGCCATGGTCCCCCAAAGGTCTCCGTCACAGTAGTTCAGTACACTCTTCTCTATCAGAAGAGGTAGTGACGGACGGAGAGTGGAGACACACAGCTATTAAGTAGGGTTAATGAATGAAACTTATGCCTGGTGCTAAGGATTTTCACTGGGAGAATTTAAGAAGGGGATATTTTATAACTTTTCCTACATATGTATTTAAGCTTGTGAAAATAAAAAATAATTATGTTGAATGAAAAAAAATTTTTTTTCCTGACGGTCTCTCTGGTCATATACTTTTTAAACAACTCTGACCTACATCAGGTTTAATATTCACAGGCATTTTGTACAGTTCTAATGCTCACTGGCTTTAATTATTCTATCTGTGTAAAATAGATGGTAGGGCTCTCACTTATTTAATTTATATTAATATAACTTATTATACTAGTATAAATGTATATATTAAAATCTGTGAGCCCACACTGGGATGAGTAGGTTTCTGTTGAATTAAGTTAAAAAGAGCTATAGAATTAATTTCACTGGAGTGAGGTCATGGCACCAGTCATAATTAATCTGCTTAAGAAAACTAATTCCTGGGTGACGTATAGGTAAAGTACTGAGCAGTTTTCATAGGGTCCTGGGAATCTCACTAGAGGCCCAGGATATTTACAGAAGATAAACCCTGTGAAGGAAGGCACATACTCATGATGGTGGGCAAAATGTTGTTCGCGTTTTAGATTGATGAATTAATGTCCTTGAACCCAAATCCCCCAGCTCAGGAGTACTGTTACACACAGGCACATACAGTTGTCTGTGGACCTTTTGTTCCTGAATGCTTAGAACACCACCGCCTTGGATGGTTCTTGCCTCAATGCATCCTGATTTTGGTACCTGACAGCTGTTCTGTGTAGCTAAAAATCTAGTTGAGAGATCTTTCATTCAAGTAGCTTGGCTTATCAGCGTGCTTTTCCTTCCTGAGTATTTAATGTGTTTCCCTTTTGGGGGGAATGGGACAGAGTCTGAAATAACTGGCAGTTTTGCTGGCTGGATATTACAGTAACATTACTCTTGAATGACTGTGCCGGTCTTCCCTGGCATTGGCTCTTTTTGGTCACTGCATTCACGTGGCTGCTGGCTGGCACTTGGCCAAACAAATGAACTTTGTGCAGTTGCTAACATGAAGAATGCAAATGTTGTGTATAATTCAGGATCCAGTCTCACTTCTGTGGCTATCAATGGGATATTTGCTATTGAAAAGAGTCTAGATGATTGTATATAAAACGTCTCTAGTCTGGAACTGTCTAAGATTTAATGGAAAGTATTTTTGGAAGTCCTGATTTGTTATCTATTAATTTTGTCTTGTGCCAAATATATGTCGTTGCTACATTTAGTCCAAAGAAGTATGAGCGTGTGTGAAATCTTCCTGAACAATTTCCACCACTTACATTTACCACTACTAGTACTTCGCAGTGGTTTATATTTTGTCATTTTTGTCCAATATGCATTTACCTTTATTTTAAAAATTCCTGAAGTTAATACAAAAAGTAGCATGGTCCTGTAATCTGTTCATGTGCAGCTGCTAAGTTCTGTGCCAAAATGGAATCAAATTTGCAGCAGGCAGTCCTGTATTAGATATCAGCAATTCAATAATATTTTACCATATTAAATTGTTCTCGTAGCAGGGGGTGTTCTCCATTCTTATTCTTTCTTGCTTTATGAGCTGTATTCCTGGTTGCTTCATTTGTCTCCCAATTAATCCTCAAGTTGTTCCAAATCCTTAAAGGTAAAAAGCTGAATAGATACGAGCAGGTCTAGCAGGAAGTCATTCCATGTCATGCCAGGAGCATGACAATTCTCATAGCAAAAATTTGGTATTTGGCAATTACCCAACAGAGTAATTGCTACATAGTGCAGCTGCAGAATTGTAGGATCCGCCTGGATCTTAGGCAGGGGAGCAGAGCAGCTCACACCTCTAGGGCAAGGCTGTCCAATATGCTGACTGGTAACTGTGACATATGCTTTGTTACTATCTAAATTCAAGCTGAACTCTATAATCATAATGATCAAAAAATGTGTATTTTGCATTCAGGTTTTGGATGCCAGTTGCATGATCCATTGTGATGAGTGGATGAGGATCAATGAGAGTCTGATATTTGTTTTCCTGTTGCTTCTGCAGCGGGAAATGATTATTTAGATGTCATAAGCTGAAATTCTGCATCCACAGATAGTTTACCCCCATCTTTAGAGATGCAAAATGGAACCAAACTCTTTGCTCTAATGTAATTCTATTTCATCAATTTCTAAAATAGCCCTCATCACCAACAGAGAAATTATTAATAACTAGTTTAGAGGCTGAGAGCAGAAATGTGATTGGATGGCAAGGGATTCAAATTTTGTTCTTGACCCCTAGAGTTTATATTAATTAATTAGCGTTGCGTATTTTTTTTTTTTTATGCTGAAATTCAGTTCTGGTGCTGCTAAGGGTTTTAATAGTTTTTTTTTTTTTTTTAATTCATTACTACTGTAATTTTAATATTCTTTAAATTACTAAATGCAATGAGTTTAATTCCTCATGACAGCTGTTCTGCTGGAATTAAAGTTAACATCATAAAAATGTTAGTGGATTCAATTCTTATTGAAGTGTCGGCCACAGAGATGGAGGGGTGTGTAATATGAGTGTGTAGAGCTGAAACTAAAGGACAGTAACACAAGATGACATTCTTAGCTGCTGTGGTGAAGCAGATGGTTCTGGCTGGATTGCAAAAAGAGCTTGAAGTTATTCCTTGCACAGCTCAGGCCAACGTGCAGGGAGCCCACGTGCTGCACAGAGACCTCAGGGCTGCTCCAGCAGCAGCTGCTATTGCTTCCCAGTGTGTAAGAATACCCAGTCACACAGACACATTTCAACTTTTCCTCTTGTCACCTTTTATGGTTACAATACGGAGAAGAAATTGTGTGTTATCTCTAATTTAGTAACTAGAATGGCCTTCTAGGGAGCTTCCTTGCCTCTGGTGGCTGTCATCAGGAGATACTGCAGCAAGGATAGGCTGCACCCAACTCCAAGTTCTACTGCCACTTTTTTCCTAATAATTTTATTGGCTATTAATGACAATGATTTCATAGTAACACAGCTGCTTGTTAATATTGCAGTGCTTAGCACCTGGTATCCCTTGAACTCAAAGTGCTTTGCCAAGGAGACTGAACATTTTCTATCACATTTCACTAGTGAGCCAACAAAGGTTAAAGAAACCTCATAGGTTGTAAAGCTAATTTGTTTAGAAAATGTTTTCAAACCAGTTCACCTGGTGTGGTTATACACTTTTAGGACAATCTCATGTCTCCTGTGAGTATAGAGTCTTAAAAGCCAAGTGTATACTTATGTCAGCAGCCTTTACCTGCCTCAGCGGTGCGTTTGCAAATCCTCTTGGACTCGCTGAGAGCTGCACCTGCACGCAGCAACAGAATAAGCACCTCTCTAGCTGCAATAAAAGTAACAGCTTGTTTCATGGCATAAATAAGGATTGTACAGTTTCATTACCTGCACATCATGGTTCAGAGCTTGTAATGTCATACATATGGGCGTTTGTTTAGTTATAAATTACAGTCACGGCCCTCAGCAATGTTAGCAGAGGGAACATCCTGTATATCTTTGTTTGGACGGCACTGCTTCGATTGCATTTAATTGCTTTCCCCCGCAGCTTTGCTTAAAGGTGTGTGTGATAAAAGAACAAATATTGTACTAAACAAGAGCAGCTAATGAATGAAGGCAATGTCTATTATAAACCGTGTCGTAAGTAGGCAGCTACTAAATGGAGATGGCTGCCAATCAAGGCTATTTCTGCACCAAGTGTTGCTCTCTGTAAATCAGATTCTTACACTGAATCTGCCTGTGTGGCTTTATTTATGAGTCAGTTCTAATTTCAAGTGGTCATGGACTGTAATAAATACTTCAGTAACACGTCCCCTTTTCTTTATGTCATGCAAGAGTGAAGTTGGAAAGGAAATAAAGTGCAGAAAGGGAGGGGTAGCTCTAGGCCGTATCTGCATGTTATGAAACCTGGATCCCTATGAGACTTGCAATGAGTCAGAGAGATTTCAAGATTCCTCTGGCTTGCGTTCAGGACTTCTGTAACTCCTGCGTGATCTCCTAGTGGTGAAAAACTGCAGTGAGTTTCCTCCCTGTTTCTCACAAACTTCCCTATCAGTGTTTTCCTCCCTGTTTCTCACAAACCTTAGCCGTTGCTCTGTGCCAGAACCTGAAAGGGAGCTAGAAAAGAGCTGTCATTTCCTTTGCTAGCCAAAAGAAGTTTTTTTGCACTGAAAGCATGTCTCAGAGGTGTGTGAGTCACCACAGCAGTATAAAAGATGCAGGTCACCTTTCAGAGCTAAAGGTTGTATAAATGCTAGGACAGAGCTACACCTGGGCTAACTGCAGTCAGAATGTGCTCTGAAGTTGGCAGGGGTGCTGGGCAAAGGAGTTTGGGGATGGCAATGACAAGCCAGTTCCTCAGAAGTCAGTCACAGGATCCAAATTTTCAAAATCTTCAAATTTGTCCTCAGCAGAAGTATTTTGTTGACATATTTGACACAAATCCACGAAATTCAAGCATACTTATTTCATATACAAGCAGCAGAAATTTGTATTCTCTTCTCTATTCCCCATAAACCCATTTAAACCTTCACAGCTCATAAGTGTAAATGCACTCTCATTGCAAAAGGAAAAGCTTGCACTTCATTTATATCAATGTGTGGTTGGAACTAGTGAATATTGATTGGTGGGTCAAAGGTTTTGTGAGCACAAACTTGCCCCCTTAATAGGCCTCTATTAAGACCTTAAATTCCCAGTTCTTACAAAAGCAAAATGTGTACAAAGCCTGTACAAGTTAACTGAACAGGAGTTAACATTTCTCTTCCCCAACCGATGTACCATTAATAAATCTCTGATTTTTCTGACAGAGCTACAAAAACCTTGACTGTTTTCATTATTAACTTAATTGGTTTTCACTTACAGGTACACGGCCTTTTTCTCTTGGAGGCTAATGCACATTTCCTTGACAGGTAGAATAACCAGAGAGGTTTGAAAAATGATGGAATAGCCAATGCAAAGTGAAATGTGAAACCAAGGTTTCAAGGAGAAGGAAAAACCTTGAAAGATCCGGGCTTCTGGTTTGGTGTCCTTTGCAGCAGGGTGAGCTACTCACAAGTGTGCATAGAAGCTAGCACAGGACAGCTCAGTTTGAGTGTAGCCTGTAAATATTGCCATGGCATCCGGATTTGATAGTGATAGGCAATAATAATAACAATAAAAATCCGAGGAAGCTTAACTAAAAATATAGTAAGCTACATAAATTGCTATGCTTGACTGTCTGTTGCCTTGTGTTCCTTATGAATTGTTTTATGAAGCGTGTTAGTCTGTGGATGTGCATGGATGTGACTACACAAAATCTGAGTCACCTGGTGCCCATGAGCATGAAATTATTTTGTAGGAATGCAATAAAAATAAGATTTGCTGTAGGACTTAACTTTTTTGACTTCTCTTGAATACACCATGGCTATGGCTCTTTGGTAACATGATAGCCCCAGTGAGCTAAATTATTGACAACATTAAAAGTAAAAAACTACATTTGAGGAAGGGTACCAAATTCAAAATTGGTCGGAAAGAGGTATAGTTTGACTTCCAGGTTGTTTCTGCTCTTAAGGGCTGATTTCAGTTATTTCTTGTTGAATCTCTCTTCTGCTACCTTGTTTTCGTATAGAGTTGCCTTTGTTTTCTAGGCTTTCAGTATAATTGAATACCCTTTCTCACATTGCTGGTGGATACAATCGTATTAGATTTGTGATACTGATTAGGGCAAGTGATTTCTGAATTAACAGATGATTTTCTATTTGATTCAGTAGCCCAATAAATGCACTCTGTGTTGCTGGAGTGATATATATGAGTGCCAGAATCCTTGTTTCTCCCACTAGTGAATGCAGTTCTTGGACAGATGAACAGGTCAGCAACTGGGACCTGGGGCCCTTGGCAAAGTCATCAGCATTGCTTTGAAAGGCATCTATGGAAGACAAATGCCAATTGGTTTTAACGAAATTCCTTTTCTCAAGAAAATTAAGTATTTGAGAGGATTTATATTCCAGACCTGCTGTAGGCACAATGTTTAGTCTGCTATACCATTTTATTATGATTACCTTATCCCAGCTTTGTCTCTTCATTTAAATTGTTAAACTGCTGTTGTCTAGAACTTAAATGTGCAAAAACCACCCACACGGGCAGCCACACAAGGACCGGATTCTGATATAATGCTACTTACCTAATTACGATTGATATTTTCTAAATATTGGAAGAACAGTAAATGAATCTGCAGCCCAGTATGAATTTTGTGTAGAACTGAAAAAGAAAATGTGTTTCCAGCTTCTGTTTCTTAAACGATCTGACAGCTGATTCCTCAGCTGAGAATGTGTACCTCCATTGATTCCTTTACCTTGGTTTTGGTGTGTGATAGCTAAATTACAGGTTTTACAAACCAGCTGGTTTTCTTTTCTGAATCAAATTTATGATTAAAAAACAGTAGGTACACAGCAGTACATAGTGTGTCTGAGAATTTTCTTCTGTAATGTGGGATTGTCAGGTGTGTGTGTGCCTGGGAAGAATATAAGCTTGCTGATGAGAATGCACTGCAGAATGCTTGTGGGAGCCTGTCCACTATGGACATGTTGAGTGCTGAAAGAACATCTGGTGGGCAAAGCAGTTTTGTACACCTTCATTCTATTAGAAAACTTGATCTAGATGGAATAGACTTTCAAAATTGGCATGGTGATTCAAAGTACACTCAAGAAAAGTGAACAGATAAGCAGTTTAGACCTGCACATGGGAATGATAGAAAGGAGGACTGGCAAGTGTTGGACAGTGGTTCTTCATCAGCTGAGCATTGTGTTAACCAGGTAAGTTAGACAAACTTAGGGGAGTTCGAAAGCAAATCTTGATATTCGTGATAAAGCTTAGGTACAAATAAATAGGACCAAAGTGACACAACCTTGCCATGACTCAGCCAAAACTCCCCAAAAGTGAGTCTGATACACTTCTACTGATAGTTGTGCTGTTGGTAAACAAATACTGAAAGTGATGGGCCCAGCACTTCTGTATGCCTCAGCAATCCCTGATCAGTGCATTTTTTCCCTTGTTATGATCAGCGTTGTCATGTTCTGTCTTGGTCCATAAATCCCCCCAAGTCCCTCATAAAGCAAGCACATATGGTGCTTGTCAGCATTCTCCTGCCATTCATCAGCCTTGGCTTTCCACCACTGACCCTTCATGTGACATAATAAATATGGACTTCATGGTGAATCTTCCTGGAAACCAGCTTGTCTGAATTGTAGCTGTGTGAGCCAGAACAATCTGACAAGCACTCTATTTCTGTCTGAGCAGAAGCTGAATTGCTGTATGATAGACATTCATCCTGTCTTGGTGCTCCCCATGTAGGAAGTCAACAGTTTGCTTGCAATGCACCGTTTCATATATGGTCTACCATACCTTCTGTAGAGGGTTTCAGCAGCAGAGAGAGCAGTAGGCAGCTCATAAACAACTTTTCACATTTGGCTTATCTTGTTCTTCCACATTATTCACTGCCTAGCTGCTCTGATACAACGCATATGAGGCTCTTTGTGGCATTGTTTTGAACTAAGTGTGTGGCTGGCCATTTGTTAGTCAGAAATGTATATTGATTCAAGACCTCCGAGTGCTCAATGCCAGTCTTTCCTAGATGAGATTGTAGATATGTGCAAGAGAACTTGATATTAGTTCTTGAGATATGGCTCTGATTTTTAATTTCATGCCTGATACACAAACTAAAAAGCAAACCGTTTTGACTGAGAATCACTTCTATGTCTGCTTTCCATGTGCACGTTTACGTCTCTCTGACTAAGAATGTCGGAGTTGGGACTATCTAGGGAGTGTTGGTTGACATTGGGTCACCTTGCTTCACAGTTCTAACAACAAAATGACCCTTCTGTTTGCTTCAGACACTTCTATCCTTGCAATAGGAATTTGTGGTAACTAGAAAAGGAGGTGGACTTGAAACAAAACTCAAATGGAGAGAAACTAATGGAATGCGTGTAAGAGAGTATAGTTGATCGTCTTAAGCAAAGCAAAGTAAATGCTGTGCTGACTGCAATTAAACTAGGAGGTACACTTATATGCGTGGGTGTAGGTTTGTGTAAATAGTAATAAAGAAAAAGAAAAGGAGTTTTCAAGTGAATAAATGGATGAATGTGTGGATTTTGGGTTGGGTTTTAGAAAAGCATGCATAGTAACAGGACTTGGAAAATCATAGTGGTGAGATCACAGGGTATAGACAAGACTATACTCTCTTGAAACAAACTTCCTTCTAGTTGCTATTACTGTGCCCCTGTATACATAATCTTCCCTCTTTTGGCATTTGGCAAGTTTGAGGCATTGATGTTTCCCATGGTTACATGGTGTCCTCATGGATTTGTACTGTGCATATAAATTACACAGTCATCTGTGTCCCTGAGGACTGTCTGTTTTGGTCAAAAACTTTGTTTTGCAAAACAATCTTTAACAAGGTGTTCCTTAGCCAAGCTCTTCTACCTTTAGTAGTTTAACTCTACAAAAAGGCCGCACAGTTTTCCGCAGCCGGTTGTGTTGCCCTCACTGGTGCAATGCTGAAGTCCATAGGTTGTCTCTTCCCTGCTCCTAGCTCCATTCTTTGCTCTGGGTGGTTGTCTTTGGTGATACAACGATGGCTGGATATTTGCAAGTAGTAGCAAACACTGGAGAAGAGTTAAAAGTGGCAACACTAATCATCTCTAAATGCTTGCTTTTGCTGTTATTAAGGAGTGACTATGGTAGCTTTTTGCTACAGTAATTTTCCCTGGGTGATAAACAATTTTTGGGTATCTTATCCCTTACCTTTTAAGGGTGATTTACACAGTGCAGCATGGGACTGCTGAATCAATCAAAAATCATTGAAAGGTCTTTCTAGTTTTACATCAGCAGCTGTCTTTCAGGCTGCACACATTCAAGCTTGTCACTCAGGCTAGTGCTGTTACTGATTGTTCCCTGTATCGTTTCTCCTTGTATCATTTCTCCCTCTTTAGTTACAGAGGAGATTTTATTAAAGGCTGTTTTTCTTGCCAGGTAGTTTTTATTAAAGGTTGTTTTTTCTTGCCCCATCTAAAGGAAAGTCCTTCCAAAGATGGAATTGTTTCCTTCCCAGTAACTGCCTTGACACGTATGAATTGTCTAATGCTGAACTGATAGATGAGCTGTCATCAGGGTACAAACCTGTGACTGGTAGAACAAAGGTTGGCGAATTCAAATGGGAAATAAAGTGCAAATTTCTTAACAGCAAGGGAAATTAATAATTGAAACAACTCACCTATGGATCCAGTGAGGAACAGCTGTCTTCCTAAAAGACATGCCCCAGTTCAACAAGAAGATATTGAGCTCAGTGCAGGAATCAACTGGTGAAATTCTCTGGGCTACGTCTGGCAGGAGTCCAGAGCAGGGGATCCAATGGTATCTGCTGAATCACTAAACCAAAACCAAACTGCCTCTGAAGGAACAGCAAACAGCTTTCCCTCATGGATCAGACATCAAAGCAGGGAAATGTAGCATTTGACAAGTGTGCTGTATATGGTAATTAAATTGCTTCTATGCTCACTTACAACTTTCTCTTTCCCCCTCTCAGTTGCATTTTTCATCCTGTATCTTTCAGCTTTTCCCTCTGCATTTTTATCGCTTTCTACTTCACAGCATTGAAATTGTAGCTGAACTTTTGAACCACATAGGGAGTTTATGTAACTTTAATCACCAACATACACAGTAGTGTTCCACTATATGGCTGTTTTACAGAGTAAGCACCCCCAAATTGCACTATAAGTAGGGTATGGACAAGTTTTAGGATTTAAAAACTGTTTAGAAAGTCTCAGAAAAAGAAATCATAGCAACAAATAATCGTGAGCAAACTCATCAGTGCAGCGTATGCATTGAAGGAAGGTGAACTGATTTTGAGTATCTGGCAACAGTCCAGCTGAGTTACATCATATGAGTGTGGTATTCTGCTCCTGTAGGGAAGGGGAACTGGCAGCCTCTGCTGGAATCTTGGCTTCTACTGAGCAAAATGCAGCCATTCAGCCTGCATGAGTGCAGACTTAGGCAGGTTCTCAAGCAGAGTTTGCAATCTCTTTGTACATATGATTGAGCATTAGTTGATTATTTCCTAGAGGTCAGTGATATGTGAGCAGAAGTGTATTGCTTGCTTTAGATGTTTCACCTCCTTTTGCTGTCATGATCTTGGATGTACTTTTTGGAAGGGTGATATTTATCTGACATTTTTGGGCATATTGAAGCACTTTCCCAACAAGATCATGGTATCTACTTTTTATATGCACTATGAAAGCCTAATGAATGTGCAGTGAATCCATGTGGTTTGCAAGCACTGCTGCCTTGCTGCTGAGAGATGCTCCATGCACATGTGCTGTGGATGTAGATGGGAATACCCAGCTGGAAGGGTCATAGCCCTCCTCCTACACCAGGAGGTGGGTTCATTTTTGTTGTGAGATTACTGAGAAATGGGGAATCTCTGCAGAGCGTTCTGCTATAAGCTCTACACATCTTCACTGTGTGTTTATTTCCTGTTTATTTGTATCCATTCTTCTGTTGTCTCATGTAATAAACTAGGCTATAAGCTTTTCCCAGTGGGTACCATCTTTGTTCTTTCTCACTACAGCATCTAATATCAAGGACACCTAATGCATGACTGTGGCTTCTAACTGTTAGGATAATAATTTTAATAATATTTCAATTACTTTGACAGTGATTAACTGTGGCAAGTTACTGCTGTTTGACACCAAGTTAACCATATTTGCATCCTGAATCTTTCAAACAGCAAGCTGCAACATAATGACCTGAAATTTCCCCATCTGAAAATCGTCTCTCAGCATTTAATGTATTGTTTAATTAAATGTGAACAGCAAACTTCTTGTTTGGATTGTTATACCAGGAGAGAATCTGGCTAATTGTGTCTCTCACTGGAGTCTTTTATGATGCTGGGACAACACGGGAAGTGCCTTCTCAGCTATGATGTGACAGCTACGAAGAGTTTCAGAGAAATTATTTCTAAACCTTATTTTTACATATATATAGCCTCTTCTGGAGGACAGCTTCTTAGCCTATGAACTTTCGAGGTGTATCAAGGGTACAGTTTGCACAATTACCAAATACCCATACAAGGTGAAGTTCCCTTCACGTTGTACTTTCAGCAGATATTGTCAACTACTTAATGGCCTCACGAGACACTTGACTGAAGCATCTAACAGAGCTGTAGTGCGTAGTGTTTGTTTTTTTTTCTGTCTCTAGAGACCTTTACACTTAAATTATACATCAACTTGTAGTAAAAGCTCAATATAATTGTTTTTGTTTTTCCAGGCATAGCAAGAGGCTTGTGTGGCTGTCACTCCTTTTAGAACAACAAAATAAATAAGAATTCTGAAAATTTGTAAAATAGTGGAGTATCAATTCCTGCTGTGATAATGTTGCACATACAATTACAACACAGAATTGGAATTTTATTACAAGTAAAGGATAAATGGTTGAGGGGAGATATGAAATGATAATGAATCCTCATAACCTCTGCACTTGTGTGAAGAGTGAGTGGGGTTTTGGGCCCTAACTGAGACATAGAAACAATGTTGGTAGGATTTTCTTGTCAGAGGAATATTCAAAGGAAATTCAGCTATTCTGGCTTATCTGTGAATGAATGACAGACTGTATTATTCCAGATACACTACTTAGAAGAAAAGCTGGCCGGGCTGGCCTGTCCTCATTAGGAATTCCTCTTGGTTCCTGTGATGTAATCAAGTTAGGTAGGTTTTTTGTTACTGCAGGTATCCTTCATTTCTTTCAGTTGCTCAAGAGACTTTAGGCTGCCCACTTATAAACCTCACTCCTCTATTTTTCTCTACTTCGTTAGATCTTATTTTTATGGTACTAACATCACCATAGATGTCATCTAGTTATAAAGCCCTTATTCCTATGGCATGGGGTGGTTCTCAGACTGAAACAGCCATCACTATCAGTTAGTCTGAGGCAATAACAAAATGGCAGAAGAGGTCATGAGGATGTCATACTACTTCTTTAAGCAGCAGAATAACCTATAACCTGCGTAATAATGAGGGCCAAGAAATGCATCCCTAAGTTTTTCAGAATCTGGATTTAAATATATATTCAAAGTTACTATTGTGTGGCACTTGGTCTCTTGGAATTTTAATTCACATATTTCTATCTAAAGTCCTGAAAAAGAATAAACCCTGTCCTGTTCTTTATCAGAAAGGCCATTCATTCAGCTAAAGGAGAAAGGATAGCAAGTCGGAGTTCTGCATAATACTCCCTCAGCTCCATTAAATCTATTATAGTAACATCAACGTCCTACCTTTAATCCTCTAAATCTGGTCATCATTCTGTTACTTTGACCAGACAATATAAATCAAAAGAAGTGCTATAACTGCATGGTGGAAGGACCTTGAAAAATCTTTGTTTAAAAAAGGAAGTGTGGGATTTTTTTTTTTTTTTTGAACCTGAGTCTTCAGCTGCACAAAAGTTGAGGGAAGATCAGAATAACTTGCCTATATCTTGGCCCTATAGATGTCAGTGTTGACTATGCTTCTTGGAGATCTGATGTGCAACAGACTATCTTCAGAAAGAACAAAGACTGCATAAACATTTTCCTGGATGAAAGAAGGCTACATGAGTTTTTTGCTTTTGCTTTGTAGCAATGGACACGAGTTACTGTTGACCAGCTGAGGAGCAATTTTCCCATTCTCTTGATTTACTGTCACTATTCCCCTTACCTTGTCACTTTTAACTGTGTAATTCCATCCATACTAATCTTCAGTGAAAAACTACACCAGACTGTAACACAGCTGTGAGGAACAGTTCAACTAAGTTTAATAAACGTGGCTTCATAGGATGAGACTTTTGTGAAAGTAAGATTGTTGGTAGAGCGCTGATTCTTGTAGGGTTTACCTGTCATCAGCTGGCACATTATTAAACACAATTTTGCATGCCTACATTAAGTTCTAGGTTATATTAAACGTTATTCTTGAAGAGTGGTACTTTTTTTCATGAAAGAAGAGTTGATACCTGAGAGTACCTGGTACTATCAAGAGCCTTTCTCTGGCCCTTAATGCTCTGACAGCATCGTCTCTATTGCAACTGTGCTAACAATATGCACAATGGAAATGTCAGCACTTAGCAGCAGCTCAACAAGAGATGCTGCAGATTTGTTCCTGGTACTGATTCAGCAAAGTCACGTAGATACCTAGCTCTGACAGGATCAGAACTGTACAGTCATTAGGTTAGAGATGTAACTTGGTGGGTGTAGGTAAGTGCTTTCTAAAGGAGCTGTTTTTCATGTGGATGAACATAAGTCCTATAATTTGGCCAGTGGTCAAATGGCCCAGTGACCTGGGAGCCAGAAGAGTTTGCCTCCCATGTCTGTTTCTGGTGTGTCTCTCTGGCTCTGGTATTATCACCCCTTCACATTCTCAAGTGGAAAAAAAAAAATGCATAAAATAATTGAATTATATATTAATACTGCTGAGAGAGTCACTTATTGACCTTCTTCTACTCCAATGAGCTTAGCTGTGAAAAATTGGGTAAGAAGTAGGGCCTTGCTGAAAGCGAGATATTACATCTGAACAGTGCACTCTTGGATAAACAGAAATTACAAAGTAAATAAGAAAATGTGAAGAAATAAGATCCACATTGAAGTGTGGAAATTGTGGACTGTAGAAGTGATTACTTTTATAAATAGTTTTAAATGTGTATTTGCTCTCTGAGTTTCACTATAAATTGTAATGAAGTACCTCTATGTTCAGATGTGAATAAAGCCAAATCTTGGAATTGTTATTTGGACAAACAAAAAACCCTGAAAAAATCAGTCTTCCAACTGAAAATAATTGTTTTGACTCCCTAAAGATAGCAGGGCTGGGCCTGATTATCATATTATTCTGCTGTCTATTTCTTGTGCTAAGCATTTGCTACAACCTTTTTGCACCTTTCTTGTCATTCACGCTTGATATAAACTAAAACTGCACAAAAAATAGTGGGTTTTTAAAATCTCATACATTCTGTCTGTAATTATCCTGGTGGCATGGTGTGACCTGCTGATTCAGATCTTATTGAGATGAATATGAGCTGCTAGTAGATGAAGGTTCAGCGAATACATTAAATCTTGAGGCCCCAATCAATCACCCACTTCCTCATGGCAGTGTCTAGGATGTCTGGAAAATAAGAAGCACCAGAGGTGATTAGAAGAGACCTCCTTGGATGCAAAAAGTCTCAGAAAAGTTGAATATCAATTTTGGATTCACTTTTTCCTGTTGACTTACTGAGTTAGAGTTTTGTTTATTTGCTATTACAGAAATTCAAGAGAAAGTGTTTCACTCACTGTTTCCCATTGAGGCAGCGTGCTCAGGAGAGATGCTTTGATACAGCCTACTTGGCTGCTCTACAGGGTGACTAATAGATAGCAGCCTTGTCCAAATAGGAACTGAGCACCTTTATTTCCTGCCTGAATCCACTTTGCAAGTGGGGCTCAGCATGGGGAATCTGTCACTTCTCTGCAAGCAACTTCAGAAGAGAAAGATAGAAAAGGAAGACCAGTCACTTTGGACTAAATTTTAAAGGCAATGCTTTTACCTTTCCTAGGGAATTGGTCAAGTGGCTCTTGATGCTATTTTCTCTCTCAGGTGTTTGACCCAATGATAGAGTTTTCGTAATATCTAAAGGTATTGTTTCCACCGTGTACGCTCCAGTGACCATCATGATCGATGCTATTAGGGAGCAGAGGAGCACACAGTAACATATGAATAATAGTGCACTCTTGGTTCAATCATTTCACTCTTTTTCACAGAATCTTCTTTCCTTCAAGTTTACTGCATGTGTGGCATGTGCAGTCTTTCTCTCTCACACTCATACCCACTTTTCCTTTTGCCACAGTGGGAGATGTTCCACTAACGATACAATCAGGGAATGCTGTAGAGACAAAAGATGAAATTTGCCCCATCTGCTGAGCCTGTTAAGCTTTAAATGCCCCATTTCATTAAATCTGTATTCTTGCACAGGAGGAGCACATGCCCAGTTGCCTACTCACCTCAGTAAGGACTACAGTAGGTGTATGTTGGGAAATTTCTATTACCAGTGGAAATGCCAGCCTACAAAGACACATAGAGGATGGACAAATTCGGAGTGAGAGTGGTGCTTTTATATATATATTTAACCAGAGTGGGTAATCATACGTAATTATTCGGGCAATTCTGTATTTTTATAGTAGAATAAATGCTAGGTTCCTTTTATTTTGTGATCTCACTTAGCAGATTTTTCATGTTTGTAGGTTTTAAAGTAACAGAAGTCTATTGTGAATGAAGACCATAACTTTTTAACAGGGCAGCTGTCTTGCCTGGTGTCACTTGGCAGGGTTGGGAACAGAACTTGTCTTCTGACATCCAGCATCATGCTCCATCCGTTGCTGCCTCTGGAAGAGCAGCGAGCTGGATCAGTGATGCCTGCATTCACGCTTCTCAGGTCCATATCTCAGTGCATCTTCCCCTAAGCTCATGGGAATTTGATGAACAGTCAAATAATTCTTTTCCACTTATGTGGAAAATAGTATCTGCTTTATGCAATGAGGTAGGAGAATCTACTCAGATACACAATGCTTTCATTAGAAATATTTACATTTGGAAAATGATTGTTTAATTTTCAGAGCGTAATCTACAAAGGTGCAGCTAAACTGCTTTTCTTCTGGAAAACATTTCATCTGGCTATCCTATGCTAATATGATCAGTCATATGCTGTGCATGTCCTCTCCATATCTTCCTACCTATAAATTATTCAGAACTTTTATAGCTAAAATTTTGAACCGGTGATTTTATTCCTGTCTTCTGTAGTGCTGCAAAAGGATTTGGTTTGGAATGAAGGGTGTGACAACCTTGTGAGTCTGGGAAATCAGGAATCAATTGTGACTGGCAGGCTCTGTTATGGAGAAATGAGAAAGATGAGTAAAAATACCCGTTTTAGTTAAAAATATTTTATATTGAGTATTCTAATATTTAATCCTGCACAGCTTAGTCAGTAGAATTTACCATCAAATATAGCAATAAGCATGTAAAAGTTTATAGAGCCCTTTGCTACATAACTCTATAGCAACTCCGTCCCTTGAGGTGACTCAAGCTGGTTAATTCCACTTTGTAGGGGAAATGCAACCTCTTGCACTAACCCAAAGATCTACGTCTTTTCACCTGAAAATGCTAGATTTAATCTTCTATAACACAAGCCATCAAGTAATCCATGACTTCTGCACAGAAATATGCAATCCTTTGCAATCACATTTTGTAATTCCCTCTGACAGACTTTTCCACGTAACCACCTCCAAGGACACCTCAGTGGGCTTAAGGTCAGAGGTTAAACTCGATTTGTCAATGTAAAGCCTTCAGCTGTTCTCCAACTTGGAGAGAAGAAGGGAGTATTTGCCTCGGAGGGTGAGGTTTGAAGCTGCTGTTGTTGGGTTGTTTTGTGCAGGCTTTTGCCTTGATTCTGGTGCAGCAGGTTAAGGTAGGATTATCATTTGCATTTTTGCCCAGTCTATAACAAGCCTTATTGTCTTTCACAAAGGAAAGCAACACTTCATTTCTACACAAGTCAACTTGCGCACCTTGTAACCTGCATGAAGAGTTTGTGCTCCGGGGTTCTTGACCCACCAGAGAGCACAGCTTTGCAGAGGTGTAGTCCGGTTTGTCTTGATCAAACCGTGTGGTCTGGACTGCAAAATGTATGCTTCTATGAGGAAGTGTGTTAATTGCAGAATGCTTCTGTGATTTTCCTTTTGTTCCTGATGCATGAGCCTTGTTCTGCATAAGCGTGTTAATGCTGTTTGGGTAAGCTGTGGTGTTATGTCCAATTCCTACTCTAAATGCCATATACCTAACACTTCCTAGATAAACATCTAGAATCTGTGAAAATGCATCTCTCACTGCTAGCAATCCTGCCTGCAAGGCACAGAGTGCGATAGAAACCTGGTGCACTAGTAACATAGCTAGTATTTAAGGAATTGTATAAATGTATACATTAGAACAATCAAAAGCTGTATCAATGCAGTTATGAGATGTGTTATTTTTAATATTCACCTAATATCTGTTATTACTGCTTTGCTATATAGTTTTGTTTTAGTTGGTTCTTTTTTGGATCCATGGCTAGTTCTCTGTGCTTCAGTGAAAGAATGGAGTACAGAATTTCCTCTTCTTGCAACTAGCATTAATGGCAACAAGCTGGTGAGGCTACCTGGCTGACAAGCTTAGAAAATAGCGTGTGTAATGACATGTTGTTATGCTGTAGGAACACTCAAGTACGTCCATACTGGGTCAGAGTCCTGCTGTGGTAGGAATTGAAATGTAAAGGAAATGTTGTGGGAGGTAGTAGGAATATAAGCAGGGAGGCAACAGCTGGGTGTGGTCAGATGGGAGCACCTGAGAGGAATGAGACAGTTCTGGTTAGTGGGACAGGCAGCTGTCAGGCTGTGCCAGTGGGCTGCCTGCTGTCAAAGGCTTTGTGTGCATCACAGCAAAGGAGAGGTGAGCTCATCCTGGGGACTTCTGAGCTGCATGGGGCTGTAAGGTAGGAAATAAATATATTCTGAGGTGATGGAAACCAGCAGTGTTGGCTGGACAGGTATCAGTAGCATTAGCATAGATGCTGTGGGAGTCCAACAGGGGAGATGAGGTTTTGCACCTGAGATAAAGCAGATTACAGGAGATGATGCTGCAGTAAGATAAGACTGGGATGTTGTTTTGCAATGCTGACTTGAATGACTGAGTTGGCATTTGTCAAGCCAGTAAAGAGCAGCCTACAAAATTTAGGAATAATGTTCAATAAAATATAATAGCTTAAGCTGAGGGTCTGTGGTACTGTGAGATGACTATCCCAGCTAGTGATGATCCTGGTTGTTGGATTTGTGTCTGGATTCAATGCATGCTCAACTTCGGAGATGCTTCGTTTTCATGTGAGTCCATATCTTTGTGACAGCATGGAGCACTTGCAGAGTCATGTATAAGCATGAATACCAATTTATTTTATTCTTTCTCTTTAAAATCAGGATGTGTTTGAATCCAAATATTCTAGTCATTCTCTTTTTTCCCATCTCTGTATGATCTTATGCTGAACCAGGGCACTGAGCTGTAAACAGAAGTGCTGTTTCTAGCAAAATTCATAAGTTTTTACAAAGTTGTATCCACAAGAAGTTTCTTCCTGTTTTTTGTTTAGTGCAAAGAAAGAAATTAATCCCATGGTGACATATAATTTGTCCTCATTAGCAGGAAACAGAATTTATGTAGGCTCAAAAGCTATTTGTTAGTTTAACACACCAGGCTAAAATTTTAGCCACCACTGATTGGGCATTGTTGACTTGACAGCAGAAGTAACCATAACTTAGACTTAATGAATGCTTTCATGCAGTATGCACAGTCCTCCAAGAGTCCTTATTTCGTACTATTTAATGCTGTGCTGAACAGTTGAGTTTGATAAAAGCTGAAGCAGTCAGAATTATGCTTTCATTTGGATTTTAATTTTTAAAGGGGGAAGGCAGATGGTATTGTTTTACAGAGAGAATTGCCCAGCATGTCCTGCAATACTAAAAGTCTCTTAGAGCCCATCTGATACTGGTCTCTGAGTTGTCTCTGCTGGCATCCTTTGCTTACATACTGCCTTCAAATTGCACATATTAGTTCCCTATCAGAGTAACTCGCAGGCATGGAAATCAGCCATGCCCTGTGAAGGTCACTGGGATCTTGATGATGGAGAATTCATTTCCAAATAGGCAGCTTATGTGTAACATTGCTAGTGTTGGTGCCAAAGGCTTCACTTTACAAATGAACATGAGCTCAAAAGGCAGGTGCTAACTCACAACAGTAGGCATATCTTTGGAAGTATGGTTTCCTTGCCTCGTCTTCAGGAACAAATTACATTTAAATTGTTACCGCTATAGGCTGAGAACTTGTCTCTGAAGCTCATGGGCAGAGCCCTGAGTTCCTCCCGGAGTCCCTCTCAGTTCCATTTATTTTTGCATGAAAATTAATAAGCAAATCCCCAAACAAAATGGAACAGTCCGAGTCCTTTTATTTTCAGCTTCCCCAGGTTCTTACCACGTTACCCGTCCTGGAGGTCCCTTGCTTCAGTGTCTGCAACAGTTACAGATCTGCCTTCTACATCTCTTGATTTTCCTTAGCCTTCATAGGAGGACATCATCTGACTCTTCTCATCTGTGGTTTTCTGGTTCAAACATCTGTTTTGAAAGCTATTTTAATCTCAGTATAGGTTTGTCTCAAAATAGACCAACTGTTCTCTCTCATAAATCTTTCCTGATGCTTCCACGTCCTTGCCTTTCCTCAAAAGTTTAAGGCAGTGAGGTCTGTTGTTTGCTCAGCTCAGCTTCCTAGATAGATGTTGGAAGCTTTTGATGCTGGCATAATTCAGTTTGAACACCGTAGCAGGGTGAAGTTAGGGAAGGGAAGCTACTTTGTTTCACATGTTGAATTCTGTACAAGTAGATTTAAAAAAAAACGATCCTGAATCTAAATCAAAAGCATTGGCTACCATTGCTTGTTGTGCATGAATTCAAAATCTCCTTCCTGACAGTACAGTTACAGTGATAAACAATTAGTTCTTTAAAACTGAGATGATGTTTTAAAATTTGTTGATAAGATGTGATGGGCAGTCAGCAGTGGATCCAGATATGCTGGGAATAGAGCATACAAGTGGAAGGTGGAGTGGAAGCAGCCAAGTAACTAATTCTGTCATCACTGATAGTGGGAAAGGATGAGTAGGAGAAATCTAAGGAAAATCAAGGCTGGAACCTAGAGACCAGCTTTCTACCCTCAAGGCTGATTCATGTGCTGCTTGCTGAGAGGTGCTTGGAGATCTCAGAGAGTAGTCTGGGGAGTGATGGATATGCCTAAGCAGTAGGTGCTTCGTTTTCCTTGTGATTAGAAGGCTTCTTGTGATGCTGAAGTGCTCAAAGAGGAGGAACTGCAGATCAGTCCATCTCCTCTTGGTGAGTCTGGTGGTGCGAGTAGCTGTGGTAGAGGGCATCAAGCCAAGCATCATCAATACTGCAGGGAAACCCTTTCTCACATCTTGTGGAACTGGACTGCAGCTGACCCAGAAAAAATACAAGGTCAAGAGAAAATGGCAGAGTTCAAATAGTAGCCATAGTTTTCATGCATTGTTAACTTCAGTGGAGCTGCTAGTGCTTGCACAGAGAAGCATGCTAATTTCAGTACAATAATGCCACTGTAAGCAACAGGATTAAGCCCTCAACATTGTATTTTTCTATCTGCTACTGAATATTGTGAGCATTGTTCATGGGGAGGTTTTGTCTCTCTCAGTTTTGTGAGTTGACTCCCTGCTGGAGGCTGGATAACACAGATACTGGCTGTATTCAGGGTGGTGAGACTGATTTAAACATATACCTTGCTTTTGAAACAGAAACAATCTTAAAGTTAGATGTATCACATCTCCTACTGTTCCCAATGTAAACCTCTTCCTCTGCTTCGACTGCTGGCTCCTGTGAGAGAGATCAAACTGCAGGAGGTTCTCCCTCTGCTTTTGAAGAGCTGTCCTCCCTTTCCTGTCCTCTGGAACTTCACTGGAAAAACTGACAAAGGTATCCAAATCAAAAAGCACACCTATCCTGGAAAAAAAAATGTTAAATTATGTGTAACAGTGCCACCTGCTGAATCCCATCCTAACACCTTTCTTCTCAAAGGTAATGTGCATCTTAACAGAACAGAGATGGTCTTGATAAAGGTGCAGAGAGATGCCCTGGCTATTTCTCATGTAGAATATAGGCTACAACATAGTTTAAAATACTAAACTAAACATTCCTCTTCAGAGCATAAGATTGATTTGATTTAGTTTGTCATTACTTATATGCAAAATACCATCCTTAGACATCATACCAAAAATGATTTTGTCTGCTGTTAAATAAGCCTGATGCATTTTCTACTATTATTGGCACTGAGGTGTACAGAAATAAATCAGAATTGCACTTCTAGTAGTAAGTAACTTGTCTAGAAGATGACGATATTCTGAAGTCGCAAACAAAACGAGATTCCCTGCTGAATTTCTGAATTTAGAAAAATTAGATTCTATCAGGAACACTGTCAAACAAGTGTAAAATGAGTGAGATGTGCTGTCATGAGGCAGGCATTTTGTGGAAGTGAATGAATGCCTTTACTGCATTCAGCAATTTAATACAACAGCCCCCATGCTGCCTAAAAATACTTAGCTTTTTTCTTTAAGCTATTATGAGCTGAAGTCTGCCGGTTTTCTTTATATTTATTTCTGACTGTAAGTGGTCCTGTTCATTTTAACAGAACACTGATGCAGGACAGTGCTACTGGGTGTAGTTGAATGGGATTCCTGCTCTGAAGGACCATCCTCTGCAATGGCAGAAACTGCTGAGCCAGCGGCTGTGGTCTGGGTAACCTCAGTAACACCCCATGGGTGAGGCTGGCGTACGCAGTCCTGCATCCCTTGCATGTTATAAAACTGTTTAAATTGTACCCGTGCCCTTGCCTTACCCATTTTCCACTTGTTGCAGTGTTTCTCCAAGGGGCTGGTTTCTTCCCTTTGGAAACCACCTGTGCCCTTTTGCAAATGCTGACAGCCCACACCAGTGTCTGCTCTGGTCACAAGTACAGCTCTGACTTGGGAAACTAAATCCAACCTGTGAAACTGTAACATGCTTTGCTGTTCTGAAATTAGTTGGCAGGAAATTTTACACCAAAGAGGGCTTGCTGTGAAGCTGGTTTATTAGGAAAATAGAACAGAATGAAGTGGATAGGACTTACGTAATAGATCAGCAGTAAAAGGCAGGATTCGTTCCTCTTTTCCTCTTGTTATCCTTCTAAACAACAAAAAGAAACTCTCAGTGTATGGCAAAGACTGCTTTGGATATTTAAGAACATAAATCTGCATATTTCTGGCACCACATTCAGAAAAGCTGGTCTTAAGTGTCTGTCATAGCTGAAACATGTGGGTCTTTTTCTTCTGGCTGCCCCCTGGCACTGACATTAGGGCAATGAGTGTGTAAATAGAGATGCATTCTTGTTTCCATTTCCAATGCGAGCTCTGTGGTATCGGCCTCTGTGTTTCTAAGCAAGGGAAAAGGGATGTTGACAGGCATGTAAATGAAGCTGGACACATGCTTAACAAAAAGCGACAGCGAAGTAAAACCAGTGACTTTGTTCCATCAAAAGATACAAATTTCCCATCCTCCAGCATAACATTCAAAGTGGCAGCATTCTCTGAGCTGTTTTCACAGAGGATGTTCTCTAATGGTCAATTTGTTTGAAGGGAGAAAGGATGGCATTGCAAATGCAGCAAATAAAATCTAGCAACACTGCAGCATGAAATTCTAGCAGATATCCTGCTGTTGGAGTCAGACTTCACAAAAACCAGCCATTCGTACCGGCTCTGGATGGCAGCAGTGGCACAGAACAGAGAACCTGTTTTCTTCCATTGAGGAATGCAGACAGAGATGGAAGTGCTCTTGTATTCTGGCACCTGTGCTCAATAACTGTGTGCTGAAATATCTGATAAAAGCTTCAGAGGCATCTTAAGAACTCTGTACCATGAAAAAGATACTGTTGGCTTCAGCTTGGACTCGGCTCAAAATCCTAGGTGAACACAAAGGATTTTCTATCCTTATTATAACAAAGATGGTTTATAGCATCTCTGCATTCACAACTGCTATGAAGCCACAAGCTTCTGTACATTTAATAGTCAAGTTAGCATGCTAAAATCATTTTTCAATTCAGACTGATTCTGGTGGCTTCCTCAGGCAAACCTTTTACCTATGAAGACTCCTATGGTCTCTCAGAAGGACCTCTGGAGTCCATGCTGAACAGTAACCACGTTAGTCAAACTGATGACAGCAATACAAGGATCATTGCTTATCTAAAGAATAGGACAATGCAGCTTCTATGCCATTTTTCTGTTACAAAATAGCCTGAGAATTGGAGGACAGGCTCAAGCAGTAGGTCAGCGTAGGATCCCCTGAATTTAATTGTAAAGAGACAGATTGTTTAAGGGTGTGCTGATGTGTTCATGGAGGGCATTGTACTGCTGTGTGACCCCTGGTTGGTTTCTTACTTGGCTGTTCCCTCGGCAGTAAAACAGGCCAGGGTATTCTGTGAGAGAGAAGGAGTAGTCCTCATTCTCTTCTGAAGAGCCTGGGGAACAACCAACCGAAGTTTGAGATCCAGGTCCTCTTATTTCTGAGGTACCAGTAAAAACACTGTGAGGAAGGGTGGGCACTTGTGGGTATAGCGAGATCCGTGATTGGAGGCAGGAGGGCTAAAGAAACTGTATAAGATGATGAATTCTGTCCTTGTCCTATAAGCAAAAATGTTTCACACATTGCATCTCCGTCAGAAGCAAGAAGAGCAAACCACTCCTGTCTGATGAATTTGAGAAGCGTGTGGTGAAGAATGAACATCTGGGATCCAGTGTAATTCTTCAGTTGGGCTGCCGTGAGCCCAAAGGCACAGGGCTCAGTGGGAGTATAAAGCCTTGTTTAACAAAAAAAAGACTGAAAATCTCTCTTCTAGGAACACTTTTCTTGGGAGCACTTGTGGAAGAGGCAAATGATGTGTTTCTCAGAATTAAAAGTTGAAATTCTTCCATTTCTCATAGCAAACAGCTTCGACTTCTGGCTCCACTAAATCATTAAGTGTTGGGTTTTAAATCTATCTGGTTTCCTGAGGGGAAAGGTTTCATGTTCTACAGAGAGGAGGACTTTTTTTTTTTTATTAGTTTTTTGATAGATTCACTCTAGAAAGGGTGAGAGAGAGACTTGCAATAGATTTGAGGTGTTAAAAATAGCAATGAACAGGATGTAGGTGATGTCGGCTATGTGCCTTTTCTTAATGCAGGTTCTGAGCAAAGTGAGGTGATGTGTCTAAGAAGCAAGATGCTGTGGTGGAATCATGAGGCTTGCAGTGCACTGTCGTCCCTCACCATTTGCTGAGCTATTTGACCTCTGGCTTGGCCTTCATTACTTTGTCTGAAAAACTGGTATAATGTTTGGAATTGGACACAATTTTAAGCACTTGTTAGATGTACTTGGTGAAAATGGAATTAATGGTGACAAATACTGATGGAAAAGTGTATGCAGAGTGCATAGATATGGTGTGTGGGGCTTTGCTTTTCCCATTTCTCTCAGGAACTTGGAGCCAAATGCTGGAGAGGTCCATGTGTTGCCCATTAGTAATGGGGGGAGAATGAATTCTGCCTTCCTTCAGCTCTTGTTGTCCCCGCTGTTGTGGTGCAGGGAGTGGTTCTTTATGCCTCTGCAAAGTGAGGGGCAGACTTATTGACCAGGTTAGGCAAACAGTTCTTAGCAATGTGAAGCCTGTTGTTGCTGCTGCCTTGGGGTGGGGAATGGGCTTGATGACCCTGCAGCCTTTTCCTGCCCTTTCTTCTGTGATTTTTAAGGTTGGGGCTTCCAGGGTTATCGTATGCAGACTGAGATAAGTCACTGTAGCTTGAGACTGAGATTTACACTTGGTTTGTTGTTCTCTTATGTTGTCTAGCAGTATCTAGGATTTTCATTATTGTGTGAAAAGCTTTCTAAAGGCACCAGCAGTGCTGCCTGTGAGTTGTTCTTGGCTTTTGCTCTCAGACTGTAATTTGTATTTGTTCTCTTTAGCAGCAATAAGGGTAACCCATGGTAGCCATGGGGATGTGCTGGTCGTTCACCTTTCTGATCTTTTGTCAATATATGTTTAGTGAGAACAGTGGGGTGGGAGGAGGACATTAGGAATCTTCCAGCAGGTTAGTGTCAAAGGGGAGAGAGACCATCGCTGAAGTCCTCTATCATAGTCAGTCAGTGTAGGAGGGAGAAAACACTACCTACCAAGAAACTGTCGTCTCAGTTCTCAAAAGCTGAGCTCTCAGACTGCAAAATTATCATACTGAATTGATAAAATAGTAAGTGAAAAAGGAAGCAAAATTTTATTGAAATTAACATAAAGTTCCTTTAATCATCAAGCTTAATCCTCAGTAGAAAAAGACTCCAAAATTGGTTTTAAAATCTCTGTACAACCATCTTCTCTAATGTGAAGCAAGGATCCAAGTAAATGAGTGATTTACTTAAAAAATTCTGACTAATCTTGAGAACATTAATATAAATGTGTGATCTCAAGTTCTGTCCATTCCTGGATCCTGTTCCAGTGACTACATGTAATTTGGAATAGGACGGGAGCCATTTGGTGTGTAAGTGTATAGGGCCTGCATTCCTTCCAGTATCTTTAATCAAAATGTAAATGGGAAATCAGCATCTCTGTTTACCTGAAGTATGGGAATATCAACCTGGATGAAGTGGAATAGAAATAAAATATACTGGAAAATGGAAAACACAGCAACTTTCATTGAAGGTATGGAATCATTCAAACAACAGTTTTCATGGGGGGGAAAATGCTGAAATTCTGATTACATGTGCTAGCATTGTAATTCTTACAAATTTCCATGTCTGAACTTGTACCATGAAAATGTGCTATGGATTCCGGCATCTGTTGGAATGAGGGAGCTCGCCTGCTTGTACTCTTGGCTTGGTAAAGGAACACTTCCTGCCTTCCTTCCTCCAGCAAAGTGCTTTTAGGACAATGTCATTTCTGCTAAGGAATTTTGAGGGAGATGATCTGAGCCATAATGTTTTAGCTATAGCCAGAAGTTATACAGCTTTCAATGTCCAACTTGCTTTATATTCTGCTGGGAAAAACTGAGTCAGATGCCCAGTTTAGAGTTGCCATGATATTGCTGAACTCAGGTTTAATCTGTGCAAACTTATTAAGATATTGGCATCATAGTGTGATGAGGGCTCTGTATCTTAAATCTAAATTTCTATACCGACACAGGTTGTTACGTTTCACTGGCATGTTTGTACTTTCAGCCCAGTTTGAAGTGTCTCATCTTTGGAAGATGTGAGTGTGTGTCACAGGCAGGGAAAGAGGGATGTGCATCCCTCCTGTGCCTGTGGCACCCAGGAACACTTGGGCACTTGGGGGACAAAATTATCTTCACCATAACAGAACGTATCCTACTGATATCCTACTGATCTCTCATGCTTTATGGCTGGAGGTAGGGGAAACTTAAACTCAAATACGCCTGCTCACTTGGGAGGAAATTGAGCTCCTCATGAGCTCTGGTATGTGACCAGACAAGCCTCTGAAACTTAAGAGCTGATGAAAATCATTTTTCAAGTGTGGAGCTGAGAACTGAGGAAAACAAAGGACATGCAAAGTTCTTTAGTAAGACCACTGATGGTTTATGATGCCCAGCAATGTTGACTTAATTGCTTCCCAGAACATTGGAGTTGTACTGGTTGTTCCATGGCTTCTCTTCTTTGTGTGCAGTTTGCTGGCCTCTGAGACCAGAACTGCTGCGTTACTTAGGAGCCAACATTATGTTCTGCCATTTTTCTGTAACTGAGATTTTCTTGTAGTGTGTTACTGTGAGGCTGACTGTTCTTGGAAAGCATGGGAAATAAAGCAATAAGTTCTTCTTTCAACAAGATAAACTCTTGCTTTCTGTATGCACTTTTTTAAAAACGTGCGTGTTAATATAAACTGGTATCTTTTAAAGTAAGATAATTTGCAGAACTTCTAGAGGTTTTTGCATGTCCCTGTGCCAGCCCTGGCACTACATGCTTGCCAGAATGAGGGTTGGAGAGACAGCAGCACTAAATACTGGGCAATGTTGCCACATTCCTGGCAAGTCTGGAAGATTATGGAGAGTCCTGAGGTTGTTCAGAATCAGAGTAGCAGAGAGAGTATTTAAAGCTGTTGCTGTCCCATCATCTGTCCAAGTTGCAAGCTGTGGGCAGTTTCTATTGCAGAACATGAGTGCAGTATCTATCACAGGCTTTTCAGGGGGATCGTGGCTGGTGTATGTGCCATACCTGCAAAAGGTACTAGTTCAACAGTCTGGGGTGGAATAGAACATCCTTTCTTTGCAGCACAGACACAACGGTGCTGTTGCAATGCCAGCTTCCCCATAATACCCAGTGACCAATTATATTGCTGCTAAACCGAGCTACAGTAAAATCTGTGTCATGCTTAAATTGCTGTAACAAAAATACGCGACCAACTGTATCAGAAACCTTTGGTAGATCAATAAATAAGGCTCCGTAAATGTGGCCAAAATCTAGAGAAATCGTGGTGTCATTCCCAATGCATGCAGCTGGGCTGCAGTTAGTCTGAATGTGGTCCTGCATCCAGGATGAACAGCAGTTGCTAAACTGGTGTATAAATCTGCTGTGTGTGCGTGGTTTTGCGGGTAACTCTCAGCTGAAGAGTGGCCAGGGTGTGCTTGAGTTTTTGTGCGGTTGTGTGAACCTGGAGGATAACTGCTGACCGTGGAGCTTGTACCTGAGTCAGGCTGGGGATGTCTGCGTGCTTCCCTGGCTGATGAGGTGCGAGTTGCTGTCACACCAAGGGCTCATTTGCAGGAGCTTGCTGTGTCTTATGGCACTGAATCACCAATGCCTGACCAGGAGGACCTCCCCAATATTGTTTATTTTCTGAAATGCTGCCCCATATATCACTTGCACTAATATTTAAGATGATTTTGACTGACTCTAATTTAGAGATCAAAGTTAAATAATGTGTTATGAACTCATAATCACTGGCAGTCAGGCTGAATTGTTTATCAGACATTTGTAATCCTGTTCTCATGATGTTTTTTTCATTAGTGGGCAACTTTTGAGGGAGGGTAAGCTTAGTGATTAATTATTATTATGCAGAAATTAAAATGGTGTGTACTAGTTACAATTCTGATTTTGTAAAATTAGTTGAGTGCCAGACTAAGATGGAGACCTGCTGCAGTTAATGACAGCTGCAGATCTCTCATTGATTTTGTGAAGAATGGGCTCTGCTGAAGAGACCCCATCCAATATTATGTTTGTGAGCTCGCAGCATGTTCTCTCCCTATCATGTGTGTCTGATTCATGTTGTATGGGCATTGGTCACAACTGCAGCTGTGGTTTCAAGCTGTCTTTGTTACAGTCAATAGAGATGTATAATCTCAGTTCTGACCCAATACTTCTATTGGCATGAAAGGCGTGCCATTTATTGAGCTAAGGACTTCTGGAGTTCTCTTGCTCTCCTTCCTGTATGCTCTCTTGGGTGTGCAAGTGAACATGCTGGAGGTGTTCAAGGCCAGGCTGGATGGGGCTCGGAGCAGCCTGATCTGGTGGGTGGCAACCCTGTTCATGGCAGGAGGTTGGAATTGGCAGATCTTTAAGGCCCCTTCCAACCCAAGCCATTCTATGGTTCAAGTGTAAGTTCTTGGCCATTACATGCCCGGTGTAAGGTGCAGATCTTGGACACTGTGAAACAACAAAGGATGTAGATAAGTTCTACAAAATATAAATACGACATAATGTAAATTTTACAGCATCTACCTTCTTAACGCTGACACTGCTTAATGAAATGTAATCAGATCATGGCTTACATTTGAATATAAGCAGAACAGTATCTCACCTAGCACATTCTGGCCTCAGGATGTTGGGTAAAGGGCAGGGAGTGTCTCAGAAATCAGCAGCTGGAGACAAGCTTGTACATGGGACACTTAACCTTCAAGTGAGTGGCAAGGACTGGGGTACATGGTGACAGAAAATGTGCGAGTGGTAAATCCAATAAATGGATTTGGTATGTATGTGAAAAATGTTTGCATGGGTCATTTAACACCACAGTTACCCAAATTTGTCCTGGCCAGGGGCTTGCCACTGAAGCAATTAATTGAATGAGATCGGCGAGGATCCATGTTCCCATGCCTTTCTTAGCTAAGGCTGTGTATGTACAAGCGACAAATAAATTGCTGCTGACTGGCAGGGATTGTAGTAAAAGGTGACGTGCCCCCTTGCCAGAGGCATGCTTTGGAGGCAATTAATCAAATGAGTTGGGCAAAGATGTGACGACACCTGTCCCAGATAGCACTGCAAATACACATCCAATTAATGATCTTGATGAAAGGAAGAAGAGATAATTTAAAGTAAGGTTTTCTCTAAAGAGCTAGCAACTCTGACTAGAAAATATCTGCCTTAGCTACAAGAGCGCCTCAGGGTTTTCAAAGCTATGGTGTAGTGCAGTGAAGAAGGAAAGAAGAAACTTTCAGTGTCTTAAAATTCCTTCAGCTTGAAAGCCCTTTGCACATAGTGTGCATGCACACAATTAAGTATTGTTGCTCATAAGACAAAATTGATATCAAGATAGCAGAATTTCCCAAACATCCTAGATTGTGATTAAAAACACATTTGCTATCAGGTAATCATAAGATTTGCAAATGAACATTGCCTTATTGACAGCAGTTATAATTTTAGAGCCTTCTAAGCCATGACACTTTTTTACAATCTAAATGAATGTTGATCTGATCCTAGTCTTCACCAAATATATGCTGGGTTGCGCAGGAAACATGCATTTCTAGTGATGATCTTGAGATGAAAAAACCACAATTGCAGCAGTGAATCTCTTTTTTCACAGGGATATCTGGCTCATCTGCTGTTTTTCCTCATTTGTCCCCAGCCACACGCCCTTTCCTACAGAAAATCGCACTTATTTTCAACCCTGGAACTTCTTTTCTATCATAATCTCCAAGTTATGCTGCCTCAACCAAAAGACTTCCAATGCTGACATCTAACTGTTATGCGTGGTGATGTGTTAGTCTTGCCTGTGTGCCCTAATACAAGAGCAAGACTCCATTATTTCAGGAGTTCCACCTAAGGATGACAGCCCTCACAAAGAACATTGATGGTCTTGATTTGTGGTGTTTGTCCTGTTCTTGTACTGCAGAGCTAGTATGTATGTCCCTCTCATCTGACCTCTTTCTCCAATGGGTGCGTCATGGCTTTTGTTCTTCTCCTACCCATCCAAATGAGTTATTTGGGAATAGTGTCCTTTGATTTGTCTTCTACTGCAGTAGCAGTGTGAGTGTTGCTCACTGATCACAGTATCCCTGATAGATGCTTCTGAAGACTTCCTTAACTGTTCTTTTGCAGCGAGATTTTGAATTCTGCAGAGCTCTTTTCCCAAGCATCTGTGCCTTGCTGACTTGAGATGGACAGGGATTGGTACTTAGCCTTTATAGACACAAGTTTAATGTGTCATCAATTATCTTCTTCCAGATGAAGAACCATTGAAGACTTCTTTTTTTTTCAGTTCTGTCATGGCAACTCAAAGACTTAAGATAAAGCAAAAAGATAATGTTAGCTTAAATGATTGGCAAACAGGTTGACAAGCACAATGGGAGATGATCTTTAGTATGTACATTAACAGCTTGCCATTTCAGAGAACTCCTTTTAGTTGAATTGAGTGGCACTTTTGTTCTCTTTGCAGAGTTTTCATTCCCACAGCAGGGAGAATACAAGAAAAGGAAGAGCAGGACCCTACAGATGACAGTCTGATCAGTTAATTTCAACAGCAGCTTAAAAGGAATCTTTTCATCTCCTCGTAATCCTCTGTCCATCACTTGCAGGGTCTCAAAGAAAGGGAGAGAGCACAAGAGCGTGGTGCCCTCGGGCCCCCACCACTCCCACAAGGTCAAACACATTATCTGCTCTAGTGCCACTTCTGAACTGTAACTATGGAGGAAAAGATGAACAGAAATCTGTTAATTTTTCTCCCCCCACCCTAGTGAAACATAAAAGCAGCAGATAAATCTTAAGGAGAAACAGAATGATCATACAGAGATTCTTTTGGGCAGAACAGAAGCACCCTGCTTTTAGCATGTTCACAGGCACAGAAATGATTTGCAGGCTGGTTATCAGTCCTGCCGTGTAGACTGCTGGAACCTGGAGATATGAGGTAACTGCTTGAGCTGTGTCAGTGTTTTGAGCTTAAAAAGAATGAATGCATTGCTGTCTAATGAATCTTCTTTTTAACCTCTTTTTACTATTAATGCTCAATCAAAGGAAGAGAATGACTGAATGTGAATGAGAAATTAACTACGAAATGGAATCATCTGGTTAAAATGCAGAGAACGTAACTACAAAAATATGAACAAAGATGGGGGGATGACACCTTAAATGTATAGAACGAAGACCAGTGTCAGTCAAATATCTGACCTTGATGACTTGAGATCTTTTGTTCTTACTTTCTATTAGAGAAACAGATAAAAAATTGGTATGGATTTTCTTAGGGTTTGCAGCTCTCCCAGGGTTCAGGTTGCTGGTAATGTTAGATGCAAAATAGGACTACAACTGAATTTAGTGATTACTTTTGTTTTTATTTTGTTTTTAAATGAGCTGTTTAGAGGGGAAAGGATTAAAACAGAACAAACAAGATACGACTTCTAGCATTGGCTGCATACCGCAAATCCTGTACAGTGGTCAGTAGACCAAACTGTAACAAAGGTTACGAGGGTGCTGTCATGCGAGACTGATCTGACTCTGACTAGCTGTTTCTGTATTACTTCAGCTCTGCTTCATTTCCCTGTCCTCTTGGAAATGACAGTGCACAGCAGAGGGGACTTCTTTGTGGCAACACCGCTGCAAAAACTCCCACGCTGCCCTGATGCGTGGGGAGCTGCAAAACAAAAGAGTGAGACAGAGACTGGAGTCAAAAGAGGCTGGATTTATTTATTTTTTTCCAAAGAGCAGCTTGAAGAGAAGATTCAAATTAGGATCATAATTCTTGTAGATGTCTGGACAGGCCCATTCTGTATGTCTTTCAATATGTAGCTATTAATTAAACCAGTTTAATTCCATTCATTACATCTCTATTAGAACTGGTCCAATATACTCTAATAGCACTCGACCCACTAATTGTTTTCTACTGAGAATAGAGATGGTCAATCTGGACCTAGAGGACTTGATTATTGATTAACTGGAAGCTAGATTGATGGCCATTGCTTAGTTCTTAATGAATTAATCTGCGTTGCACATGAAGAAAAGTAGAAATAGTTTTGATTTTGGTCCTGCTGAAGTTGGGCACATGCTTAAATTTTGCAAATTAGCAATAGATAAATGAGAAGACACTTGCTCAGTGGAGTTCAATGCATGGTTCAGAATACTAATTCTGTTCTTGTTTTTGCTTAGAACTCGGCACGAGTCTACAAGCGTATTGTTTTATTTTGTCTCTAACCTGAAAATGGCTTAATTTCAGTTTTGCAGTGAAAAATTAAGCTTGGATTTGGGCTTCCCACTTGTATGCCATATTTGAATTTCTTGTGAATCAATGTGACTACAATGTGACATAGGCTTTTATATCAACTTAAAGTGTGCCCTGTTAAAAAAAATGACAAATAATCCACAGGGTTCCGAGAAGGGTACCTTTAGTTACAAATAATCTCTGTAAACTTTGGAAAACACCTCATTCCACAATGCTATTATTTCCTATTTAGAAAGTGATAATTCTTGTCAGTTTATGCAATTCTGTACCAGTAATTTCAAGCAGTCCTCTTAGAAGACATTACGTGGAGGGAGTCTGTATGTGTGCACATGCACATGGAGGCATTTATCTGTGCGCAAACAGCTAGACTTTAAGCTTAGGTTTTAGAGGCTTATTGAAGTGGCATGTGTTCTTGCCTACTGCTTTATAGAAGCCCTTGGTTAAAAAGATATGAGGATACTGATTGTAAAACCATGTTATGACCATTAGTTAATGCTTCTGTCAGTCAGTTCTCTCTGGTGTGCAGTAGTCTCACATTGTAGGGCACTAATCTTACACTGGCTGATATACAGAAATGCAGTAGTGCTCTTCCATTACATCAAAGTGTTGCTCGGTTTTTTGCAGAGATGCAGTACAGCCATGGCAGAAGGCAGCTCTGCACTTCTAGCAACAAGCTGCATTGTTGCCTTCTTGTAAAAGATTTTGACTTTCTGCTAGTGTACAAAAATCTTTGGCTTTCAACACAAGAAAGCAGAGCAGGTCAATCTGGCACCTATCAAGACCAAAGCTTTCACGCGATAGTCCCTCAAACAAAAAGGTCTTGAGGGAATTTATCTATATTAAATTCTAAAAAGCAACAGTAAATGCCAAAACTCTCTGAAAGTCTGATCACAACATTTGAGAGCTGAATTAAAATATTAGTTGCAAGAACTGAAGCAATTACAGATAGTCATTAGGGTATGGCAAATTCTGATTCATGGCTTTGCTGCAGCAATGGAAATTCGTGGGACATCAGTCTCCTATGGCTCCAGTCATCCCCAACTAGTGTATTTAGTGGAGGCTGCCTCCAACAACCACCTCCACAGTGATTTAAGGCTGATGCCAGTTTCCTTCTAAGAGGGACAGCTTAGGTGTCAGAACAGAAAGTCTGACCCCTTGTATCTGTTGTACACCAGAACTTTGTTTCTTCGTTTTCATTTTTCGTTGGCCTTTGTTCTCTGGCCCATTTTTGTCGTGGCACCTTTAGCATGTTCACTGTTGATTTTCATTTTCAATGTCTAGGTCCTGCTGTGTCATGCATTTCCTATTTTATCTCATGGTTGTAGGGCCTTTGGAGGAGGGGTTGTTTATTCTGTTTACATAGTAACTTTCAAAAGGGTTATTAACTTGATAAACCTCTAAGCTGTGTTATGTTCTCAGTAATATTTAATGCTAAATTATCATTGGGTATAAGTCACTGGCTTGCCAGTTACTTTTTTTCCCTTAATCTACCTTCTTCTGTGTCTAGGACTGATGAATGCTTCAGCCAGTTCTGGATGAATCAGCAGGAAGTAAACTTAACTGCCTCCTCCATGGTTCTGTTGTGCCCTATTTGTTAACTGGGTCCTGCACAAAGCCAGTCTGCAACACAAGTCAGTCCTACCTTGCCTTTTCAAACTGAGTCTATCTATTACTAATCACTGTCCTTAGATGTTGTACTGAGTTTGTTTTCCCGCCTATGAATTGAGTGATCATTGCCCTGCTTATTCATCTTTACATACTAGTGTTTTATAATACTGTATAGAAAAGCATTCATGGAGTCAACTACCTCCTATTTCCAGCTTCAGTCCTGACATCATCTCATTGTTGTGCTCACAAAAGCTCTGCTAAGCATGGCCTCCCCTTTAGAAATCTCCTTGGACCGTTCACTGTACAGTTTGTCCGAATAGTCTTCTGTGCCTTCTCACTCTCTTTAGGATCTTCACCTGTATTACAGCTCTGCAGTTCTCTAGTTTGGCCCTTAATTCCTTTTTAAGGATGGATGTCGTGTAAGCTTTCCTCAAATTCTCAGCCCTATTGAAAAATAATTGCAGTTTTCTAGGGTGATGTACAAACCATTGCTGTTAACAATACTGATAGCACAAAGGCTTTGAGCTATAAAATACTATGGATTTTTTTTCCAGATAAGTTCTCTTTACTAAAGATCCCCCATCAAGCTGAGTTTTCTGCAATTCACTGTAAAAGGGAAGCTGATGATTCTGTGAAATTCAGAGGAATTTGAGCTACTGCCAGTTTGGAAGGACCAGGTGTGAAAAAGGGGTGCAACAGAAACCCTAAATCATGTAGAACTGTTTTCACAGTATTTTTTAATCTATCCTCACTGTGCAGCTCCAGATACAGAGCATCCTCTGACTTCACATGGACTGAATTCTTTGGCTACAATGAAACTGCCTTCATTGGTAAAAATCTATGTGTTGCCCCAGTAGTAGGTGCATATTTGATTCTTATGCAGTTTTTCTTCCTCCCTGCTGTTCATGAGCTTAAAGGAATACATTTTTACTCCAGCACTATTAATTCTTTCTGCTGAGCAGCCTATTTTTTTAATACCTACAATCCTTCATAAGGATGGTCCTACCTCTTGGCAGCCTGATGTATTGATGCTCTGATGTTGGGACTCAGTTTTCAGCCCCTTGCACTCTTCAAATCTGCCTGAGTGTTTTTTTTCTTGTCATATCTTGAGGAGAAGGGAAAAGGAGGTGGGGGAGAAGGGGAAATCCCACCCTTCTGTATTGCCCTTGCACACTTGGCAAGTGCTTTGTTGCTTTAGGCCTCCTGGATATCTTTGCTGCAATGTTTTACTGGAAATGGTCATCCTATCCAGTGGCCCACTAGTTGAAAGCCATGGCAAAGCAGTACTTTGGATTTTCTGTGGAAGGCTGGTGTAGGAGAACAATACTGAGAAAATCTTTTCTTAAATTCCAACTGAATGTTTACTGTATCTTATCAATTTGGTGCTGTTGGTGCTTCCATTCCCTGCTGTGTTCTCTTGCTCCTTGTCCTCTGAGAGGTGGAATTTATCACCTCGCAGGCAGATGGGGCATTTGGCAGGAGCAGGATCCAGATGTAAGGCTTTGGAAACTTCCCAATAGCAGCATCTGGACTTGGCTCTGGCTTATTGCCTGAATTCTTTGTGAACTCTGAACAGCTGGCCATGGAGCTGCCTCTGGGGTTATCTCGGGGGTGGTTGCTACAGATCTGGCTGTGAAATCATATTCTCCTGACATACCTCTCCACTTGGAAAAAATGTACCCATACGTTTACATGCAGGAATCTTTTGTAGCTTGAACTTCAAATGTACTGTATAAAATATGAGCATGTATCTTTTTGTACCCGCAAGACAACTAACGTGGGAACTGTGTGAGGAGTAAGCTTGTGCGTGTACATATTCATGTCACCATATTTGTGTGTATGAATACAGTTAATTGTTAGCAGATTCTGTGCTGCGACAACTGCTCTGACTCTAAGTCAATGGATATATGCCAGCAGAGTATTTGGCTAAATATCTCCCATCTTATGTAGCAGCAGAACACTGTGGGTTTGGGGCATGTTGCCTTCTGTCCATTCTGCTTAGAACACAGCCTTGCGCAGTTGAATCATGTTGCTTTCATTGTGTGCAACTTAATCCTGTGCACAGGCCTGGTAAAGACTAATTTGTCAGGCTTAGATGGCTCCTAATCCAGTGTCAGCTCCTCTTTGTGATGGAGATAATCACCAGTAGATAGCTTTCAGTGCCGTCAAAAGAAAACAAATGTATATTGAGTCAGTATTTTAAAATGTTCAATGCAGCTGCCTAGACCATGAATGGAAAATAGTAGTGATCTTCTATTTATAATAAGTCATTGATTATAATTACATTTGAATACTGGACGGGAAATATCTGTATTTCAAATATACATATGTGTTTCTCATGTTTCTCTGTATACATATATATTTCTTGTATGTATTTATTATGATTAGACTTCTGAATTTTGGCACTTCAGGACACCAGAAAAATCATCTTAATTGATGAACGTTTTTTTTAGATTGCCATAAAACCTGATTTGGACTGACTTCCATTGGAGTGGCTACTTACTCGTATGCAACTACAACAAGGAATTCTTCATTTTGATCATATTGAATTTAAGAAATCCTTTTCTGGAGGAAAAAAAAATACTGTCAAAGTTTCTAAGGTTGAGATCAAGGATTCATCTGTAGGAACTTTTGGATTTAATCCAGCACAAGACCTGCCTGAGAAGCAGAGGTTGTGTTTACTGTACCCAACGTGTCAGAAACATACAGAAACAAACCTTGTGTAAAACCAGCAAATTGTAGGACTTTGAATGTTTCTTCTTGAATGAATATGTATATATCAGTGTAGCCAGGCTGAAGTCAATGAGCCATTTGCTGATGTCCATGATTTACATGAGAATTTGCCAAGTTGGGAATGAGCCAGTATATCAAGGATCATGTTTGAGATATACATGACTTAGTGTGAGTAATTTGTGGAAGATAAGAACTGATGAAGGGTTTGAGACAGCACAAGGAGCCATAGGGTCTGTTCTCTGCAGAATTTCTTACCCCAAGGGCACTGTGGAAAGTATATTTATATTGGGGAAGAAGAAAAAGGCTGAATGTTGAATTTGTCTATCTTGGGGTGCATCCATGACTGCCTTTATATATGCATGTAAAATCAGAAAAATGTGGTAAACATTCATGGTGAAAACTAGTTGCAGGTGGTAGGATTGATAGGTTGATTGTGGTAGGATTTTTACCACTAATTTCTACTAAATCATTGATAGGTGCTTTCCATTGGAAAGTCTACTTGAGTTAAGTCTGTGTGACTCTTACAAGGTGAACTCGTCCATTTGTCTACACTCATAAGCCACCTAGAATTATGTTGTTGTTATTCAATGAAAGTTGAAATATACAAATGTTCATGGCAAGATAAGAAATACTTCTGGCATTTTTTCTCAGTATTTCCTTAGATCAAAGGTATTTTTGAATATGGAAATGTGAAGCAGTTTAATCTTTGAGGTCATCTCTGCTAAAGCACACATCTCAATGTTTTAGTACTGCGTATGCCAGGTAAGTGCTGCCCCCTGAGATATTCCATCTTTTCATGGTAGGAGTAAGTAGTCTGTGCAGGTGCTTGTAGTGCAGGTTCCCTGCCATCATCTCCTTTTGACAGCTCAGCTGTTATCAGAGGTTTTTCTCAACTGGGGGGAGCACATCTGTTCTTCTTTCTCCTTTTAACATTGAAGATGCTGTTCTGACTAACTAGCAGTTATCCGGGGGTGTTTGGTGCTTGAAGTCAGAGGCATCAGGCAGCACCAGGAGCCATACCTTCTGCGTGACCTCTGCCAGTCAGGTCAGGTTAGCGATTGCTGCGTTACGCACAGCAAGCGCCAGTTCTCCTGTTGTGGCTTCTCTCTTTCTGTAATTACTGAGATCCATCTTTCTCCATTACCTAGCAGTGAAAGTGCAGTGCACATGAAGAGGAAGGGTATTTGTACTGTGTGGAGCAGAGTTAATGGGGGAATGATAAGGGAGAACAGTATTGTCTCTATTTCACAGTATTTTTCTCTGATTTTTTTTTATTGCTTTAGGTATAATAAAAAGGTAAAAGGATTTATTTCTTAATTTTAATACTGTGGCAGGTGGTTGGGAATAGCAGACTGATATAAAAGCATTTTACTTCTCATGATGTAGTTTTGGGTCATACTGCATTCAGTGCTCTTAACTCTGTACGATGTGACCTATATGCACAGAGCCAGCAACCCTGAAAGGGGAATTCTCGCACTGTTGGACCTGAGTCTGTTCATAGCAGTTCTCCTGGACTCTACTGACCAGTTGCTGATGTGCAAATCACCAGTAGCCTTCTAAAACAATTCAGTGGTTTGGATGGAGTGTTGAAAATTTTTTTAAGGCCAGCAGCCTACATGTATATCTAGCTAGCTTGATCACATACACAGTCTGAAAAGCACAGAGCAGAAATCTCTCCTATACCTCTAAAACTCGCTTTACTATTTGACCTGCTTGGATTCTTGCTCTCTGTCACGGGAAAGATGGATTTTCTGGCAGCCTCTTGTGATGTTTTCTAGAGAAATTCTTAGAAGCTACAGCAAAAACTTCTGCTTCCTAAGCTCAAGCAGTGACCGCTAGCGAGTGTGATGTCTGAGCTGCTGACAGACCTGTGACTACTGCTGAATATAAGCCAAAAAAATTGTTATCATATTATAATGCCAGTTAGTCTGTTACTGGCAATCAACCTTTTAAGAGTAGTTCTAGGTCACTGACCTGTTCTTAACTAAAAATTTCAAAAGAACCATGGAATTCTGCACAAAACCCGCCTGAATATGAAAAGATCTGTCCATTCAGTTTCCTAGGTGCAGCAGGAACATTTTTTAAAAAATAATTTTCTTACTACCTTTTTAATAATGTCTCCTTTCTCTTACAGAGTGCAGAAGTGCATTTAGAATGAACTTTTTCCTTTAACAGCCATTGTGTTTTTGACAGTACTTTGAATAATAGAAATTCACTTTTCCAGTGTCCCATTTGACAGGGCATACTGTTCCATCAGTGATATATCTTCAAATTAGATTTAGCAAATAAAAGTGTGGTGAATTTTTAAATATAAATAAGACCCATCCCTTAGATCTTCTTTTAACTGCAAACCTTCAAAGAAATTATATTTTTACTCCCAGCAAATTACCTGGGAGAAAAAAATGACAAGAGTAATCTATTTTTTTCACAGCTGGTTGGTTGGCCAGAGTTTCTCATCAAAGAGTACATGCTGTTTGCTCCCCAGATGGACAGGCCGGATGAGTAACAAATCCACAGAGCCTGGGACACGAGGTAGAAATTACTCTGCCTGTGCTTTTAATCTTGCACGGCTCTGCTCATTGGTAATTGCAGGTGGCCAATTTCCAAATGGGACTCTACTGGGACAACATCTTATATCTTGTCAGAACGAGTTCCATTAAATCCTGCAATGGAATTAGGCCAAAAACTTGAAATAATTATGGGAAACTTATTTCTAAAAGAGTTGAAGACATCTAATGGTGGCAATTAGACATCTAAGCAACATCAGTGGCAATTCCAGTTTTAGCTTCTGGTTACTCCTTGTTTTGTTGGTATGACTTGGCCACAGCAGGAGCAAAAATTGCATGAAATTGTGAATGTGATCACTGCCTGAATCTCCTGTTCTTGGCTCTCTGAAGAGTGCTGGGGTAACAGTGTATGTTTGGACGGTGCCTGGCAAATTCCCTGAGGCTTGGACAAGAAACGCTTCCTGTACCCTTCCACTCAGGTATTTGGGTCACATCGTGCTTAGTTCGCCTTCCCTTTAATTTAAAGCATGTTTGCTGTTGTCGTCGTTCTGCCCAGGGATATAGTCCTACTTTATCAATCAAAAGGCACTGAGATTTAGGAGCCTTTACTGCGTGAGTCTTATTAGAAAGTCTGAATTACAAAGTGATTCCATACATGAGCCCCAAACAATTTCCTTAGGGAAACCAATCACCCCATTTTTTCCTGCAGTCTAGATGATGAAGACCTGTGTTTTCCTCTTCCTGTGCTTTTGAGATGCCATTGTAGAGCAAAAACATCTCAAAGGTACACTAAAATGCTAGTGGGCATATTTGAAAGTGATATGTCTAATTTCTAAAGAAAGCCTTGGGGCAAAATGCTTATCTCTTACTCCGGTGTATTCCTGTCGACTCCTAAATCATTATACTTTTAAACTAGGCATGTAAACATCAGGCTCCAAAATCGTAACTGTAAGACTTGGAGGGCTGCTGTCGGGGATGCCATGGTAACTGGTGCGCTCTGCTCCCCTCCATCACCTCTCTGTCAGCTGCAGGGCTGGAGCAGCGCGGTGGCATGGCCAGTCCAGCGGCCATCTCCGCTGGGAATGGCACTGAGATGGGTCTGATCTCAGCACAGCTCAACGCTCCGATTGAAAGCAATCCTCTTGTTCTCTTAAATTTCACATTTGCAAATCAAGCTGGTGCATAAAGCCTATCCCAAATGCATGGCTTAAGTGAGGTGCTCGTAGCTGCTTTCTCTCTGGGTGCTTCTCAGCCTCTTACAGCACTCAGGGTTGTGCCATCTCCCCTTTGCATTAGCCCCTGGCTGGATGGCAGGCTTGTTGGCAGCCGGGGGCAAACTGAGCATTCACGTGTACAGGGAAATGTAGCAGCCTTGTGCTGCATGTGGCATGAGGTGGCTTTAGGCAGAGGGAGGTGGGTGCTTGCCTGGAGCAGTGTGCCAATGATGACACCACTAGGGGCTGGTGCGAATCCTCCCTGTTTTACCTGGTGTCTGGAAATCTCATGGATACCTGCTGGGCACATGCAGTGTCCCTGAGACATAACTCAGACTGGCAGGAATCTCCCTGTGCTGCCCTTTATTTCTCCCACACTAAGAGCAAAGCTCAGTTCCTGCTGTGTGGCGTTTACTTGAGGATCCATCTCCAATCCTGCCCTCTTGCTTGTGGTCTCAGAATTGAGTGAGGTGCAGTGGGTACAGCCCTCTTTTTTGTGTAAATAACAATGTGCTGGCAGTTTTTCTTGGTAACATATTACAACAAGTACTTCAATAAACCAGTTATGTCCTACTTAAGTCCTGGGCCATAAGGCTGCAATCTGTCTCTGAAGGGTTTTGCTGGTAGTTCCACAGCACTGCAGCAAATGAGTGCATGTGGGCTGGCTTCATGTAAGCCCTGTAGACTGCTTTATCTTCACCAGCCTCCTCAACTAGTTGATCAAAGGTAATTTAGATAAAGTATTTGTGCTTTTGCTGAACTTCATGGTCGATACTGCTTAGCTATAATAAAGATGCCTTGCTAACTAGCACACACAGTACACAGTCTGCTTGAGTTGTTGTACCCTAATGGTGATGTTTCTCCTCCATAAGAAAGTAACGTAAGACTGTGTGCAAGCAACAGGATCAGTAAGCTCATCTGTATGGACGTGGGCAGAGAGGCTAAATCTGAACAAGATCAGATTAATAATACTGTGTAGTTGGAAAAGAGTGAAAGTTTGTGGTGGTTTTTTATTTAGTATTTTCTGGATTCCAAGTACAGTAGGATCTACTTAATCTTCTGCTAATCGCTGTCCAGGAAGTTCATTCAAGCAGCTTTCTGTGCATCTATTTTAGACAGCTTTCCTTTTTATATATAAAAAAAAGTGAGTAGAGGGACAAATCTCATGCAATGATACAGTTCTGTATTTCTCAAGTCTCCTGTGCTACTGATTCTTTTTTCTAGAAGGAACTGAAGGATGACTATAGGATATTTATCACTGCTTATGCTAATATCTGGAAAGTAACAATTCAAACTCCTTTATACCACAAGCAGGAGATGACAGGAGGGAAAAGAAGGCTTCCTGAAGGACCGGATTTCTTGCTGACCCAATTGAACTTAAATATATTCCAAAATACATATAGGTTTCCAAACTATGTAGACCATGCTATGTGAACAATGCTACAAGACCATTCTTACTGTCTTTCTCTGAAGTGGAGGCAAAGCTCAACTGGAACATGGAGAAATTTGTTAATGAACACCAAGGAAGCTCAGTGTTGTCCATGCGTGTGCATGCATGGCTTTAGGAGTCTTGCTTTCTGGCTACTGTTCAGTTTTAAAAAAAAAAAAAAAAAAAAAAAAAAGAAAAGGCCATAAATTCAGATTTTATGTCCATTCTCTCCTTCCTGACCAAGCTTGTGGCGACATTTTCATGTGGTTGTTCCAGCAGCCATAAATGCAGGTCCAGTCTCAGGATTACCCTGTAGTGAGGCAGCTTATAAAGAAAACTGTTCAAAGCAACAGGTTTCAGAACATGTGGGCCTTGAACAGGGCATGACTCACAGGTGTGTGTCACCCACCACACAGATCCTAACGAGACTGTAGTATACTGGCTTCTTCCCATTGCTCAGAACCATGGACTGGCAAACACCCAGAGTGATTCCACTGGGTGATTTCTTTTGCCATCCCGGGCTCCAATAATCGGATCAGACCAGCCTGAACTGTGCTCATTTGGGAGAGAGAGAGAAAAACCATTACTGTGTTGTTTCAATATCAAGAATTGTTTTAATTATCCCTTCTCATTTTCAGCAAGTAGTATCCTTCTTGACAATTTAGCCAGAAACATCACAGGCGTTGTTATGGGCTTGCAGCAAAAAATGTTTTAGCAGCAGTCTTGAATATTCCATGACTGCAGTGTCTGTGGTGCTTCTACACACGCCATGGCAGCCAGCTGGCTCTCAGGAGAATTAGGGTCAGACTCTGCTCCCTCGTAATGATGAGGAAATAGACTTCTTAATGTGAGAAAACTTAGGCTGAGATATGAAGCAGGAAAACAAGCCATTCATATATGAGTTGTGACATATTCCAAAAGCGGGAGAAAAATAATTGGAATATTAGTACGTTTGGAGATGGTGAGTAGCAGAGACCTTTCACTGGTGTTTTATCAGCCACACGATGGTGAATGTTTGTAAACGCTTGTGCAAAATGTGATGGAATCTATAGCTGCACCTCATAGAAAACTGATAGCCTGGTCCAAAATTTATTGCCAAACATTTTGGCTTCAAGGAATTCAGAATCTGAAGGCCAGAATTTAACAGAACAATTTTAAAAGGCTGGCCTTTAGTTTTCCATTGTTAACTAGAACATCTGAGTAGTACCTTGGCTATGACAAAAGTCCTTTAAGTCTGTGCATGCAGGCACTTGGAAATATGTTGGTTTTATCATCAAGACAGGAGAGTGCCAGTAATTGTAACTTGTTTTTGTGAATGTAATTGCTGATGCATTTAATCGTAAGCAAGTCTCTACGCTTCTAAGACCCTTCTTGCAAAGGAAGGAAGAACCATTTGAGGACATGTGATTCCTCCTGCCTTAAACACAAAGCTTTTCTTTGCAGCTCAGTTTCTCTTGAGTTCACGTTTATACTTTTATGCCAAGAGTCTTAGCTTTCTTGAAGGCTTGCTCCTGTTCCTGTCAGTGTCAGCTTTGATTCAGAAGGTAATAGAGCATGGATCCAGGAAGCTGTGGCCTTTCCCGCTTGTTGGTCATCTATCATTTCATTATGGTAAGGTTACCAAATTGACGTGTCCTGGCTAATTCTTCTAATGCAGCTATATAGCTATCTAGTGTCTCATCAGGCAACTGTGTGTGCTGTCTCAATTGATAATACTCAGTGATACCATTACCAGATGGCAGAACATGACCTACCTGTGAAATCTGACCAACAGTGATCTTCTAACAGTACTTTTCTCACAGAATGTCTTGAGACATGCTTCTATCTTCCTAGTCCACTTCTGAAACTTTTTCCCCCCCAAAGAAATAAGGGAAGATATCACATTGGTGTTATTTGGCCTTGTATCTGCTAGTGACTAGTGAAGAAATTAAGATTTGCTGTTAATATTAATTTTTCAAATGAGGCTATAATGATATTTGATGTATAATTTTTTAAATAGCGGTGCAGGATCTATTTTAAATTTAACAACTGCAATATCTTTTCTTATATTTTTCATTAATCTTCATGTGCTTAATTAGTTGCAGTTCCTCAGTGGGAGTGTTTGACTGGAGTAGAATGAGACTAATGAAACCTCTTGGGTTGCTACTGCTGAAAAGGAAAGGGACTAAGCACTAGAAAGACACAAAGCATGGAGAAGTGCAATGTTTGTTCATGGGTTTAGCCCCGGGTGGCAAAGTTTGCATAAGTAAAATAAATAAAATTGATTGAAGATAAAAACACAGAATAATGTGACTTCAGCATTTTCAGGTGTCCTATTCCACAGGAAATGATTCTTTGATTGTGACCCTTAGTTTGTAGGACAAGTGCAGAGAATAGGAGTGTGAACTGGTACTGTATGTAACAAGAGCTAATGGGACAAGTGCATTTCATTTTTGAAAGCATGACATGTAGCCTAGCAAATATCAGCAAATAAAGATCAAAACATGTTAAATCCCAACCTCACATGGACAAAATGGGCCACAGTTTTGGAAAAAAAAAAAAAAAAAAAGTATGAGATGCTACCATGTATCTGCGTAGACTCTGAACCCTAAGCAAAACCCATTATTAGCAGTGATTTCCCACAGCTGCAGTGGGATTGGGACTAGCCCAACACTTCTTTACTTTTGTCTGAAGATATTCTTTAAAATCTTTGATTTACTTGTTCAGAAGTTTGAATCTGTGGCTTGTTTCATGTTTAGTTAGAGTATGTCTGTTACCACAATGTAGTTTAAGGGCTTACAGTGAATACTTGGTTCTGTGAGACCTGATACAATTTCTCTGTTCATTGTTTGGAAGCAAGAATAAGTGTTTATCTTTTCTCCAGCATATGGCATTAGTGGTCAGCATTAACAGAGCTCTTTCCATGCTGTGATAACAGTATAGCAGATACTATCATCTATGTGTCTTCAGAAGAATAGGAAATAATGAGCCAGATTCTCTTCTGTTCCAGTTCCATTGAAGTTGGAGAAATTATATCAGCAGGAAGTTTGGCCTCATGCATGTTAATTGAGCTCTTTTCAGTTCAGCGCTTTGTATTAGTTTAATTTTAAAATTATAGCCATAAATTGTGCCTCGCAGTCCTATAACAAGACCTGCATCTACTGCCAAGCACAGCCTCTTGGGCCCAGTTCTTGCTGCAGCAGACTGCCACTTGTAAGGTACCCTTGGACTTGCTTTTGAAAAAGTCACTGTTCCAGCGACACCATTTGCAATTAGTGTAGTTACCTGCTAACTGTGTTGTGTGTCACATCTCAGTGCTTGACAAGCCCTGTACCTCGTAATTAAAGAGTGATGTGGAAGGAGATGGGAAGCATATGTCTGTCAGCGGAGATCCAGGCCTCATCACGGCCCGCAGGCCGTGTGTCCTCAGGCAGGTCTTTTCAAGTGAGGTTCACAGCCCTGAGGGACCTCGTAAACAGATGCTAAGAGGCTTTGATTTGGATTGGTTTCTCCAGAGGCAGCTGCCAGCCTGAGCTGATCTGTCTGTCTTACTCTGTTTTCCTTTCCTCATATGCAAGAAAAAACAGCTGGGAAGGAAAAAGAGGAGGAGGCATTGCTGGAGGCTTGAAGGTACAAAACAGCTGTCTGTGAGACATTGGTGTGAACGGGGAGAAAATGACTTGCTTAATTGGAAGTGAACTTCAGTGGCTGTTGTTCAACCCAGTTCTTGTGAAATACTCCATGGTTCCTAGACCAAAAGCACTCATCTTTTGGTGAAAGTATCGGTTTATTTAATTTAATTGACTTTAATTTTACCTAATTTTATCCAATCAATCTCGTGTTATTGTGTTCTATAGTTTTAAGTGATCCATTTTCTACTAGATTGCTCACTATTTTTACAGTATGTACATTTACAGTAATGAACCTCAAAGCTGAAACAGATGATAACCTGGTAATTGTTTTTTTAGATATGTAATAGTTCATGGGTATTGCCTACAAAGCAGGTTTTTGATGATCTTCAGGGGTAAACACATTAAATCCAGCTACTTGTAAGCTCTTGCAGGATATTATTATGCTAATAGATGGTTTAAAAAAAAAAAGAGCATCTTCATGATCTAAGATCATCTGATGTTGGTCCATTAACTACCTTCATCTTCAGTTCGAGCTGCCTATGGTCACTGTACTTGAGCATCATTTAGTATTATAGCTGAGGAATTTCCTGGTGTTTTATGGAAGTGATCAAGACCAAATAATACAGTAGAGTTTCAACTGCTCTTGCTTTAAGAATACATTATGCCCTACATGAATGGGAAATCACCTTGACAAATGTTGCTGTGTAGCAATGCTCACAGCTTAATAAAATTACACCTTGAAATACTTAATATTGTCATTAGAACTTATTTCCTCCTTGTACCAAGTAATTGAGTTTCACATAAGGAAAATATAATTTTTCCTTCATTTATTTATTGACATATCAAGGGTTGCATTTGGCAGTGGTATCATGATACACATCTGTTTCTGTTCCAATTAGGATGGTTTTAATGATACCTCAGGTATTAGAAAAGCAGTTGCTTAACTAGACTGAGGGAATTACCTATGAGTGCATTATGGTTATACAAGGTTTATTTAATTTAGGAATTATTATATAATCAGTTATGTTATACAGACAAAAACTAGATATCCTTGTTCCCAACTCTGTCGTACTGTAAAACTACAAAGAGCTCTGACTAACCAGTCTTCATTGAACATCATAATTACTCTTTTGTAGGTAAAGTCCAGCTTTGACAATATGTAAAATTACTCTCAGCATCTCTCAAGACAAGTTTAAAAGGTTTCTGTATTTAAATAGAAATCCAAACAGAGTATTCATTTAAAATGGAATGATATTAAGACTTCACATGGCTATTCTGTAGTTTTAAGTAGTGATGCACATGAATAATATGAAGGGAGCAGTCTGAAAGTTCCTTGACTGCTTTGTTTTTTCTTACAGCCTTATCATTGCCTTTATTATATGGAAACTTAATTATTATCTCAGGAAGAAATATCAGTTTCCCATAAGGCCCACTTCTGTGTCCCTTGTAACTGGCTTTATAGATCAAGAATATCATCACACTTTTGGTAACTAAAGTGCAGCAGAGGTTTCAGGAGGTCTCACTGTTTGAGTCTCACTGTTGTCTTGCTGAATGGGAAGACCCCTGTGCTTTGTGAAACTTCCTGTTGTGTTTTGCCTGCATATCAGAACTGCAGTTCAGAAAGAAAGCAAAGGCAAATACACATCTGTTTCCAAAGCTCTAAGTTGCGAAATGTTTGGGTATCAGCCATCAAAATAAGTTCACTCAAAACCCTTAAAGTCAACATTTTCATAGTGTCTGCTTAGCCCGTGGGAGCTTCCTTGGTTTTTGGATCAGCTACTGCAGCTGGGTTCTAGTCCAGGATTTTAACAAGAAAAACAAATAAAAAGGATACAAAAACAGATCCATATTTGAGCTTTTTACATCTCAAAGAAAACATGGGAATGTTTGGAGTAATTATTTATTTATTTTGGCATCTCTGTATACTTTCGGGAAAAATATTCAATCTCAGTTTTGAAGAGAGCAGAACTGTCCTGAGAATTAGTGATGAGGAAGTCCAGGAAATCAAATTGCTGGCCAGAGCTGACCTGTGGGGCATGAATGTGAACAACAGGCTGATGATTTTTAAATATATTAACATCAGTTAATGTCTGGGTTCTTGGCAAGGTAGGCTGTCTTTAAGTAAATGTGTTTGAGAATAGATTAGTTTGCAAGCACTTGAATTGATTTAATGTGTGTTTACTCTTTAGATATTCACTGTGGCTGTTTACCTCTGCAAGATAAATATTTAAAATTGCATTTGAACCTCACATTAACATTTATATTCATGTCGTTATAGTTTCCTTTTGTGAATGAGCTTTACCTATCAGTCTTAGAGCTGTAAGGAGAATGGGCCTATTTTTGTAACTTTCAGCTTCTCACAATTATCTGCCATAGGGCTAAATTAATTTTGTGGCATGTTTACTGCTCATTCATCATCAGAGTCACAGGAACGTAGCAGTTGATGGGACAGAAAAGCATCTGTATTTTGTGAACAGTGCCAGGCTGACAGATCTTGCTGTGGAAATGCGCACATTAAATGGTATAGCCACCTATTCCTGGGTGATAAACACATATCAGGGGAGCTGAACTGAGGGTCTTCAGGGCCAAAAGCATGACAGCTGAACACGAAATTGGGTATAGGCATTTATTTCTTTCTAGAGCTTGTCACTGGAAGGCAGAAGGGCTCACGTTATGGCCATTGTTTTTGTATTTCTGCAAGTCATTTGGTAGGAGCACAGTGCAGACCTCCTCTCCATTTCCCCTGTGGCTGCCCAAGTAGTGACTTTGTCATGGCCCTTATGTGTGCTGGCTTTGTGTAAGCGACTAAGGAGTGAGGGATTCTTCCCCCACCATCTCTCTGCTTGCTGTCGTATGAAAATGTGGACAATGAGTAGAAGTACAGGTTATCTTTCCAATCACTCTTTTTTCATCTTTGAGTTACGTTCCAGAAGTGCATCTGACAGCAGCTGGGTTTAGTTTCTTCAAGGTTCTCTTTCTGAAGCTTTTTGAAGAAATTAGAAATCCATGTATGTCCAAACTAGGTTTTCCTTTCCCTTCTCTGTGAACTGATTTAAATTCATATTTGCACTTCAGAGTTTATTTTTTGTATGGGATAAAAGCTTTAATCTTTCTTCCTAATTTGTTTTTTAACTACTGAAAATTATTTGATGGATAACTACGAATACATTTTTTTCCTACAAATTAAGAAGACAGTTACGTAGCTGAACAAATCTTAGCAAATAAGAAAGTAAATACTGATGAAGCTGTAAGAAAATTTATGACTGTCATCTTTTGAAACCATTTTTGTGCACTTTGAACAGTTAAGTGCTTGAGCATTTTAATTATTTTTTTGTGCAGGGAGAAATGTGTGTTCAATAATTCTGAAAATTATTTCCCAATACTTTACCTTCTTTTGCTCATTTTTTATATCCACAGAAATCTCTAATAAGATGTTATATATGAAAGAAATCTCATCTATGAGGTAAATGTTAAAGGAAACAAATTGGCCAGCTTGCACAGGACTGTACAATGGGGGATTTTACTTCCTACTCTTGTGGTTTGAGATTACTGTTGACCGCATAATGTTTCAAAACAAGGCATAAGAATCATTTTAGGTAAGTGAATCTGAACTAGAATCCTGTCTACATAGCACTGTAGTACAATGATGTAGTATCCATCAAATTATTTGTTGTTTAGGATATTAAGGAAGAAAAACTTGTTGTTGTGGAATTTATAGAAATAGACACTTCAATATGTGTGAGGCCATTCTCCTGCTATAGACCAACCAACAGCATAATCTTTGCGCTTTGTTCAGCTTGACACCAGCTAGAACACATCAAATGGCAGTCAGCACCCCTGGTGTAGGTGGAAGTCAGTGCAGGTTTATGATCCGCTTCCTTAATTTAAGGTTATATTCCTTGATACACAAACTAAATTGTATTCTGTTTTCTAAAGCACAGAACTTGTCTCTGGCACCTTATAAAGAATAGCTAACAGTGATGACATATTTCTGTGAGAAGCACACTTCGTGCTGGGCTTTATATTGTCTGTGTGAAACAATCTAGATAAGCTATTGTGCTTGTGCAACACAGGCTGGGCACTGTGTTTTGGAGAAGGACAGGTAATTGTTGCTGTTTCTTGAGACGTGGGTGGATTAAGGCTGGAGTTTTGGCATCAGAGATCACCTGGATAACCAGGTTTTATTTTTTATCACTTTTTCTCTGAAAGGCCTTGGAAACTAGAGATCTTGATTAAAAAGCTGATTGTCATTGAGGTCTCTTTGGATAAGCATAAAGCAAATCAGGGCTTTTTTCATAAAACGAATAAAGTAATACATTCAGAAGAATAGATGCTGCTTGGACTGGGCTTGTTTGATCTTTATTGTAGAGTGTGCAATTAAGCTTTGGGGTGTGGCTGCCTTTCCCAGCGCTGATTGCAGGTGAGAACTTTCACTTTTCCTTGTGGGAAGGAACTTGCCAGTATAGCTGCAGTCGGACTGTGTGGCTGTGAGAAATGTGGGAATGGTCCTGCTAGGATACTGATATCTCGGGTGACCGTTTACCTCCATTGACATTAGTGAGAAAGAAGTCTGGAGTTGGTCCATTAAATCTGTGCAGATCTTAATGACTGACTTCAAGACAATGTTCTGGAAAGCATCTGCAGCCAGGCAGCAATTAAGTCCAGGATGGGAACAATGACATGATTAAACTTAAGCACACGCTTATGGCATTACTGTAAACAAAGCCAGAGCTGAGCGCTACTACATCCCTTGCCTGTGTTTGAGGTAGAGTAAATGAATGGTAGATGAAGTGTCAGCCACATTTCCACTTCGGGTTTTTAAGTCGGTCATTAAATCCTACTTGTCCGTGTTCTACTGCTTATTGTTACAATTGCACTGATAGGATGGTATGAAAGGAAGAGCAAAGCTCTGAAGAGGGTTGTTAACACCTGTAACTAGTTTGCCTGCTAACTCAAGGTGATTTTTGTTGCTGAATGTTTGATATTTTGGTGATATTTAAGATTTGGCATGGAAAGTTCTGCAGTCACAGAACTGATCTAAAGCAGCTTTGTCATCCATAGGTAAGTCATAAACCTAGACTGGTCAAAATCAATTGCAACAGGTAGTGCAGCAAATATTGCTATATTCATAGCATTTGCACAGTAATCAATGTTGTGGTTCACCAGTTCTGAATTTATTTTCAGTCCACGCTTTCTTGCAACACTAGAGAAAATTCAAGCACTGAAAATGTAGCCAGTGAAGTCAAATACTTTGTGAAACAGTTTTATTTTTCCAGATGTATAAAGTTCTGGTTGTCTCCAAAACATGGTCAGAAGATGTTATGATGTTTGGATTAAACTTTGTATTTATATTCTTTGCTAAAATCTCTTACAGTGAAGTGCACATTGAAGTTAATTTTAAAGCAATGCTATAATGATCATAAGTTTGCTATAGGAAGTTTGAATAATACAGAGCATGTACACTCTAGTTACAGAAGTATAGAAACTTCATGCAGAGAATATAAAAGTAACTTTGAGTATTGACTTCAAGATCAAAGACCCATAATGTAATGATCGTGGTTAGGCCATTGTGAAAATTAATCTAAAATCTAACCTTAATTACTCAAATGCACATCTTGTTATATAGAGCTAAAAGAAGAAATGGTAAAATTTATCTTAAGGTGTACCAGAGTAACATGAAAGAAAATATCACTGTCAAATGGAGAAAAGCCCTGACAAGTGAGATATTTTCATGGCAGTGTCTTTGAAAAGAATGCCAAATTAGATTGTGTTCCAACTCCACTGATAATACATTTTATAGTTTCTTAGACCTTTGATTCCCAGTTGATATGCCATGTTCAGTGAGATGCTCTCAGTACCGACCTTTCAGCAAATACAATTCCACTATAATTCACATTTTATGCAATACAAACATGCATTCATCGCTATTAATTCCTGAAACAGTGTATAGAAAATATGAAATAGATGAACTGTATTCTGGGTAAGATGACAGAAATCACATAAGCTTGGGGGATGTTATTGCTTAATATCACAAGATTTATTGTACAGTTCTTTGCACAGTGTATGTTAAACAGAATTAGTATTAGTGAATCAGTGGTGGCAGACAAATGTGGCATAATTATGAACTGCAAATTGTCCTTTGTTACTTGTGCATTTAAGTCATTAATAATAAAAGTCGCACACTGAGATGTGGGGGCTGAAAGTACTGTAAGAAATTATAGTACATAATTACATCTTTGCTCCTTTTGGGTATTTTTTCCCACCTCTTTTGAATGTTTTATTAGTTTTAGCTCTTTACAGACACTAAATATTAGTAATGCTTTGATCGTGAGCCAACTCTTATTAACAGTGCAGTGAGTGGTCTAGATCTTCCTCTGGTGTAAACTGGTAACAGCTTTGTGGATTTCCAGCACCTTTCCCATCCTATGGGACTGTGCAGCTGAGGACCTGCCTAAAGCCATTGGACTGGAGATGGAGAAAAGATTGAACTTTTTTTTTTTTTTTTTTTTTAAATTTCTATGAAGTCTTCAGCAGAAGTGACAGTCTGCATGGAAAGTGGCTAATCCTTTGGAGAAGGCACCACAGGGCAAAGCCTTGTCATTTTGTGTTTTTGTTCCTGGTCTGCAGATAGCAGGAAATAGCCTGGAGGGCTACCTGGGGGAAGGTGTCCATTGGTGTCAGTCAGCGTGATGTGCTGGGGTTATTCGGGCATGCTCTGTTCCCTGTCCTGGGTGAAATTTTCCATTGGTTTGTGCCCCTTGTAGGGCAGTTAACAACCTTCTGTTCTGGTACAGGCACCTCTGCTTTCCTTAGCCACTTGGCTGTCCAAAGCCAGAGAGGTCTTGAACTCTGGTTTAACTGCAGAGCGAGGAAGGGACTCACGGCTGTATAGGACAAGTCTAAGAGCAGGATGTAGAAATGCTGTGACTGCCAGCTGTGGAAGGGATTGTCTTCTGAGAGCAATTCTGCAGTGCCACTGTGCATTATTTAGGAGGTAGGACAGGTAACCAAATGCCCTGTTACTGTATGAGACAGTTGAACAATAGGTCAAAAGGAAGTGAGGAGATGAATACAAAAATCGCTTTGTGCTAAACAGTATCAGTGCATATTACAAAGGCCAGAAGTACTTGGATGAGATACATATTGCCTGAAATAATGTCAAATGTTAGATGCATTTGTTGCTGAGCTGACATGCAGCACTGCAGGGTACTTACCTCAGGTCAGTTCAGTGTAACCAATGTGTGAAGTGGGGGAAACTGGTGACTTGCTTGCACAAATGCTCTCTTCAGGGTTCACTGGAGGTGCAGAACAACTTCTGTCTAAAGGGCAATGCCCTTATCATAGTGAACCCAGTGGGAAAGCTCCCATTTTCCTAGATGTCTCTCTAGATTATAGAGAAGAGAACTTCAAGCATAACTTCTCTGCAGGAGCCACAAGTGAATTTCTGCTATTACGCTGAAGATCTTCTAGCACTGATATTTTCTTCCTTCACATGATGTACCCTCATCTCTTAGAGTTCACAGCTAGCTAGAGAGGAGCTGCTAGAAGGGCTGTTCAAAGTTCAGCCCATTTTGAGCGGGTGATGTTGAGCCTTAAGAGCACAAGATCTGTCTGATTTTTAGGTGAGTATTTCTAGCACGTATGCAACCGAGCATGAGCAAGATGGAGCACAACTGAAAAGTGGCCTTGGGAGGAACATGGTGAGGGACAGTTACCATGTGAGAAAAACAGTAATGCTGTGGTTTTAGTATATTTAGGTTTTCAAATGAAAAAATGTGCACAGCAATGGTCTAATGCTTCTTTTCATTCTCCACCCCATCTCCCTTGCATCCCCCTCTTGCTCAGGAGAGGTGGTATTGGTGTCATCGCCTCATCACACCTCAGTGCAGCGGGTCCTTGCTCAAAGCAGATCTCAGAAGAGAAGTTTATATTGTACCAGTTTAACGTTCTCGCCAGTCATTAATTGACACAGTTCTATTAATCTGTATTGACGGGATTCTAAATGCAAATTGGGCACCTTATCAAAATTAACAAACAACCAAATTGGAGCAGAATTGGGCCAGATAAATGAGGACAGCAAATTGATGGGAAAATCACCTCCTGAAAAATCGTCAATTAGCAGAGTATCAAAAGCCAATTTGATTATAGTATAACAATTAGATATCAACAGTGTGTTGTTGTGGTAAAACCATGGTGCAGAACAAAATGCTTCTGTATGCTCTCAGATAGAGTGTACTCCTATTGCATGTAGCTGAAAACAGCACAGCAATCTGTCAGGATAAAGGCATGTGATAGAAAGTTAATCTGTGCACAAACAGATTATTTGCTGAGCACTTCTTAGCTGTCAGATTTAAAACGGGTTAATTTTCCATGAGCTCCCAAGTAGAGCAGTGCCCAGAGCCTTCAAATCTTTAAGCTGACCTCGGAAACTCACACTAAATCCTGCATGTCTTGGCCTTGATCCTGCTTTCATGTCTGCTTTAATTTGGATTATTGTCCATGTGTAGAGGTCACTTGAAACTACAGGTCCCTTATGGCTGTGAGGATTGGAACTAATGTATCCTATCACAGGACATAATTAGACGTGAAAGACTAATTTAACTATGTGGAGGTTAATCTAGGTTAACCATTGTGATGTTAGGGGAATGCTCAGTATAATGGGGGGGGTACTTATGTCAAATAGCATTTGTCAGATAACTTTAACACTCAAAAGTAATAGGTGTATCTCGTAGCATGTTTTAAGGAAGAATACTGTAACTGTACTGTAAAATATATAACGTGATATGGTACTTGTGTAGAGAGAGAGTGCAATACAGCTAATGACTACAGCCTGTAGATTTAAAAAAAAAAAAAAAAAGCCTTAGTGGTGCTCTTACTGTAATAATTTTCATATGTAAATAAGATATTGGATGTATCCAAAGTGACCTAAATCTGCACCGAAGGAAAAAAACCCTTACCTCTGAGCCAGAGATCAAAGAGCAGACAGCTTTGAAGCAGCATATAAAAAAATAAAATTAAAGGAAAATAATCCCTAAGCCCCAGCAGAGATGGATAGTCTTTTCTTCTGAGCAGGATGTCTACCTGGTGGGACTGCATAGGCTGAGGATTAGCTCAGCCATGTCCTGTTAAAATAATTGGACATACTGTGTGTGTATGTATATATAAATGCAGATTTACCACATTTTGTTAGGATAGATCTTTAGAACTCCCCAAATTTCTCTGGAAAGATAAAATATCCAAGAGTGTTAAGTGATTTGTTCTGAGAAGAACTTGATGCCTAATATCAGGCATCACCAAACTGGGAAAACAAAACAAAAACAACAATTAAAAAACCCTTGCATTAAAATTTGGAGACAATACTGATCTACTTTTGGATATAGCAGGAGATATGGTAAAGACTGCTATAATGAAACATAATGAGAAAAAATGTAGCAAAATATTAACTTTGGTATACAATACAGTACAATAAAATCTGCTCCCTGTGAAGGAATGGGTTTGGAGTGTGTTAGCACATTGCTTTGCTTGTTAGGGGACTACATTATTTATATGGATTGAATTCAAAGATTTTTTGAATGTACATAGTACTTGAACTACTGCACAGCCCAATTAAATTGAAGCCTAGGAGGGCAATAACAGTGTTGGAAGATTACATTTCCCTTCACTAAAACCTCAAAGACTAAGACAAAGAAGCACTTCCAAAGATATGCCAGTCATAGGGATAAAGTACTTAAGCAAGGCATCCTATGCAAGTTTATGAGATTAGGAGGTCTTTATCTCAAATTATTTCTTAAAAGGAGCCCCAGTCCAGGGTGAGTGCTGGAAGTGCCATGTGCCAGCCCTAGGGCAGACTGCCATGAGCTGTGTCCTTATCTGTGCTTGGTTGGTGCCAGCTGAGCTGTGAAGTCAGCTGGCCCCCTTGGAATTTTGAGCTTCCATTTCAATTATGTTTAATCTTGCTACTGTAGATACAGCCATATACATAATTTAAAAAGCAGAAAGCTTTTCCTCAGTAATTAATGACAGGTTTGTTGCATACCGTAACAGCCCAAGGCTTTACTTCCCTTGTATAGTTCTGTAACAGTCTCGTGATTACCCAATATAACAGCCAGCCTCTATGGCTTGATAAAATTATAATTGATGGTTTGTACCAGGAGCACTTGAAGAGGTGATACTGCAGTGGAACTGAATGTATCTACTGTCACTGAGAAAATATCTTGAGGAGAGAGCAGCAGCCTGTCGACAGTTTTCAGCTACTCAGGAAATACTGTGGGATACTGAGATCATTGAGGCTAACCGATTTTATGTCCAGCATTAGTCAGTATTTCACTGCACCTGAGAGATCATAGAGATCAGAACACCCAGGTAGTACAGGTAATAATAAAAAGTCTTGCACAAAAGCCTTTCACCATTCTTTCTTCCATTGTCTGCTTGATAAGGGAACACGCTTCTTCCATTAAGTGTTCTGCGGAGGACTCGTCTTCCTCCTAAATCATCAGGATACCAGAGGTCACATCCTTAACTGGTGACTTCTCCATCAGGTGTGAGAGAGTCATTCTTGCAGGGCCTCATCAAGGGATCTCGGGTTTCTCAGAGGACAGAAAACACAGCTCATCTGTCAAAGCGTAGCAGTGAAAGCAGTACTGGAGTAGCCCATGTGGTTTTGAATATGTTGCCAGGTATTTGATATCTTTACGTTTTGGTCTTAGTTAGCTTTTTGATTTTTTGGTTGAACAAAACTGGAGCCTGTTTCCTGGACCTTGAAGCCTCTGTGCTCCACGCTCCCTAGCAAAACTAAAATGATGTCCGAGTTCCAGGAGCCTGGAATAACTGCTCTGCCCATTGCAGATCTAAATAAATGATGATAATTTCTTGCACTTTCTTTCTACCCATGGTGAGTGCTGGGATGCAGGTGCCTAAGCATGGCCAGTGGCCTCACCTCCCTTGGCTTATGGCCTTTAGAAATCAACGTGCCTGACTCAGTGTCTGTGTGAGCGAATGAATCCCTGCTCACATGGTTTCAGCTGGAAGTTATGCTTTTAAAGACTTGATGGCCCTTAAAGAGCAACTCCTTTCACATTTACTTTTTGCCACCCCATGCATCTTACTTTCAAGATGATTCAGGCTGCTTCAGGAATAAATGAGGGGTGCATGAGAACAAGCCATAAGAATTATGTTATCCTGATCTTTTACTCCTGACAACCTTGCTGATGTGCAGTGAAATATAAAGGGTTTAGAGCATGATTCACTATTAAACATTAAAAAGAAAAAGTTCAGCTATTCATAAATTAATGTTAAATCTGTTTTCTGCAGCCATTGTAATGCTGGTGATAGCTCACTTGCCTATGCTTAGTAAAGAGCAATGCTCTCTAAAGAATCACATCGCATCGCTTCTGCTGACAGCTATTAAGAAAAATATTTAAAATACCTCTTAAAATTGTATATGTAATTCTTGGTGAAGTGACACTGCATTCTTTTCATTAAGTCATCACCCTGTACTTGGACTGGGGTTTGTGACACACTAATTAACTCTGATTTAGCACAACCATTTATTTCTGGAGTTAATGGCTAATGAACATTGTCTAATATTATTATATAACCATTAATATGACTAAGGTAAAAAATGAATTAAGTAAAATGGGAGGAAAGTTAACACGGCAGTTTAAAAATACAAATAGGAATTTAAGTTTCCGAGCATTAAGTAAAATAAAACATCTGTACAATCCATCTTTATAAGACAAGGCACGAGGACGGACTGTTCTTGACTTATTAAAAGATTAAATTTACTCCTTCACAGAGGGACAGCTCCATGCATGTTGCAAATCTCATATTTCTCTAGTCCTTGGTGTTATGTAGTGTGTNTCTTTTTTTTCTTTTCTTTCTGCTGCTCTGCTAGCCCTAGGATGACCCATCTGGGGTAGAGAAGGTGTCTGGGTGCAGGATCACAATGGGCACAATCACACGGGGAGCCCAGAAGAAAGGCTGTTACTGAGGGGCAAGAGACTTCTGCTGGACAATGAGGGAACAGAGAAAATTCTAAGAACAAAATTGGCGCATAAAAATGAAGCCAAGATGTCCCAGATTGTCTGTATTTACTTTATAGGCAGTGAATTGTCTGCCTGTGCTGAGACCTGATACTGAGACGTGGGAATTTGTCTCTCCCATGTTTCCCTCATCTATACAAGTTGTGACTCAAAGAGCAGGAAAAGCATTAAGTCTGGTAAGTGGCCATTTAACCAGACACCCCCTGCCTCTCCAGGATCAGCACAGCAAAGTAGGACAACATGGAATAAAGATGACTCTCCCACCAGAAAAATCGAATAATGCCTTGGGGGGAAAAGATTTAAAATGTTCTTTTAATAATAAATCTTGTTGATTGGTATTTTTCTCTGTTTATGAGAGAGATTTTGCCTGCAGGGAAGCTCTTTGCTTGTCTGAGTTCATCTAAGAAGATTAAGCTCCAAAAGTTCATGACTAAAAAGCTCATCTGCTTTCATCTTTACTCCTCACCTGAACACGTAATCTGATGAGGGATTTCTGTATGTGTATAGATGGGTTTTGACTTTGGCTGAACTAAGCTCAAGACTTATCTCCAACGTGCAGGAGGTGGGAACGCTGTTGGGATGGTATGTTTGTCAGCAGGAGTTATAAACCGCTTGTGTGCCAGCACACCGACGTTGCATAACATTTTCCTCCGTAGTCTACGCCAACAGCAAAACTCTACAAGCGTGACAGGACCCGTGGCAGGAACATCTCTGGCTGATGTGCCAACAGTTCAGCTCAATAAGAACGTGGCAAGGGGGTGCCAGCCTTTTTGATGATAAGCAAAAAGCAGAAAAGGAGAGGAAGGAATTCAAATCAAAATTAGATTTGTGTGCTGCCATTCAGGTTCTTTGATATGCAATGGTATAAACTTCAAAACCTGTGAGACACACTTAATTGCATTTCGAAAAGGACCCAGCATCGATTCCTAAAAGGAACGTGTTTACTGTGTTCCAGCAGTGGTATGATTTCCTATGTAAATATTCAAACAGGTCTCTTACAAAAAAATTATCTCTAAAAATCCTGGTAAAATTTTGATTGCCATGAAGCTTTACAAGGGATTTTGAGTTAACCGCCCAAACTAATTAAGTGAAATTATCCTAATTTGTTTATTATGTTAATGATCTGAATTAATTTATAGTAATTCAGCATGTATTACTAAAGATTTATTATGTTTCCCACCGAATGACTTAAGAGCTATAAATCCCATGGTTAAATGTAATTAGTGGAGACATATTTATCGAAAGGGATAATTACATCTGATAAAAGTTCTTCAGTTAGGCTTAATTAAAACAGATTATTCCCCCATAAATGAAAAGTAAATATGGTAATTACTGGATAGATATTCATTGCAGAAATGAATATCTCTGCATTTTAATTTTCTAAAGGGGTGGGAAACTAAACTGATGGTTTTTCAATAAACCATGATTAATAATCCCTAGGAAGCAGATAGTTTTATTGGAGTAAACATTTTGCTAGTTAATGAATAAAGAGTAAACACTAGTCAGAAAAATCAACCATTAACTCATTTTTAAAGTGAACGGTTTCTACTTTGAACTAATGAAGAGTGTGCTAGGAAAACTTTACTTCCAAGTAAGACTGTCCCTAGCTCATCTAAATAGCTGGGCTGAGGACAAAGCATACAATTTTTATGGATATGATGTGGGCATACGCTTCTTAGGCATACACTGAGTTTAGTTGTTTCTGATGCTAGCGGAATTTAATACACATAGCTGCACACAAAGTGATTAGATTTTAAATCTGTTTTTTCATAATTTATGAGTACATAGTGTTAAAAGCACTTTCTGCAGGGCTGTCACTTGTAAATCACATTGAAAACAGGGGGCACAGCTGAGAGTAGCAAAAACACAAACACACAAAACCAGAGTCTTGCCTTGGCCGGAATCACTTAATAAAAATGGCTGGAAACAGGGGAATGAGTGGGCTCCAACTCCTTCATTCACAGCTGTCTGGGTATAAATGAGTGGAAACAGAGACATTTGAAACCAAATCATTGTTGGAGAATGTGTCTTTCCACTGAAAAAATTAAGACTGTTTTGACTGGAGGAAGGGATGGCTTGCCCTCTAGCACTTAGATTTTCTAATTTTGCTAACACGCTGTGTGGATCAGCTGCTTTTTGGTCTGTCAGTGAGAACTGCTGCCGTGTCTCCTGGGATTTATAATTGTGGTGGCATGACTGGAAACACAGTGAAAGATATAAAATGTTGGAATTTCTTATGAAGTACTTCAGGTCATTGCAGCTTGCAAAAGGTCTTATAGATGGAAAAACATGCATAACCTCAGAGAGCTGATGTCTGTGGTCGTCTCAGTTCTCTGAGAATATACTGGGAGGTCCAGCAGCAAAGTGTGCCCAGGAAGATGCTGGTGGGCCTCCCCAGGAGGCCCCGCTGCACTGGGGAGCGGATGGGGCCACAGAGCAAAGTGTCTGGCAAGGAGCAGTTGTTCACCGAGTTGGAGTCTCATTTCAGATGTCTGCCTCCTCTGTTTGTGTGGTCAGGAGGTTTGGAAGCAATTGGATGGTACTCTGGCAGTGTGTATGTTTATTTAAAAAACAACAACAACAACTTGGCAGAGAGGTGCACACACTTTACAAATTCAGATTGTGTTCTGACAGTAATTCATGCTAACATAGTAACAGAAATTTAGAAAATGTTGAAGCACTTTTGCATGGTTGGTTGAAACACTTTCTCCTCCTGTTGGCTCTGCTGAGCCCAGCAGCCCATGCTCTTGGACTTGTGTGTGACAGCAGCCTCAGCCCACATGCTTTTATCACCACATTATTTCAATGAAATATCTTAATTTGGGATCACTGCATCAAGAAAAACTTTCCAACTTTTTGTTTCAAAGTACCATTTTTCATGGAGAAGAGTGACCTGAACTTGAAGGTTAAACAAACAAACAAACAAAAGTTAAATAATCCATGTACTGAAGCTAAGATTATTTTCTTTTGGGTCAAATTAAATGTCTGGATCAATTCAAAATGAGTTTAGCAGAAGTCCCCCAACATGTATTTCTGTTTGAGCAAGACAAGCCTCTTCCATCTAGCTAACACATTTTTCATTGATCACTTCTGTACAGACAGCATGGTCTGGAAGTCAGGACTGGGATCAAGGGGTGTGCTTTGTGGTCCTAGTAAGGAAGAAATCAGGTTAGCCTTGTTTGCTGAAGGGAGCTGTTTTTCATAGCTACTATTCAAGACCAGATTTTGATTTTTGCTAACTGTTGTGGCTTATTTGTGATAATGAGAGAGCCCGAGAGGGCAATGGAGGAAAGGCAAAGATGGATTTACTGGAGGAGAGAATTCAGGAGCTGTACCCAATGTAAGGATCTGTTAAAAGTCTCTGGAAAGTAGCATCTCAGGCTTAAAAAAGACAGGAAATTAGGTGAGGATCTTGGGAACTGAGCTGTGCAGAGCAAACCAAAGGCTTTGAGATTACACAGATTTTCAGTACAGGGGGCTTTTCAAGGTTCTCTAGCTTGACACATTGAAATTCTGTGCCCTGAAGGAAGGTAGAAATCTTCGAAAACTCAGTACAATAATAGATTTCTTTCCAATGAAATTGACTGAAGAGAAAAATTTTAATGTTTAAATATTAGATTCATATGCTATACTGTTGGCAAACATAATTGTGCAGACCTTATGCTTGTATGCTTTCAGACTTTTTATGATGTACGTAACTTTGGCAGTTTTACATAGAACTGAAAGTAAATGATAAACATCAATTCTTTATTAGCAGTAAAAGATGAAGAAGTATTTAATCCACATTGAGTGAAAACTCCAGCATCCTCTCTCAAGTTAGTATCTCAGCAGGTTTGTGTAATATCAGAGACTGTAGAACTTGCATAGCTTGAAAAGCAAGAAAATGCAAATGAAGAAGAATCGTGCTTCTGCATTTGCATCTAGAAGAGAGAAACTAAAAAAACATCTTACTAGGCCTGGACTCTCATCTCTCCCAACTTCTGGGGAATTATTCTAAGGATGTTTTTAAAGGAATATATCTTGGTCTTGTTATGGTCTACAGACCATTGCAAGGAACTTGGCCGTGCACAAGACGTTTTGAAATGCTGAGTCTATTGTAATTCCCTTTAGCAAATGGACACAGCAGCCAAAAAACACTTAAATGCCAATGCTGTTGGAAGGACTGTGATAAGAATCTCAGGACTGGTGAATCATGTTTGCATATGTAGGGTTCACTAGGCAATTCAATCACTGTCCTTAGAAGTTGTCAAGATTAAGAGCATTTCCAGCAAGGATGCATTGTCCTGCTCCTCCCTTACCTACATCAGTCCTGGTCCCTACAACCTCAGTAGACTGTGCTGTATTTTAATTGACTACCTGGCTGTGTAAGGGAGTTATTCTGATAATGTTCTGTGTAAAGTGAAGGGGAAAAAACACCCAACACAACAAAAAAACAGAAAAGCAACCAACAAACAAACACAAAAAAACCTACCCAAAACCATAAATTGAAGACACCAAACTTGACCATGTGTGATAAACAAGACTGGAGACACAACAATACAGAACAGAGCCTGGACTGAGGCTGAAAGGGGCAGTAAATGGCAGCTGGGATTTTTTTTAGAAAAAAGAAAAAGCTGGTGAATACTGCACGAAGCAGCTGAAGAAGCTGGTTGCTGTGGTTCAGTGTCTATGGATGCTCTTTCTGAGGTTATCCTTGGCGTTTAATTTGGATGACACCACAGTAAGATCTGCTTCACTTTGAAAACACAAACGTTCCTCTGCCCATATATCTTAAGAGGCTTTTTTCTGTGTTTTCTGCTGATGTGTGACCTGAGTGATGAGCCCACATATCTAAAGGAAAACCCATCAAGTTGAATTACCACAGCAACAATGCCAAAGTGTGTCTGGGGTGGATGACCTATGTAGTGAGACTGGATGGTACTTTTTTTTTTTTTTTTTTAAATCAAAACAGCTGTTTTGCTGAAAAAGGGCTGTTTTAGTTATAACTCTTCCCCTATAATTAGGATTCCATGTGGAGGGGGGAGGGGAGAGTTTTTTTTCTTTGGTTTAAATGCTTGAGTTAAATTTTATCATTCTGGCATTTTTCCCAAGCTGAATGGCAAAGATATTTTAGAATGGTAACAGTTTCTGTGAAAATGGAAACTGTGTTTTAAATTATCAAGGCCACTTGCTATGAAAGTATTTAATTAAGCCATTCCTATTTAAATATGTATTTAAGAGAAATGCATATTATATTAAAATTCCATTAACTTTAAAGATTTTACCAAAGAGTCTTAAAGAAATCATCAAAGATTGCTATTGTGTCCAACTAATTACAGTTTCATGTAATCATTTCTTTCAACTATACATAACATTTCCTGTCATCGTAAAACCAGGAACAGCCATAGTCATTGTAATCCAAATCTTTTCAGTCTCATGCCCTGTTTTTGGCAGTGATCAGTAGCAGGCATTCAAAAAAAAGACCAAACGAGAGCTATTGAATTGTGACTTTTCTCCCTAGTTATCTTTGTAGATTATAGCAGTTGTGGCTTAGGGAATTTTGTAAATTGGATGTTATGTTCAAGCAATTGCGTAATATCTTACTTATGTGAACTTGTCAATTTTTTTCCTCAAAATTGATTGTATGAATTTTGTATGAAGAGTTGGTCCTCACAACATCCTGTGGCAAGGAGATTTAAGAAATAATTCTGTCTGTGGTGAAAAGGACCATCCTTTTCTTGTTTCAGACTGGTTTCTGCCATTTTAATTTTTTCCCCTTTCGTCCTGTATTTTGGGAAATAGTGGAAAAGCTTTGGATGAAGAATATGACCCAGAGCTTCTCCAAAGTGGAGGGATGATATTTCACCCAATCAGTTCTTGTTCACAGAGCTACCAAATTTTTCAAAGACTTTCAGTATACTTATGAAACAAGATTTCTTCCTTTCAAGAGTAGCTATTTTGGCATTTTCTTATATTTATTTAAATGCCTGCTAATTCTATTCTGTTTCAACCAGTCAGACCTGGTTCCTTCAGTCTCGTGTAAAACCTTTTTAAAAAAAAATGCTGTCACTTTTTTCATATTTTCTGTCTTTAATGCTGAGCTGAACATATAAGTGATAGGGTACATACCACAGTAAGTACTCTGGCAATTTTGTATCCAGTGCTATCTTGGTGCTGTTGGTAACTTGTTACTAGTAATTTTATTCATTTATTCTGAAACTTCTACTGACATTTCAGCTTGACACAATTCCTCAGACATATTTCCTGTGTAGAAAAGAAAAAAGAAAAAAACATGAAAAACTCTCTGATAGCTGAACATCCTTAATCTCTTCCATCAAGAAAGCTGATGTAAAGAATGCAGTTAGGGTTGGATTTTTGTCTTTTTTTTTTTCTTTTTGATTTTTTTGCAATGGTTTTTATCTTCTTTCAATCTTCCTTTAATAGCTCAATTTCTTATCAGTCCTGCAGACTCTTTGGTAGGATTCCTTTTCGGATTGTGGATTGAAAAAGTTTTAGCTATTCACTTTTTTTGTCTATAACATGTTGACTGTTAGAAATATTTTTTGGCCTACTTTCTTGAGACTCTGACACATTAGATAAGAAGTTTGTAACTGATCTGTTTTACCTGTTTACATCTGATTACTTGTTTTATAGAAGGATATCCTCCTTCTCTTATTGGCCTTTTTATTATAGTTGTTTTGTTTGATTTTTTTTGCTTCTGTTTGACCACATCAGTTCTTGTTTGATCATTTTGAAAGAGGATATGTGGCAAACAGTTCTAAGCATCTCCTTTAGCTTTCTGAATAGTCTCTGTGCAATCCCTAAATGTCTTTCCTTTTTATCTGCATTTTCTCAGTTCCCTCTTAATAATTTTTAGGTACCTCTTCTGTTAGAGATAAGTGCTGCTATAGATTTACCTTGTCGCATCAGTGTCACTGATTCAGTTATGATCAAGAATATTACTGTTGTTCCTCCTCTGCATGTATGGAATTTCAGCTCATATGAATCCTTTAAAGTAAATATTTTCACGTCTTCTCTGTCTGGTCTTACATGCAGAACATCCAGTTTTTCTGGGCTGGTTGAGTGCTGTCTGACTGTAGTGTTGGCTTTGCCTGTTGGACATCCCCTTTCAGTTCTGCTGATGCCCAAGCTGGCCATCACTACAAGCTGTTCTCCAAAACTCTGCTGTTGTACCCATGTACAGCTCTAAGATTTATTTATTATTCATGTGTATATACATACAAAGTGAAAAAATGCGTTGTGTGCATACACTGTTAACATTTTATAAAACAGTGGAGAACATTTGTTTGAAATATGGCCGAGGGGGGAGTACCAAAGGTATAATGGCTCCTTGCATGGAGAAAGTTTGGGAGATGTTAGGAATAGTGTTTTCTTTAGAATTCTCTTTAAAATCCTACAAAGCTATGGTTTTTATCTAAGAAAAGGAAAGAAAGCTCCTCTTTTCCTGAGCAACTCTACTTGTAAATGAAAAGAATTTACCATAATCCCTGCAGCAAGTAGCAATGAAAAGCAAGAAATCCAAGAAGAAAAAGTGTTTTTCTGCAGCAGTACAAGAATCTTTGGGCCAGTTAATTGTTCCTTTTTTTTCCCCCCAGCATCTTAAATTACAAAATCTCTTGAATATTCTTGACCTGTAGTCAAAAGAACATAACTACTCATTCTCAGCAGTACAGTTCCTTATGGGATGCCCTATCATCCAACAGCTAAAGGGTCATTGTAAGAGACAAAATAGTGCCTGAAGGTTTAATAACCTCTGAGGGAAAAACCAGCTTAAAGATGATGATGATCACGAAAAGCCAGAGCGCTTTTTTTTCTTTTTTTTTTTACATATTACCCAAGACTGGACTATGACTCATTGAATTACTACTATATAGGATGTAGGAATGAATTGATGTTGTGAACTTACTTTTTAGGAGTGGTTTTAGTTTCAGTATGCTTTCCTTTCTGTTTGATTCTTAAACAGTATTTCTCAAACTTTCTAGGCAGTGTAAGTCACTTTAGAAATTGGGGGAGCACAGAGTAGTAGACTTTTGATTTCTTTTGTGATGTGTCTATAACAAATTATACTATGGCATGAACAATATCATCTTATAAAATATCCTAGTTGTCTTTATTAGGATGATTGGAGTTGCGAATTTCTTTGAGGTATCTGGACTGATCTAATTTTGGAAATACAAAACCTTAAGGCTCTCCAGACATGCCTGATCAGCCACATGGTTCTCTACTTTCATGTGAAGGCTTTGTGTTTGCTGGGTGTCGATAGATATTTTGGTGCTCATGATGCTGCTGTTCATGCACTTCATAAACTCTGGTCGTTAGAATTTTGAGTGATGACTTTTGGACTAGATCAGGCATGAAATGCCAAAACCGTGGTATCTTAAAAACATCATTTTTGTAGTGGTTGTGAAAAGTAAGGTTTTCTCAGATTGTGTGCTCAACATTGTATGTTCCTTCTGGCACCCTTGGTCTCACTCAAGTAACATTTACCTGGCCTGAGGACAGAAATCAATCTATCTAAATGCAAAACTGATTTCCTTGAGCAATGTTTCCCTCAGAAGTTTCTTTCTTTTGCTGTCTCTTGCAGTCACACCTGCTCACTTGCACATGCGCAGACAACAGTCTAGTACATACAGCTAATGTATAAGCCGATCAATCTATGTGTCTGGAGGAAAATAGAGATTGTTTATTTCCATACCTAATTACTTCGTATTAAAGAGCAACAGAACTTTTGACAGGACAAATTATTTTCTTACATAAGTAATGAGAGAGTGACAGGCACTCATAGGGAACACAATAACAAATTATTTAGTAAAAAGGATATGTAGTTTATGTCAACTTTTTTTCTATAGAAATATGTGGGATACTGCCAATGCTCAAAAGATAGAAAGGGGGTATAACTTAGCCCCATATAAGCAACAAAACTGTCCTCTGTCATGATGATAATACCATGGGAAAATCCTGCAAAGCAAATGAACAAACATCAGTTAATACCAGTTCTAAGCTGCTAAATCCTGGGATGAAAGGGACATTAAAATCTGTGTCTTATGGCACTGAGATGTACCAGTTTGAATACGATCAAATACACCATGTATATATTCACAGCAGTAGAAAATCCTATAGTAAAAAGCTAATAGTCTCTCTGGATGGTCAGTAGCTGAAATACTGAATAGCTGAACATAGAGAAATACCTTTTCTGCTTGATGGATGCAATCTGAGGGAAGAGAGATTCTGTGCCTTTACCAAAAAAATGAATGCTAGAAACAGGAACTGAGCAATGTCTTCCCTTATGTTAAGCTGTTGCCCACTGGACTGTTCATCTCTTCTGATCAGAGACCCAGTGATGCCAATTGTTTTTAATATAAGAAGATGAGTAACCAAGCTCTGCAAAAACTGCAACTAGATGGACAAGGACTTAAAAGGATAGACCACTTTTTTCATAGAATTGAATCATAGAATCATCAAGGTTGGAAAAGAACTTCAAGATCATCTAGTCCAACCGTATACATACCACCAAGATTACCCACTAAACTATGTCCCTTTCCTTCCTTTTCCAAGAAAAGGAAGTGTCAGGGTTTTGCTAATTTGATTTAGGAGAACTCTTGAATTCTTTGTCTGAGGAATAAGAAGCAAACTGAGATAAAGCCAGATAGCAGGTCCGGAATGCATAACAAGTTACAGAAATGTAGGAACAAACAGTGATTTATTGCGGGCTGTTACAAGAAAGCAACTTACCAATTCATAAATTCACAGTAAGCTTGCTTCTGCATTATCAACTCTGTTATCTTTGGTCCTAAGGACTGATAATGCACAGCATAAGCTATATCCAGTCCTTTCAGTCTCTGTCACCTAAGTTACAGAGCTCTCTTCTGTATGCTCACTTTTCCCCCTCAGCAGATATTTGTGGACTGTTCTTGTGTTTCTTTCCATCAGTGGAGGCACATGAGCTGAGCACAGGAGCGAGGACAAAGACCCACGAGCTGCCCTTGGGAACCCTCCCCTGCCTCTCACTGCAGCTCTGAGGTGCTGCAGGGAACAGGCATGGTTGCCCTCAGGGCCAGGTTGGAAGTGAGATGCGGCAAATGCAGCTCCTTCCGGATCTTTTTTTACATCTCAGGCCTCACTAGCACCCCTAAGCCATGGAGTACAGCGCGATACTTCCTTTGCTTTCTCACATGAAATCAATTTTTAAAGCAGACCAATTTACAGGAGATGTTGACAGCATTTCTCCGCTGCAGCTAACATTAAACATTTAGGGCTCTCCTCATGAGCCCTGTTGGAATCCAGGCCTGCAGCATACTGGAAGGTCAGTCACTGCCATGTGCCCAAGCGGTCCTTCAGGAACCAGCGTGGAGCAAGCAGGGTGTCACGGTGCTGGCAGCGCTGCCAGGGCCTGCAGTGTACCTGAGGCAGGGGCACAGGGACCCCTGGGGCTGAAAAGAAATGGGGTGATGTGGAGCACACCTGCTACTGTCAGGGCTGGAGCAATTCCTCACCCCTTTGTGCAGGCTGAGGAAGCACGTTCTGGTGTTCCACACGCTCTCTCCCTGGCACGTGCTGTGTAGGGGGACACTTGGCAGCTGAGGCCTGCAGCAGCCCACTATCATGCGAGCCACCTCATTTGTGCTCTCCTGTTGTGTAATTGGGCATGAATTCATGATGTGATGAGGACTTCCATGTCTTTTATGGGATGGAGAGGCATCAGGCCATGACAGGGAGCAGCTGCAATGCAGTTTAAAAGTGCAGCAGAGCACTGTGTGCCATACGATCTAACGGAAACATGAGGCTATGCTGAGTGGTGGCATGGCTGAAGTGAGGTAGAGCTGTGCCCAGCACCTGTGAGGCTGAGAACTTTCCTGGGTGGAGGTTAATACCTGAATGCTGAGTCATCTTGAAAAGGGAGTGAATTTTGACCAAAGAAACAAAAGTCAAATCTACCTCACTGTCTCAGTGTGACCAAGATTCCACAGACTGATCTATCTCTAAGCTGTTAACCAGCCTGGAGAATTCTTACCATACAAATGTACAAACAAAGAGCTTGGAGCCCCCGAGAAAGACCCCTGGGTGCATGCAGTGTCCAGGTGTTCCTTTCTGGCTGGCTGGCAGCAGGCCGAGGGACTGGGGTGAGTTGGTGCGGGGATGCAGGGATGGAGCTCTGAGCCAGAGCTCTGCAGGGTGTTTGCCTGTTTTCACCTGAACGTGAGGAGAGGGGCTGCAGTGGGGAAGATAATTACTGAAACACAATTTGGCATGTTTCTTGTTAGCAACCCAAGTCTGAGAGAGATGAGAACAATGTTCAGCCCCTGCCTGTGTGCACTGTTGCACTGCTTCAGTCTCACACAGGTGCTGAAATAATTGCTACAATTACAAGTAGGCCCTCTTATAACAGCCTGCTGATTATTTACGCTGTGCAGAGACGAGCTTTCCTCTTGCATTCTCACGCAGGTTTGGAGTAAGATGAATTTTTCCTGCTGTTTGAATGAGACAGCAAAAGTAAATGCAACATCACCTTTAATTAGCAGCAGACGGGTCTGATTCTTTATTCATACTTGAGTTTTGCACCGCTGTAATTTTGTAAATTTCCATCAAGTTACTCCAGATATGTACCAGCCGAAATGAAAAATGCCTGCTTGATGTGCAGATTAAGTCTTGGAAGCAAGGAGCATGGAAATGTAAAGCAGAAGCTAGTCCATGGGAAAGGAATAGAAATGAGAAAGAAGAATTATCTTGCTTTAACCTAATGTTGTTAATCTATATTGCCCATTATAATCTCGAGTGTCCTGCTTAGTGAAGTGTGCAATCTGTAGTGCTGGTTCCTGCACAAGCAGTGTATCTAATATAAAGGACTGACTCAACATCCATCATAATAATTACTGTGTCATAATTTTCTGCCCTTCCTGCCTCTGCTGCAAAGAGATAGAAGAGACCTTTCAAGCATTTGAGAATTTTCACTAAAAATTTCCTTTTTTTTTCCCTATGTGCTATAGAAATCTGTATTTCTGCCCTATTTATTTTGCAGGTTTGACCTGACATAATGAATATACTTTGAGGGTGGAGAAACTGAATTTGAATATCTGAAAAAATGCTTGTTTTATTTAATATCTGAATTTGTTTGACTGCACTGAAAGCGAGCAGTAGGCGTTACATTTGAACAGGAGCATTTCCTACATTTGAGTAGGAAGTTACATTTCAAAAACACTCCCAACAAAACCCATCATTTAACCATCCACAGATTCAGTTTGACTCTGATACGAATACGAAGCAGGTACATTGCAGCTCAGAGTGGTTAAAATCTTGGCCTCAGCTTTAAAGTCTTCTGCATTGAAGGAAAGGTAAGCAATTTGAACAAAAAAGTGTGAGCTCTTCCTGATGTGTAGATGCCACCATTTGAAGTTGGTGGTTTTGTCCCAGTTTCACGCATATGCTTTTTGTCAGCAGCTCCTTGGCTTTAGTTTTTAATATTGCACCTGGGCAAGATGTCTCCATTTGGGCAGCAGAAGTAGCTGATGCCAAGAGCTTTTTGTCTGGAGCCTCTCAGTATCCTGTTGTTTTGTTATCCATGCATTATCCTGCAGGGAGACCCCTGTGTGCTTTCTGATGTTACCAATAAGTAATACTTCTGCTCTCATTTCTGAGGCACTGTCTTCACAGTTATTGAGTTTTGTTACGGATAAGATACTAGAGACTGCAAAACAATGATTTATGCCTGCATTTGGGGTACATTGGTGAAGCCCAGACAGCAGCTGATGGGGCCTTAGACACGGCACGACACTGCAATAGCTTTAAAGACCCTAGGCTGTAGAAAATTGGGTGATAGCTTTTGGAGATTAAGAAGGCTTGCATTTTTACATTGATACTTTGCTAATGGAAGTCCACATAAAGAGTTCTATTACACAAGAAAATAATTCGATCACTGAAAAGCAATAAAAAGATTTCTTCGTAAATGTACTGTATTAAGTACTACTTAAGAAAATATAAAGGCTCAGTTCCACAAAGGGATCCACTTGACAGAAAATGTAATTGGGATCAAGACCTGAATTGACCTGAGCCTACATTCAAGTTATGTGACTGTTATTGTTTATGAATTTTAGTTCTATTTTTAATTATAGAAAGCTTTATTTTTTGCCTTTAGATGTTTTAAAAATTCCATCCTTTTGATGCGTTAGTGCATGGAAAACAAAGAATAGCTTTGGACTCTGCTTAGGAAGCCAGCTTACTAGGCCCAGTAAATGGGGAAAAAAGGATAGCAGAGTGATATCAGCACCAGATCTTTCCATTCAGTCTGTGCAATTTACTGATAATTTCTTTCACTTTAAGAATTGGCACTTTCCTCTCGTCGTGCACGTTATTTTTTTCTTATATATGCTGTCATATGCAAGAGCTTTGGAAACATGCCTGTGTACCTATTGTTGCACACGTGAGTTGTCTCTTTAAGAGCTAGGGCTTGCCTGGGTAGATCCACTTGCATTTTTCTCTCAAACGTGGAAATGTTCACAGAATGGCTTTGGGGGGAGCTTGTGCCTGCCTAGACAGTATTGTAACTGTATAAAGTCTTGCTGAAAAATGCACAAAATAGTTCTGTCTTTCAGTTGCAATAACCTTAACAAATACAAAAAAAAAAAAAAAAAACCTAATGAAACTGTGATGTTTAAATTGATGATATCTCTTTTAAAGATATAAAACCTGATTAGATTGAATATGAGTCCCACGGACCCCCCATTGCAGGATGAGCTGCCATCCCATAGTACAACCTGGGAGAGATTTTCCTACTGCAGAGGAAAATTCAGCATCCCCAGTAGCAAACATTGAGCTCAGCTGCAGCTGGTATTAAGACTAAATTTTTGAACATCTGAATATTGAAAGCCTTTTAAACTCACCTAATATTATTCTATTACTGGAACAGATCTAACAGTAAATTGAAAAAAAAAATAGGAACCTTCTAAAAAATATGCTTTCCCCATCCATTTTCAGCTTCAGTATTATGTAAAGATGACAGTTATCAGCTATGTAGAAGAGCAGCTATATTAAATGTTAAATAACCTTTAACAGCACCAAATATTTAATCATAAAAAATTAAATTGACAGTGGTGTGGTTCACATAGTATCCCCTCGAAAGCCTGACAGCATCATTTCTCATATATATTGATAAGTACAAGACATCCATAAAATCGTAGGCTCTGTAGCCTTCTATTTATGAGAGGCTATCTAAAACTCATTCATTGCAGGTAATATCAGTAAGTCAATTCAGCTTAGTCTGATAGCTCATAACTTTTCAGACTGTTGTATTTACTGAGCCGTAGACTATCCTTTCTTCGAGTGTACTTGAGAAAATGACTTGTACTGTAAGACTATTTCTTCTCAAAGTATAATCAAATGCCTTAAAACGAACTCCGTAACTGAAAATTCAAAACAGTATTAGATCTTGGTAATAATATAAAAAATATTGCTTTAATAATGCTTTGTAAGTTGCACAGAGCATTGGCAGTATTTTTATGACTGTAGTAACCCACCCAGAAAACTGCCAGTGGGAATTTGGTGCCTGGCTTAGACATGTTTCATGGAGGGGCAAAAGTCTTTGTATTGGAGCTTTGTAAGGACTCATAAATGGAAGAAATTCCTCAGCATGTGATGTACAGGACTTGTGGGTGGAGAATCAGCACTGTAGGCAAAGCTCCATTTTGTGAATGTGACAATGCTTGGGCAAATTCAGAGCTCTTGTGTAGCAAGAGCAAGTGCTGGCTCTGGTGATGCTGTCTTCTGGGGCTGACTGTAAAGTTTGTTCCTGTTCCTGCAAAGGTACTGGTGAAATGTTAATTGTGTTTATAGAGCAGCTTCTTCCTAAAAGAGGCTCTTTGTGTCTGGCGTTCTGGCAGCACAGGAGAAATGCAGGCAATAGAAATCAACAGGTAAAACTGTCCTATAAATACTCTGATAGTGCTTTACTTAAATTGACTTGGATATTTGGGATTAAGGAATGGATTCAAAAGCCCACAGAAAATCTCCTGTTGACTTTAATGGTCTTCTCAATGAGGATCAAAGCTGGTGTGTAGAATTTGCTTGTAAACAAGCTGACTTTACAGAAGATTCAACCAACTATCAGCCATTTTTCAAGGGAATCACATAAAGTCACAACTGCCTTGAACTGAGGATTGAAACATCAGAATTTGGGCAATGACATTCCCAGTGGGAAGACCTTCTTCTGATTTCCTTGGTTGCTCATTCCTCTCATTCATCTGCATTTTCTGATACTGACCGGGGCTGGAGCAACAACCGCAGAGAGAGGCTGCATTTCCCTTTCTGTTAGCAATGGCCAGATTTGCTCAGCAATCACTTCTGTCCATAATTCAAGCAGTGAATTGCTGTTTTGGAGGACTTCAGGGTAGAGAATTGTGTTACCAAGCTGTTTCATTATTTTTAAATTTCTGTTTCATTGCTTTCTGGCTTCTGCTGTTTAGATCACATCAGCTTTTAGTGCTGAAAACAGATCCCCTGGAGCCTGAGCTGTACAGGGGAAGCTACATTCCCGTGGGCGGGGATGGGGCTGACCTGGGCTCCAGGGAGCTGGAGTGCCCCTTTTGGGCTGTGTGAGCTAATGGCAGAACCTGTGACACTGGTGGCTGTGACAAATGAGGGACTGCTAAGTCCCCCAGACCCCAGGGGACTGGGAGCTGGGGCTGAGAGCCAAAGCTGTGCTAAGAGCATTGGAGAACTAGCAGAAAGTAGGTTGAGGGAACAGAGACAGATGGGAAGAAGGAAGGCAGAAAAAATGTTTTTGGGGGTTCTGCCCAAAGCAGGGAGGGGTACTCATCTCTCCAGGAAATTGTAAGGATTCACAAGCCAGATGCCACCAAAACCCTGGTGTAGTAATTGCTACTCCAACAAGCAGAGGAAAAAAAAGAGGGAATGGCCTGGACTTGAAGGCTAGGGGGAAGGCAGAAGGTTAAAGACAGACAAGTACAGAAGATTTGGTGCCTAGCCTTGCCACTGTGGAATGTCTGAGCCCATAGCCAATGTCTGTGCTGTGGAGTTCCAACATTTTGATATATTTTTCTCTTAATTTGGCACAAAGATGCAGATTTTTAAACTTTTCACAGCACAACTGTCTTCTTTTGGAATTGGGGTGGTGGCATAATGGTGCTGTACGTGGTAGCCGTATATAATAAACTGAGTTCTCGTATCATGCTCCTCATGATCTTAAAATACTTTGTCAAAGAGAGAGGCTGCTGACTTTATCCCCATTTTAGAGATGTAGAAATGAAGAGAAGGAGATATGAATCGATTTAACCTGCAGATAAATTGACTTATTGAGACTGAGCTAAAAATGGTTGCAGTCTAATCATCTCTGCAAATCTGATAGCACAATACACCAGATGAGCAAGAACCAGCTCTATGCCTAGCACGTCCCTCAAGCACACTGAGATGTTTCCCTCTCTCTGGGGTACAATGTCACTTGCTGACACCAGTGTCATACATGCAGGTCTCTCTCACAGCTGCCCCGAGCCTGTGGCAGCTTGTACTGGATATTGCTGTGCAACATCCTCCTCTCTTCCAGCTCTGATATCTCTTGTGTCTGTATGTAGGATTTCTATTTCAAAGCAAGCTGTCTTTGGGGCTGCAGATGCTGTCTGTGCTACGTGCTTGGTGAGTGGCCAGCTCTGCGTGGAGCTCAGTCAGGGCACACTGCTAATGTTGCCGCAGAAGTGCAAAGTGTTTGGGGATCTCCCCTGGCCACAGGGGTTGAGATCTTGTTTTACGTCTTCTGAAAGGCTGTAGCTGTGGCAGCACCAATATCCTCGGTCAGGGTGAGCCCAGGCACAGCTGTCATCTAAGCTGACATGCGGAGACCTGGCTTTATCTCAACGTACAAAACAACCTTTTGCTGTAACAGGTCAGCGGAAGTGAGAGACATTTGGCTTAAAGCTGACTGAGTTTGGGAGAAAATACTGTTGTTGACAACTGCAGATTTGTTAGAATGAGAACAGGTTGTATTGCTGTGCTCGGTTCAGTGAGGGCTGCACCAGGCAGAGGATGCACAGAGCTCCTGCTCAAGGCTGATGGTTCGGCAGGTGAGCGTGGCCTGAAATGTTTCAAGTAAACAACCAAAATTTTGGAATTTAAGGAATCTGCAGTTTGCCAATAAACTTAATTAACTGCAAGATGCCTACTGGTTTTACTGGTGGGATCGGGAAGCACTTTCAGGATGTTGACGATGCATGCAGTGAGAGCATGTAGAGAATGTTTTTGCACTGTGCATGGGATAAAGTATTTCCATGTCCTGAAATAATCTTTTCCATCTGAACGCAGTCCTTCTGCACAGTTCACCTTGGTGCTGTTCCTGCTTCTGCAGCTTCCATGTTCTAAGCAATAATAGGATTAATTGTCTTCCAAGCTGGTAGTACATCTTTTAACATATGCAGCGTGCAGGAGGCAGGCAATAAATAACTAAAAGAAGCCTACAGAGCAGTGGCTCCCGCTGAGGATTTTACTGAGCATATAGAGGAATTGATTCTGTTAAACTTCGCTTGCTGGAGTGGAAAGTTAAAGAAGAGAGGAAAAATGCTAAGAAATAGAGTGGTGCACAGGACTGTCATTCTCATTTTAGGATTCTCTCTATAAAATGTGCACATCAGAGGCTTGCAAAGGCTTCCTAAGGAAAAGAAGCTTTGGTACAATGTCTCGGGGGCAGAGGGAACCACAGCACTTGACATGCTGTGTAAAAGGCTGAGGGAAATGCTTTAAGGAAAGAATCACTGTCTGTTCTGTATCCTGGTTCATGGTCTGTGGTGCAGTCTCCTCAGTCAGTGCTTCTGATGGAATCAGTGGGATGCCAAACTGAAAATGAGATGTCTGCAGGCTGTAGAATTTGGCCCTGGCTAGGCTGAGGCTCTGGTCTGGAGCCTGGCAGTGTCTGGATGCATGGCTGTCCCCACTGACACCGCATCACCTCTGGCAGAGCCCTGGCAGTCTCTGGGAAAATCCCCTGACTTTTCACACAGGAGAATGAGCGAGAGGGCCAGAAAGGTCCTTAATGGCCTGAAAATCAATTAATCAAAGAACTAATCATTCAGTTGCTTCATTCCAAGGGAACTCCCTCCTCTTCCTTAATGACAGCTGCTGTAACAGGCTTTTTTCCAGTGTGCAGTTCTCCACATGCCATGTGGTGCTCTGAAAAGATGTCTGCATGGTATGAGGCTCTATGCAAAAGTTAAGTGCCAGAAGCCTGGCTGGACTCCTGCAGGTGTGTTTTAAGGGTGTATATCCAATTAATCTCATCCCGAGACATCCTAAATAGGGAAAACTTTTGTTGCGTTTTTTTTTTTTTTTCCTATTGTGGTTTTTAAAGTGGACAGCAATGGCAGTCTCTCAGAGTTATGACATGCAGCTGGAGCTGCCATAAGGGCTCCCCCCACCCCTAAACTAAAAAGCAGTAAACCAGAAGATCCCCTGCTGCAAACAGACCTGTAATTTGCTGTGTTCATGTGACTGGTCCTCTTGATTTCCTGGTGCCCATTCCCAAGCTTGGAATGGAAGAAGGGCCCTTTTGATGTTCTCCCTTCCTCCTCCTCCCCAGGGCACTGTCTTGCAGCCACTGGACCTAATTGGTAGCTTATTAGACAGAGGGACAAGAACAATGATCTAGTGAAGTGGCTCCTCAGGCTTTGGTCTACTTCACCCTACCACCATTAATTTACTGGATGCTCCAGATGAGGCCATGCAGGATCTGTCCCTGCAGATGGTGCTGTGCTGAGCAGAGGGCTCTGCAGATCACAGCCTGAGCACAGCAGCGTGTTCACAGCTTCCAGGCCCGAGTGCATCCACATCCAGCCTGTATGGGCAGAGGAGCATGCATCTGCCTGCACCTACCCTTAATCTCCCCTTGTCTTGCTTCTGTCAAAGGGGGCTAATAGCCCACTGCATCACAGACGTAGTAGAGGATAAAAAACTATTAATCATTGTACAGTACTGAGACAGATGGGTTTCATTCCCAGAGTAAGAACATGGACCATCATCCTCTAAAGCTAACATTAACACCTTGGTGGCTGTGATTTACATGAAGTTGTCCCTGAAGCCTCGGTTGGATGGTGCTAAAGAAGAGCTTCTGGCCTATTAAGTGTTTAATTTGGGAGGTACAGTTCAATCATGAAGTGACTTGTCCTGAAATAGTGTAAGTGAAGGATTTGCATTGCTTGATTTGTAATAAAAGAACAGGAAGGATTTATGTTAAAATAGTGTCCCTGAATGGACAGGCAGGAGATCCCTTCAAATGAAGAAAGGCTTGGCTGCCTCAATCTACTGTCTTCCTAATGTCCAGGAAAATCTTGCCCTAACTACAGAATTTGCTGGGTAATTGTGTCTCACATTCTGCAGGAAGAGATTTATCTTGGGAAGGTATTAAAGGCTTCTGTTACACAGTTGTCATCTAGGAAGATACAGTATTGATTGATCCTGGAGTTTCATTTGATTGGTTGCATTAGTGATTACAGTATTGATTTGTCTCGCATGCTGCGTTTGTTCCGTGCACTGCTCTGCTGCAGCAAGAATTAGTCCTACTTGCTGCTTGCTGCATGTTTTTTCAGGAGAGGAATCAGGCAGAATTCATTTTTCACCAGACAGAGTCTTACAGAGTAATTAACTGAAAGGAGGCTGTGAGAATTACTGAATTACCCGGGGAACGCTGCACAGTCAGAGTTTTTTCAGGCATGTGTAAATAAAGAAATTTGCATTCTCCAAATATTTTAAGCAAATATTGTATTCAAAGGAAGTGTGTAATATGAAAAAGTGCAGAAAAATAATAAGAGCTGCAAGCAATTCCAAAACCTCGCTGCCACAGCTAAAGCAGAAGGAAAATCGCAGAATGGCTGCTGAGCTGTCCCTTGAAATGCTGTGGCTATGGAGGAAGAGGAGAATGACTGCAGCCTCCCAGGTCAACTCATGCTCTGGCCCAAGATCTGCTAAATGATCTTTCTTGCTTTGTCTCTCTTTGTCTGCCTTTGTCAACGCTGTTGCCTTGGGTCAAAAGAGGAGTGCTTGTGAGGATGTACAAAGGAGTTGGTCTGAAACCAGTCATCATTATCTTCTAATTGTGCAATTGAACACAAATGAATCCAAGTGAAGCCTTCACCGCTGGGAGATCCTGAGCATTTCCTCAAGATCATGTGAATTGTTTCTCTAATGACTCCTTATCTTTCCCCTTCCCATGGCTGGCGAGGGGCACACGTGATTAGATACCATGATGGGCTCCTGCAGAGGAAAACTTTTGAGCATGAATTTTAAATGCTTACTCTTAGTCACACCATCTGGTATGAGATCTAATTAAAAAAGTGAGATATTTCTAGGCCTACATGTGTAATTTGGAAAGAGATGAATGTACTTGGAATGTGAGGCCATGTCGCATGGTGTTGCTATTGCACTGAACCAAATTTTCATCAGATCAGGATAGCACAATTAATTGCTCGTTGATATGCTCCAGAGCAGGGCTCTAGTCCTTGTTTTTCTTTCCCTCACTGGTAAAACTAAAGAAAGATGAAAATGACTCATTTGCTTGACTTTCTCATGACTGCAAATAATTAAAGAGCAAAGCAGTGAGAGTCCTAGAGGTGAAAGTCACACATTAAATAAACCTATTTCCAGTAAAGTAGAAAAAGGTAAACAAAGCAGTAAGGGAAATTGTTACTTTTCGACGCTAGAGGTGTGTGCATGTGTGTATATATGTATGCTGTGGTGTAGAAAGGGCTTAAAAAATGCCCAGAGTTTATCAAAATGAGAAAAAAAGTTAAAGCACTTACTTCCCCTTAAAAGCTGATGAGAAGAATGGGAGAGGACAATAATTCAGTTGCTGGTTTTCTTTACAAACATATCTGTGGGACAAATCCCTTTGAACAGGGATTAATCTTAAATTTAATACATTATTTATAAGTTTTAGGCCATCCGATAGTATTTTTTATGTCTTTGGTGTTCAAAATATAATACTCTCTGTGAATTTTTAAAGTAGTCATAATATAAATTCATAATGAAGATTGTTAACATCAATAATGGGTCACTTGCCTTTCTGTTCTACTAATTCCAGTTAACAGAGAACTGGAATTAAGGAGTCCCCTAATGTTGAGGACATTGCCAGAGGGTCATGAGCAGTTTGCTGCTGTGTGCCAGGGTGAATCTGTACACGCTGGGAAACGAGAGTCATTAGTGCTGTCTTATTTTTTTCCTTTTGTAATTTTTTTTATTTTTTTGCAACAAATATTTGACATTTTGCAGAAGTAAAACTGAAAATTGACATCCAAAGTGTTCTCAGATGGAGATTGTCTACTTTTCTGAAGCCTTCAGAGCATCCTACTCTAATTTCCAGATGCTCACAATGCAGAAGGTATCTGCCTCCCTGTGCAGAACTATACCAATTGTATTCCTACGCAGGATTTGTTTGAGCAGAAGTGCAATGGCTCATAATCTTTACATAAACTTATTTGCTGCAGAATGCCATTTGGGTATTGCAGTTCATATCTCCTTTGCTTGAAATATAATGACCACCTAAACAGTCATATATTCAGTCACCCAGCTGTCAGGACGAATGCCCAGTTTATGGACAGATGTGGGTATTGCATCTGGGTACCCTTGAAAATACGCTTCATCAGAGAGAGCTTTTATTGTCCTGAGAAAGCAACTGCATTTTAATGAAGGTCACCCCTATGGAAGGTAGAACTGCTGTGCAGCATCTCTCCAACCCAGAAATCAATTCATATTGCTGCTTTCCAGGGCAACTGCAACTTTGGCTTGAAATCCGTTCTCCAAATCTTTCAGTCAAGCTTTCCAGATCATTATAATACATAGAGATCTGCTATGCCATGGCTGTATGATCATTAAATTGGGGAAAAAAGCTGCTACTGTGCATATGTTGACAACCAATTTATTCATCGCAAAACAGCGGAGCATTGAGTATCCATTCCGTGTCAGTTGGAGGGCACTGTGCTATATTTGTTGCCATCATCATTATAAGGGTTACAAATGATCTACCTGGAGCTCAGCATATATCTTCTAGGATGAAGTGTCAACGCAAAGATAATAGGGGTGAATTTAGAGCACAGCTTTAGGTGTACGCTTGCCACTTTGCACTGCAAGTCAATAGATGTTGGTTGGAAATGGTGCAGCAAGAAAGTCAAGGAAGAAAAGTCTAATTCAGTAACTTTAGGCATTTTTGTTTGGCAACCGATTGTTCATGCTGCCCAGCGCTGACAGCAGCTAAGTACAGTAAAAGTGATCATCTTTTTGATGAAAATTTTTTGTCCTAATCTTCTTTTGTGTAGTTGTCATGAGGAAGTACATGGAAGGAATAATCAGGAGACCAGATGGCATTTTGAATAGTGAGTCTATTCAGACATTTTCAAATCTCTAATTGGTCATTGGTTTTAAATGTTAATATGCTTCACTAGTAAATCATTTCTATTCTCTCTTTTTGATGTTTAAAAGAATTATGAAAGAAATAAATATATTGCTAACTGTGGTACTGAAAAATCAGCATTCAAGCAGTGGTGCTAAATAGCAGCTATGAACTTCAGCAAATATGAATGGGATGATGGTCATTCAGACTAATTAGCTAGTGACAGACTGAAGAGAAATGTGGTGTCATATTTTGTGTTGATGTGAACAGGCAAAACTGTGTTGAATTGGGTGGAACTATGCTGATTAATACCAGCATAGAATGTAGTTTGATATCTGCAGTTATATCCTTGCTGCAGACAGCATTCCTTACCTGAAGGAGAATATGTCAAGAGAGTCTTATGCAGTACAGCAAGAGGGAAGTTGTACACATTTAGATTAAAAAAAAAAAAATAGATCTGAACTTTATAGGGCATGTGGTCTTGGATGAACAGAATGCTGCACTGTGTGACTTTTAGCTCACTTAACATGCTGATGTAAGTACGGAGTCATGGTGAGAAACACCTCTGAAGAAGACAAGTCAGGATACTTTCCTAAAAAGTGTTCCCTCGATACATAATCTGATGAAATAGCAAACATCAAATTGGTAACTGCAGATTTGAAGTGGATGCCCGTGCCCTCACTGCCAGCATTTGCATACAGTGAGAAATACCTGCAGTACCTCCTGGAAGGATGGTGGGCACTAACATTGCCCTCAATAGGGCAGGTTAATGGAAAAGCATGAGCACAGCTCTGAGGAGAGGCTGCAGATCCAGGGTGAAGACACAGTTTACAGCAGAGAAAAAGTGGAGTGGAGCCCCGGACTGTCAGATTTACTTTGCTGGTTCTCCCTTTGCATTTGACATGCACATCCATCACTGAAGACCCTTACTACCAGCTATTCAAAGCATTGTCAGCAGCAAGGTGCTTGGTGACTTAGAGAAACTTTGGTCCTAGTGAAGGTCAGAGTGCAATGCTGGGCTTTTTTGAGGTGAGTGTTAGTGGTGGATGCAGTAATGAGGAGATGGCCATCTAGGAGATGCTACCTGCACAGCATGGAAAATAAAGCTCTATAAGCACTTGCCTTTTTCAGCTTCTTCAGCAAGCAACTGCTTTGTGCTGGCCACAACCATCTCCAGGCAATCAGTGCCAAAGAGTGTGGAGCACTTCAGTGTCTGGATTTAATGCTTCTACAATTTAAAACACTACTATTTATGCGAGTCAACAATATAATGCCTGAAAGAAGCAAAAAAAATGGTGTATGCACTTGTTAAAGCATCTTGTTTCAGAGACATTTGGAACCACAGGGGTTCTTTGCACTTTTCATGAAGCGATTGACAAAATAGGATCAAGCTATACCAAGAAACAGCATCAGCTCCGAAAAAAAACATCACCACTATATGTGGAGTGCAGATGGTGCTTTTGGTACTTGATATTATAGCTGTTTTTAAGTTTATTGGAGAAAAATATGGATTTTAAAATCTTACACCTGCATGCTGAGAGGAAGCATATGTAGAGACTCGCTGAATCCTTTGGTGTATTCTGAGTGGCTTTTTACACACTTGGAGCTGAAGTTTGCAATCCTCCCTCACCATGAGCAGTATTTAATTCTGGAATGGTTCTGCTGAAGTCAGAGAAAATCATGGTGGAAGATGAAAAGGACATAAGATTTCTGTCCTGTGTATTAATGATCTGCTTGCGAAGATAAAAAGCATACATACACATTTTTCTTTTATGCTCACTGTGTATGTGGTTGTTCATGTGTGGACACAGCTGCACCCAAATGTGCATGACTGTATCTGATGCATTTTTGCAAAGAGATGTCAGTGAAGTAGTGAGGTAGCAGGCATATAGCAGGGCAAACAGAGCAGCTTACTGGGGTTAGATTGGAAGGACTCCTAAGAGCAGCTTCTTGCACAAGGAACAGATCAAAGCTAGCTGGATGTTTAAGTACAACTTTATGCAAATACCTAAGTTACTGTCCCATCACTGCCTTTGTGCCTTGTGTCAGTACTTTCCATGCTGCTGAGTTGAACTGGTCCCTTACCTCGTTTTCTGCAATCACACCGCATGTGTTTTCCTTTGATGTTGCTATGGAAGCTGTGCCCCCAATTTGTTGCTGGTACTCTCAAGACATTTTTGGAATTATAATGTTGCTTTTTTGTCATCCTTTTAGTTATATTTCTTTTTCCGTTTCCATATTGCTTCTCAAATCATGCACTCCCTGCCATGTCCTTACATCTCATAGAAGAGAAGCTCAGAGTTGCATTCAGCGCCCCAAAATTCAGATATTTTCAGACATGACCTCACCTTTTGCACATGAAGAGGAATGTACTTTTGTACTGTTAATTACATGTAAAATTATCCATTGGTCTGAATGGCGGGGCAGGTGTGTACACGTTTGCTCTTGCTGGATCTGCTCTGGAATGCTCACATAGCTAAGCCAGCTTTCAGCCAGGCTCATCTCTCTTCTGGGACTGTCTCTACTTTTGCTCCCAGCTGGAGAAAAACATCACCTGTGTAACTCACGAGAGGTCGGGCAAGAATAAGCTCTCAGAGGCTTGTGACCCTGTGTTGGTGAGAACCATGTGAGCATCCAGGCACTCAGGTAGGTTGCTCACTGGAGTCCTGTCTGCATGGACACTTCTTTCCCCTTCCTTGATATTCTCTCTGTGATCTTGCTGCTGCCTGTGAAGAACAGGTTTTCTGTCTCACAGCTAGTCCTCCTCAACCATGCATGTTATGTGGAGGATGCATTTTTTGAACTCACTTTTTATCTGCAGTAAAGAGGAAAAAAAAGTCCTTGTTCTCAGGTGCAGCAGATAAGCTGGCATCGCATCCCAACAAGATAATGCAAGAGAATTGAAAATCCTTTCTGCCGTTAAGAGTCTTCCCCTTGTGAGAAGTCCAGTTTTCAGTTTTCCCTCTCAAGAATGCAGATTTTTCTTGTCAAGTTTTTACCCGTTTTGTGAGCTTTTAGATGGCTTTATGACTCTGGGAGTTAAAAGGCAGAAATATGAAGTAGTCGTAGCGCTTCTCGTGTGCTGTAGTGTCACATTCTTTCCACCTTGGGCTGTACAATCTGCAGGCAGGGTGTTTGCACAGCAAGTGCCATGTTAAGCCAAGGTTAAAACAGGATTATTTATTCCTTTTTTCAAGTTGGGATCAAAGTACAGTGCACATCGTATGGAAATCAAATCTGAAACAGCTGAGTTCAATTACCTTCTCAAATAATAGTCAGGAACATGCAGTTGCTTTTGAGGTGTGGTGTATTATGTACAGGAAAAGCTGACCTTGGACATACTCACATGGCCCTCTGATTTCAATGCACGGCTCTTCAGGCAAAATCTAAATCCTGCTGAGGGTCAAAGCCGGGCTGCTGAGTAGCAGCATCAGCCAGTTAAGGGCCAGATACAGCCCACTAGTCATTGTGCCATGTGAATTTCAAAAAAAAAAAAAAAAAAAAAGAAAAAAAAAAGGGCTGGTACCAAGCACGCCTGTATAGTTTGCCATTGTATTTTGGCTTCCCCGTGGTGGCCGTGACGATATGAACCCTGCAGGGATGGAAGCCCAGCTCTGGTCTCCAACCAAGCTCCATACAAGGGCAGTGAATGTTTTCAGCAGTAGATGGCCCTGTGGTAAATGTGCTGGGACCACCTGCCAGCCCTGGCTGTGCCATCTGCATCCAGAGCGTGCCTGCTGGGCTGCCTGCTAGCACAACTGCATCTCTGTTACCTGTGAGTTTATATCTCAGCTTCAGAACTGCACTTCTCTATTTGTTCCTGCCAAGGATGAGTTTTGAACTTCCCTAGTGCTTGTTCCAGGTGGGTGGAGCAGTGGCAAAAAAGCTGCTTTGATTTAAGTGAGTGAGGGGGCAGAGCTACTCTGTCTACCTGATTATTTATCTCCCTAGTTACACACAGCACTTGCTTTCTCTGGAGTGATTCAAGCATATCATAACCTCTTGCTTTTGCTCTTTTATCAAGCTGGTTTGCTGCTACAATTCAGTCAGAAATCTTTGTTGGCCTCTGTGGAGCAGAGGATGGCATCTTATTTTATTGGGCTTCGATGTGCCTCCCCTATGTTCTTTCAACTTTCCCGTTTATGATGTGGAAGACTTTAAGAACTGTATTGGGTGCTTTGGGGATGGGCAGAATAGGCTCTAACAGGATTAAAAGCCTCTCTCCAATGTCAGCCAGAGATAAATGGGTGTGAAGGCAGGTGCTCAGCAAGCCTTGCTGAGCATGGAGCATGCTGTCTCTGGGGATGCAAACAGTGTCTCACCATGCTCAGGGATTCTCAGAGATTTTTACCAAAACATCCATTGATTTCAGCATGAGCAGCAGCAGGCTCATGGCTTTTCTCCAGTCCCCTGCTCTGCCATGGATGATTCACACATACAAACACCATAAGCAGTGCCTGAGAGATCTGAACTCAGTTTCTGGGTCAATGGAAATCCTGAAGTGAGTATGCCATCTGAATTTTGAATTACTACAGTGAATCCTGTTTACTTCTGTCCTTCTCAGGCATAAGCACATCTCCCACACTTAGTACCTCTTGCTACTCCACAACATTTTTTGCCAAGTGTGGGAGATATGCCTCCTCATCACCTACTCTGGGTAAACTGTCAGACATGATGCTCAGTGAGCCTGGCTGATGTGCCAGGCAGAAGAAACGACACATGGTCTAGACTGTGGTTGAGTAATTGGGAATGAGTGAACGACATAAAGAGGGGAGGGAAGGATTACCTAACAGTGCAGTAAAACATAGGTGTCTTGAGAACTCTGATGTGTTGTCTGATGTTGTTGAACTCTGATGTGAGTCCCTCCAAAGTGCTTTGTGGCCACAGGAATTTCTTTCAGCTGGGCAGGAAGAACATCCACGTGCTTCAATATGTTTCAGGAGGCTCTGAGTTTGGGATTTGCATTCCTTGCTCTCTCCAAACACTTCTTTTGGGAAGACAGCATGTTATGCAGGGCTGAGGACATAATGGCATTTAGATTTTTGGGTCATTTTCACGTCGGTGGGAGTAGGATGTGAAGCGGAGACTTCACAAAGTCCTTATAAAGACTTGAAGGCTGAGATGCTTATGTATGACTGTAATTAAATAACAGGTACATGAAGAATCCTTAAGAGCAGCTCTCAGGTCTGTAGGAGTCTGAGTGTGGAGCGTCAGCTTTCCCATCCCCGCAGCACATGAGCAAGAGACTAATGAGCTTGATATGACTTCTCAGATGATTTAAAGTTTGCTAGTTGGAGGCATGACAAGGCAGACTGTGTACTTCTCAAATTGCTAGATTAGAAGATCTGGATTAGAGCGTCTTGTAGTTTTGGATTTGCCAAGAACTGGTTCTCCTGCTGGAAGGTGTCCAGCCAGTGGGAGTTTTGGAAGTTTAGTTTGTATAAAAGAGCTTGTACATGTGTATTTGTATGCGTGCATGCAGGGGAAAGATGATGCAGGGAGATGGTAAGAAGCTAGTGCCTACTTGTGGCAATTCCTTCCAATGTGCTCAGAACTGGGGTTTCACTTTACAGCTCCTGAGCTGAGGGTTGAGAAGAGATGGTTTCTCCTTCTTTGTGTATCTCAAACTTTAGGGAGAAGAATTGATTTAATTTCATCTTGTCTGATCCTGATTAATGAAAAGTCAGTTCTGCTAGTTCTGGGCAGAAAAAATAATCTTTGACTATTCTGTAACCTTGCAGATATATGTAAGTGCATGGCAGGAAGTTCTGTAATTCTAGAAATTATGACAAGGCATCCATAAAGATGAGGCTGAGACCCTATGCAGCAGCGTTGTAGCTTAAAGGAGCATTATTTAATACCTATTAATGGAACTGCTGAAGCATAAACACTCTCAGCTCAAACAGATATTGTTAACTCCTTTGTGCTAGCAGACTCAGAGTGGGATGGCAGATCCTTCACTGCTGCCTGGCAGGATGCTCTTTGTTCTGTTAGTACAGGATGCTCTTTGTTCTGTTCTGTACAGGGTGCTCTTCCCTCTTTTCAATATGGGTTTGAGAGGTGAGCTTTTAGGAAGGAAGAGGAATTACAGAAGCATATGTGCATTCAGTAGCCCTGCAAGGAGGTGGGAGCCCTTCCACAGGCTCAGCCTCAGTGTCCCTCATGCCACAGAGACATGCATTTGTGGCTGTGGTTGCACCACAGATGTTTCCCAAATAGTTTTTGATCATGATGCCTCAAAGGAAGGGCTTCAGCTTCCCTCTGAGGGACACTGGATGTGTGGCCACTCTTTCCTTTTTTTTTTTATTCTAGTTTCATATTGCTTACCTACATGTTCAAAGATACTGGGTACAGCTCCTGTGTATCATGGGACTGGCATATATGTCATTATACATATTTTCAAAAGGAAAAAAGCAATGCACGCTGGATAATTTACATGAATAGTTATGGGACTCAAGGATGTATTTTCTTAGAAACAAAGAATTAAAAGAAAAATCAAAATCAAATTGCCTGGGCAACACATGATTCCAGAAATTAGGGCCTAAGAAAGAACAGTCGTTAACATGAAATTAATAATGAATGAGAGTAAGCAATTTTACAATCCATTTGCTTCTTGGGCATGCCTACACAAGAAATGTAGTGAATTTTTTTCTGGAGATTGATTTAATTAAAATTGGTACAAACCCCCTGTGCGGACTCTAGGTTAGGTTTGCATTGTGCTGTGAAATGTGATTCTTGGCATGTATAGACAGCCTACAGATTGCTAATTAGAATAAGAAGTGAAGCTGCTGCGAGTCAGGTTTCTGCCACACAGTACCTAAGCACAAGCTAGCAAGGCATGCACCAAAACCTCTGCTGTCCTCTGCCTGCCAAACTAGTCCCTTGGATGTAACAGTTGTGCTTCAATGATCTTTAAGAAGGAATGAACTAAAACAGTGGCAAATAGCAGCAAAAATATGATGGCCAAGGAGTTGGGGCTTATTGTAGGCCAGACCTTCACCTCTGGTAGTGGCAGCTTGAGCACGGTTCTCACATCATACAAGGATCCAAACAGGAACCTTGTTTTTCTCTAGGGTGCAACTTTGCAGCACTGAAGAGGTGTTTTACCTTCCTTCCGCTGCCACGTTCTCCTAAAGGACTGCTCCTGAGCTCTGCTCAGCAGGGCAGAGAGCTGTCTCTGGTAACACCCAAGCCCCAGATTTCCCCTTTGCAGGCTAGGAAAGGCCCTTCCATCTCTTCAGGGGATCATCAGAGGAGTCGGGAGCTTGTGGGCAAGATGAGAGAGAGCGTTGTGCTCGTGCTCTCTCCAGAGATGAATGGCTTCTGCCTGTTACTGGAGCACTGGGAATAAAAAGCTTCCCTTACACAGCTTTCTGCCGGAGCCTGTTCACCAAAGCATGAGGATAGTTTCTGGCTCATCTGTTCATTCAGGCTTTTAATTATTTACCAGCCATCCTCATGGTGAGGAGTTGATGCCTGATGTTATTGAGGTACTTATTCGAGCGTTTGCGTTTATGCGGATGCATTCTTTTTATATTGGATTTTGGGCAGTCATGAGCTGTAGTAAGGAATTAAATGTCATGTAAAGAAGAAATGTGACCCATTGATCAAGATTTGATGGCCCACCAGTGAACAGTCTATACTGGCTGTGAATTGGCTGGGCCCCAGAGTGGCCCATTCGAAAAGGAACTGATGTTTGCGTTTTCAGCCATCTGTATGCAGAATTACAGGTGTTTATACAACACATAGACATGACTTGAGCTGCAAACACGTATTGCTGTTGTCCTTGCACTGGTCCTGTTTTGGGGTTGCTGTGTAAGTTTTCCTGGATGGTTATATGCACTGCTTGACTACTTGCAAAGAACTGGGCTCTTAGCCTCAAGTACAGACAGGGTGGAGTGTGTCCACTATGCAGAAAAAAGAGGTCCTTGGGAAAACCATGGTGTGTAGAAACACTCAGCAGCTTCTTACCTGCTCCCCACTGCAGTGGTGCCACAAATGGGTCTGCCATTGCTGTATACCAATAGGAAAGGACAGAGCATGATCAAATCAACACAATCTCAGAAGAAAAGTGTCCTAGACGTAACCAAAGGATGTATTTTAACTGGAGAGCTCAGAGATAAGAAGCACGCAAGACAATCTATTTTTCCCTTTAAACCTGTCATGTGGAAGGGAGCAGATCTTCACATGATGTAAATCAGCATAGCTGTGCCAACTGCTGAGAACAATTGTAATTTATCCTGCTTGAAGGCCTGCACAGAATGTGCTTGAGGTTTCTGGCAATTCACTGGAGACTTGTGACGTTGGGATCAGGCATGTGAGCTGGACTGTCTTCTGGAGCGATTTGCAGCACAGGAAAACTATAATTACAAACACTTGATAAACCTCCTTCAGAGAAACTGGGGGTTTGGTAAGATGCTTGAGTCAGTCATGGCTGATTTCACTTCCTGTAAGAAAGCTGTATTTCTGCGATTTCCATCTCAGCACACAGGCGTCATACTACAATACTGTAGAAGAAGTTCTGAGGGTTCAGCCAACCTTTGAAGTATTTCAAGAATCTTCTTTGTCTTGTGGAGATCAGTGGGTTCCTTTGCTGCCAAGCTGAAAAGCCTGGGGGAGACAAAAGGAACCTATTTCAAGACGTTTTTGTGAGAACAATGTCAGTCCCCAACATGTAATGCAGCTGGTAAATACCATTCATTTATCAGGTACCTAATCTTTTTTTATCTGTATTCAGCCACCTACACCTGACCACCAACTTTCCACTCTGTTTGCCTTGGCTGACATTTCTGTAACAAAGAGCTGCTAACTGTTCTTTTATCAGCACAAGAAAGTTGAGCACAGGAGGAGACAAATATGATGGGCACCATATGGTGGCACTCAGAACTGTGCTGCTCCCTGTATATCCAGCCTCTCTAATGGTTATATTGAGCCATAGCTCAGAAAAAAATGCTGCTAGTTCCTTGGAATGATTTAACTCCCATACTCCCGGTGGAAAAAATGGATACTGTTATATATTAGGTCCTTTCTCTGCTAGATGTCTTATTACGGAATCACAGGATGGCTGAGGTTGGAAGGGACATCTGGAGGTCATCCAGTGCAACCTGCCTACTCAAGCAGAATCTCTAGCACATTACCCAGGATTGTGTCCAGGTGGATTTTTAGTATCCCCAGGGAAGGAAACTCCACATCGCTGGCTTTATTGTTGATAAAGATTTGAAAATACAGTGACAAAAAGAAACAGGGATTTGAGGACAGACTTTTCTGTCATATCTAGATCTCGTTTGTGTTGCTCTGTGACTACCAAGCACTGAGCGTGGCAGTGGAGCTGATGGCAAGGTGAGAGGCAGGCAGGTTAGAGACCTCCTATAGTCATGGGTGAAGACTTCTGTGTGTGAACATGAAGATGAAAGAGAAGGTATTGCTGCAGAGCTAGCATGTGAGTGGAGCTTACTGGAGTTTGCCTTTCTGGCCTTTGTTTATATTCTTCCGAGTCTGGATTCCCTAGGCAGCTGCATGTAAATACACCTTGCTGGTAGGTGTGCACTGCGAGGTGTTACTGTGAATGGAATTTGACTTAGGCTACAGTTGTTCTGCTGTTGGTCTATGTGAATTCTTGCACTAACAGTCATGGAGACTCAGAGTCTTGCTGTCCTGTGTAACTGAGAATCTCCTTGTGCAATAGCATTGTGGTCATTTCTCACTCGAGGTCTGATAGCGCTGGAATATGGCTTGTTAGAGTTTCTGTGATCTGCCAGACTCAAGGAGCTGAAGAATTTAAAGCAGGTCAGCAAAGACTGTTCTCCCTCTGGGGACAGAGCTGTCCTGAGAACCAGTTGACAGTGAATATTTTAGCCTGTGACTCGAATGTCTTTGGAAGCATGGGGGTTTTAACTGGTTTTATAGTCTGGAAAGTGGTCAGGAAGATTACCTCACCTCATTTACTTGTGATGCAGAACAAGGCTTTATAATGATGCATCCATGCCTATTAGAGCTGATGTTTATTAAAGATGAGGACAATTTTGCTAAGAGGTTGTTAGAGTAAAATGCATAAAGAAAAAATTATACTACAAACAATAACAAGATCCCAGAATTACCTTGAACTGTGCAATTGAGATTCTCAGTGGCTGTCAGATCATCTCTGCACAAGACTGAACTGCTGACATTTGTTTAATTACAATGTATTTATTAAAAGGGGCAACATTCCTAATCACTCAAGCATGCTTGCATTCTGTCTTTTGTACAATGTCTCCATTCAATGTGAATAAATTCTCATTAAAATGGGGAGAAAATGATTTATTTTGCTACCATTGCGCACAGAGATCATGCTCTTAAGCTTATACAGAATTTTGGAGTGCTAGTAAAAAAAAAAAAAAAATGTTGCTAAGTAAAAGCAGTCTTTCTGGGAAGAGGAGCCCTGCAGAAGCACTGTGAGATTGTGGTTCAGCTAAGGTAGTGCCATTTCAGTTAGGTCAAGATTTCCTTCACAGTAGCAAGTAAACTTATCCAGGTTTGAAGGTTGTTTTAGGATTTCCTGGATTGTTTTCAGAGTGTTTGTATCATCTATGGTTTGGATAGCCGTGATAAAAAATTTAGCAGGCTTATCTGCAGGTCAGAGTGAACTTTTCATGAAGCTTTTTTAGAAGCTGGGATGTACAAAAAATTGCCTTTAGTTGCTTTATACTCCAGAAGCAGAAGAATGGAACACGGTACGGATTAGCCTTGGTATTTTTGGAGAATGCCATTTTGCTGAGGGTTTGGCACTGTCTCTGGTGTTAGAGGCAAAGTGAGACAGGTGTAAATGAAGTAATTTCAGCATCACTGCAGCCATTGATTGCTCTGCAAACCCCATGCTGCTGGAAACCGCAAGCACACAGGAAAGGTGGGGAATGGGATGAGAAATCTGCTGGTGAATAGTGGCAAAGTGTGACTGCGCCTCTGTGGGAATCAAATATCAAAACAAGCAATGAAAGCTAATCCATAGGATGATTCATGCGATAAGAACTTATCAGGATGATTAAGTACGTGAGGTCCATGTGGTCTGTTGCAATTAATGTGCTGTGAATAAGCAAGGCAGACAACGGCTCTTGGTATTCATGGTCGTGCTGTGTGGTATGTGCCTGTCAGTACCGCCGAGAGTGTGGAGAATTCAGCAATAATCAATAACTTCCAATTGTTTGGCTCTAATTGTTAGCAGTTAGCGAGCAAGAATATCCTTCTTTTGCATAATTTAAAGATTTTGAAAACATTCGTTTTAGAACTACAAGATTTGCTCTTGAGAGTCACGTGGTAGTTGCATTAAATTCCATGTCTGGATCGTCAGGCCGTGCACGCTAGCATTGTACACACTTGTACCACCCCTCCCACTCCCTGCTGGGATGTCTTGTGGGTTTTAAGAAATTTGCAATCATACTGGAAGGAACAAACCCAAAGCCATTCCAGGCAGACCTTTGGGATTCTATGCTGAAAATGCAGCTTGGAGCTAGGAAAGGACAGAGAGGTTTGCAGTAAAACATTGATTCTCTAGGGAATTCTAAAAGGAGGGTTTAAATGGCAGCAGCTGGGAGAGAGGTTTTTTTTTTTTTTTTTCCCAAACAACAATACAGCGCTTGGAGTATCTGTGTAAGGTCTGTGAAGAAAATCTCTCTCTGGAAGCTGCTGCACTTGTCTTTGAACGAGTTACTGTCTCTTAGCAAGCTTTGAGGTTGAAGTCCTTTCTTGCGAGGCTTGATGGATGACAACATGGGTTTAAGAATCACTCTGCAATCATCCCCATGAGGCCTGACACTGGGGAACAGGAGAGCAATGACAGCCAGTGTTTTCTAGATCCAGAGCTGCTGCTCATTTCCTATAATTTCCAACATAACGAGCACCTTAGTGCCAGGTAAGCTTTAAAATGAGATGATCTCTTAAAAACAAATAGTCACTGTCAGCAGGGTTGCAAGCTGGGACTACTAAAAGATGATCTGATGAGAGTAGTTAACTGAAAATGGGATGTGGATTTAAGCCCAACAGTTTATCAACAGGAGTGTTCTGATAAGCTCTTAAGTGGGCTGCCAAATCCAGCTTCCAAGGCAAGGAAAGTAACACAAGTCCACTATTGTTAATGCCAGTGGTTTCCAGTTAATTATCTGCTATCTGAAAAAATCACTGAAAGGCACAAAGCATTGTTTAAGTCTAGCTTTGTGTCTCTTTAGTCAGGCATTACATTCCTTTGTTACAAATATGTTTTCCTCCTCAAAGACCTCTAACTTTCAAAGTAGACTTGAAAGAATATATTGTTCTTCTGATGCACCCAGAAAACACTTCTGTAGTTGAAGAGAAAATATTATTTCAAAAATGTGTACGTGTGCCCAGGTTAGTACTTCCTGAAAGAAGAAAAAACCTGTGAGGATAACAGCAATGACTTATGTTGCCCAAACAAAACAAAAGAGAAGGCAGGCAAAATAATTGAACTCTAATTTAAACCAACCCATAAGTCTTCTAATGCTGATATCTACACTTAAGTTGTAATGTTTCCCTGCTGCCTAGTCAGAGTAAGGAGGAAAGAAGCCTCATGTTCCATATGTTTATTGAGGAAATTTTGTATGTGCAGTTCACGTAAAATTGCATCCATTCGGCTCATGATCCAAAGTGCAATTCCATTAACAAAGCAGCACTCTACCTTTTGTGTGAGCTGTTATGCTTAAAGCCCATTCCAGTCGCTGTGTTTCCCAGAGAAATAAAGAGGAGTTTTGCAGGTGATTTAGTTTAGTTCATTTCCAATTTTGTTATATTTTCTTTGTTTGTAGCCTGAATAACTTTTTAGAAACTATTTGATAGAATCATTTTCATTTTACCATTTAAGATAAAACTTGTATTGAGAGTAGAATGTATTTATTTGGTAAAAAATTGCAGTTATATAAAATGGAGAGAGGATTTTTTCACTTCTTTTCACTCTATCATTCTCCCTCCACTTTGAGGCTTGAAAAAAAAAAAAAGTTTTGTGTAGAATATGAAGAACCCAAACGGCATTGTGTGCCATTTCTGTATGGCCTGAGGGGCACAGGAACCCTTGTGCATACAAGGTTTGTTTAAAAAAACAAAACAAAACAAAACTTGTTTCAGTGTGGAATTCGTGTATCCTTCTTCCAAAATAAGGGCAGATTCCATGGCCTAACTCAATACTCGCTAGGACAAGCATAGTTTTCAGAGATGCCTTACAATCAACAGTTTTTCCAAAGTCAGGGGCTGCTGACTCTGAGCTTGTTGGGTTTAATGTGCATGCTGTGTTGTTGCTTCACAAGGACATCTCTGAAGAAGCCCTCTGTAATTTGCCTTACCTAGAAATGATGCATTCAAGATGAAGCATTCCAGCTCAGCAGACCTACTGGACTCAGGAAGAACACTCTACAGGACTGTTGAGGTTATGCAGACTTTAGTTCTCCTTTGCAATTCATTGGCCTCACCAGAGACCCGAGTAAGGCAAGCTTGTTTGCCATTGAGTTTACAACAATTCTGTCACTGATCAGACTGCTTATTGTCTGATGTACTGATCAATGTGATCTCATGGCTTCCATGCATGCTCCAGCTTTCTCCCCACAGCCCTCTCGAGTCTCTCTGCTAGGGTCTGGAGCAAGGGCTGCCCGTTCTCCTTGTGTTTTCTACGGCACCTTGCGTGGTGAAGTCCTGGGCCATGGACAAGAAAGAGACATAAATGATAGTAATTCAGCTACGTCACTGAACCTGCCTGTGCCTTTGTGTCATAATGTCTGTGCTTTTCTAGAGATAAATGAGGAAACTGGAGGAAAACAAGGAGGAAAAAATAAAATTCCTTCCCTGAAGTGTGGGTTGACAATCTACCTGAAATGTGAGAATATATGCATGGAAGCGTGCAGCAGAAAGGCACCTAAATGAGACTCTGTAGTGATGAGAGCAGCTTACCAGTCCTCGTGCTTCAACGTACAGTTGATTTTTTCAAATGAAGCTGGAAAACAGCTGCTATTCTTTCTGCCACCCCCCAGCTGAACAGACGGCTGGGCTTGTGCTTTGCTGCTGGCCTGGGAAGGTCAACATGGACTTTCCTTACCTTTGCCATATGCTGCTGCTGTTATGCACTCTGGCACAGTGGAAAGAGTGCCCCGTTTTAGAAACAGCAGCACTGGATATCTGCTAAGGCATATTGCCAGATGTAAAAAGTGAAAAGAGAAAATCATGCCTTGACCTCAAGGAGCATTGAAACATGGCACATAGCAATGCACACCTGACCCACTGGAGGTAATTGCTTGGTACTGTTCTCCATTCTCTCTCTAACTCCTCTTTCTCCTGCTCTAACCTTTCCATTCTCACTTCCTTCCGTTCAGCCTGTTTGTGTATCTCTTCCCCTGGCTTTTTAGAATCTGTTACCTGAGTTTTAGGACATGTTCCTATTTCCGGGTACAAAATAAAGATATTGCTAAGTGTCTGCACAGATAATAATATAATTGTAGATCCTTTTCTCTGGAATGTGCTTTTAGGTATTACCTTGGTCAGTAATTTAATTGAATTGGATAGTGACAACACGCTGACATTGTTAAGGTTAATGACCCAATGATTTACAAGACAAGGCACATTTACCGGCAAATGGATTTTAGTAATTGTTCTACTGAATAATGAGAATAACAATTTGTACATTGATCCACAAAGTCCTACAGCAAAGCCTCTGTTCTTACTTCGCCAATGTCTCTGTCCATAAATTCAGTATCACTCTGAGAATGTTTTATCAGTCCTGATGTATTTTGCATTGAATTTCAAATGATTTCTTTCAATGAGATCCACGGCTTTTCATGCCTGTATGGAGCAGAGCTGGGTAAGATAGTGGCAAGAGAGAACAGGGGAAGATGGGAGGACAGAACCTCTCCAGGTGGGGCAGTGTTTGTCTTGGTCTAAGTTGAGCTTCTCCAGTCAGTGGTAAATACTTGCATCTCTTTGACATGTGTTTAATGTCTGTTCTGGTAGATTTGGATTTAGACTGTTTTTGCCAAAATGCTGTGGGAGGCCCTGCCAAATGCAGAAAGAGAATTCTTTACTCAGGGCTATTATCCTTATTGAACATCTTTGTAATCTTATACAACACAAAGCAAAACTTTTTTTTCCCTTGAATTGATGTTCATTGCCATCGATTAGAGTTTGCTTTATCAGTTAAATCTTACATCATTATTTATTTATTTATTTTGACAATTTGATTCCTTGCTGTGAGGCCCATAATCAATTCATTCATTTTGCTTAAACCTTTTAAGTATGTAAGTAATATAACTTCAACAGAGCCTCGAATTTTGTGAATGTCCAAGACTGGCTAGAAATGATAGCAAGAACTCCTCAGCCTGAGTCCTTAAGCACCTGGATATAAATTATCTAGATTGCTGGGTAAAGATTCTGATTGTAAGAGATGGTATTTAACATCCTTATCAATTAATTATTATTGGAGAATAACTGTTTAATCAGCATTGATCTGTCGTAAGGCTTCATCGTCTGGCATCAGCCCAAACAGAACAGAAGTGTTTATTGAAGGTGGTTGTCTTTCCCTGAAGTATTATTGACTGTGTTATCATTTCCATAGTGGTAATGGGCCAGTAACTGTTGGTTAGATACTCTTTGTTACACCACACTTCATAAACTTAATTCTGTTGTCCTTAGCTTTATTAACCATTGATTTCTTCAGTTGTCCTTTTGCTTCCCATATTAATTTTGTGTCATTCCTGGCTCCTAGTGTATTGCTGCCAACTTTCTCTCTTTTGCACTTGATGTTTATTGGCATTTCCCCCCAGTTATAACTACTTTCAGACCCCATCATGTCACAATGAGATCGCTTGTTCCAGATTTTCTTGCAGTTATCAGCAATGTGTTCTTCATTACATTGCGTGTGCTTTACCCAAGAAAGATTGCCAGACTTCTGACCGTCAGTGTTCAGTATAGCATTGTGCTCAGGCCTCTACTGGATCTTCGATAGCAATATTTTAAATAAATAAATATCTCTCCTTATCATCAAAATTAAAAAGCAAAAATTGAAAAGAAAATGCCATCTTAAAATTATTTTGAGTTAAAATGACATAAGTGTGGACTAAAAGGCAAGAAGTTTTTTTGAAAATCCTATTTTAAAGAAGGATATTCTAGGTGTATTTATCCAGTCCAATAATCGTGGTAGTATATTGATGAGTTTCTTGACAGGTACATAGGTTATTTATTTGTCTCAGTGGGCCCGCAGACTGCAGAGCAGGAAGGTACTGAGGTTGCAAAGGTTGGATGGGAATTAGGTCCCTGGTTTGCTGAACTGCTGACTGTAATCTTAGGCAGATCTTGACGACCTCGAGGTACTAAAATGAGCGGGAAGAATGTAACAGCAGAAAATACGCTCTCTCTCTTGTCAAAATGATACTTTTGGGTTTAATTCTTAGTAAAACACTGTAGCAAATAATAGGAAAGAGTGAGCTGTAGACATTAAGAGAATTGCAGAGCGGTGAGTAAGGACTTTGGCCTTTTAAAGGACCCATCATAGCATTGAGTTGAATGAAGACTTTGGGATTGTGTTTACAAATTAGAAAAGGAAGATATGTGATAGAAAGATAAGCTTAAGAAGAGAGAAAAACTGAAAGAGAAGCTTGGAGGATATATTAACTTAACCTGTCTGTCAAATGTTTGGCTTACTCTGTGCATTAAGAGGCTGTAATATATGTAAAAATCCTGCATATTTCCTCATTTTCTGTGGCTCAGGCTTTTGCAGGAGGAATATTCAATGAATTAATCTCTAACTTTTCTGATTACATTTTAAATATTTATGTTGTTAGCCTCTACATCTAATAAATCTGAGACTTTTAATGGACTGTGGCTTATTAAATCGTATCATTTCTGTCAGTCTCATCAGCGGAATAGTACTGATAGCATTAACATCAAACGGGACCAAACCAGCATTTCATTCCCCTTTGTGCCTGAAAATATCTCAACCTCAGTCCTTCTGCCTTGATGGATTTTATTTTATTTTTTCGCTGTATCCCATCTCAAGTTATTTTCATATAGCATTCATATGGACATTAATTTTCACTCTTATTTTTCCAATTAAACAGTCTTACTGAAAAGTGTGGGTTAAAGGCTTTATTCTGAGGTCTGAGCAATTAGCTGTGCATTTGCTCATTGTTACAATTACTTGCCCAAATTAGTATAAAAGGATGTGTTACCCTCTGAATGTTAGATTGAAGGATATGGTTAGTATGATGAAAACCTTAGTTGTCGAATAAAAACCAAAACTACTGAAAAAACTTGGGATAAAAAATAGAAAAACTATTGAAAAAAATGGGATCCATTTGAGGAAACTATTAAAAGTATATCATTCCATAAATGATGAGCATTGAAAAGCTGTCAAGAAAACAATCAGGACTAAATGTACAGGTACTCTTCAATTCAGAGTTTTCATATTACTTACCAGATCACCATGTGCAAACCTTTGTCTTGTTCACAATCACAGGGAAATTAATACTGCACTAAGAATTACAGGAAGAAACAGCTTATGATGATTACGAAAAGAGGAATCTAAAGAATGATGCCCATTTATTTCCAGGTGGGATGTTTACATTTCTAAATTTCAAGATACTTTAGTGTAGGATTAGGCATAGCATAATGAGGTAGTGCAAAATTCACCTTGGTCCCAGGTCCAGACCGTGAGCAATTGTGTTGTTCTGTCATGGTCCATCCTGTGGAAACAATGAAAACCATCCTTTTGCTTCATCTGAATTTTTAAAGTTTTTAGCTAATATGGAGTGTCTTGTGAGGATTTGATACAAAAACATGCATGACATCATGGTTTTGTTGAATCTATGTTCACATTCCTTTTTTGTTCAGTAACAGCTCAATGTTTTGTTCTTCCCTGGAGCACTGCTGTCAAAGAGAACACCGCACCACCTACGTTATTCTTGAGCGTGTGGGACGTGGCTGATACAGGGCAATTTCTTCTTCATATCTTTAAGGTCTTCTTACAAACTGTCAGACAATGTCTCAGCACAGTCTAAACTGAACTGGATCCCCAAAAGATATCAAGGGCTTAATGCTTAAATAGGTGACGTAGAATGTTTATTTGTTAGGCAACTGAGAGTAGCATCCAAGCAGGTGAATGCTCAAGGAAGCTGAGGGTGGAGGACTAACCCCCAGATCTGGTCAGCAGAGATTTCATGGAGGGTGGTTTCAGAGGGGTTTGTGTTAGGAGAGGAAGGAGCCAGAGGAGAAAGATAAGGTCAAATCTGAGTAAGAGCACAAAGGAAATCCCAGAAGAGTGCAGAAAGGTTAAAGAGCAGTGCTGCTGTTGGCTCTGCTTAGCAGGAATTGCTGTGCCCATGGGGTAAGCAAGATGGAGGTGCTGCAGGAAGGGTGAGATGTGGGGAAGGAAGCAGTGTTGACATCTTTTGCCCTTTCTCTTTGATGAAATTGGACGGTGAGAGCAGGTATACTGCGTGCAGTGCCTGGGCTGGAAGTTCACTGCTGGCCGTTTGCTGAGCAAAGCAATGCTGCTGCTTGCACAGCTGCCCACAGCACTAGGAAATTGGTGAGGGAAAGAGGCAGAGGCACCTCTGGCAGATTCTGTGGACTCAGAAATACCCAGGGACCAGACATTGCTCCTGCTGCTCAGGGATGCAGGAAGAGGCCTGGATTTTGTCTGAGTCCTACAAAACACTCCTGTCCCTCTGTGCCAGGCATGAGTTGCTGTCCTCAAGTTATCTCTTCACAGGCACAAGCCAGCTTGGCTCTTCCTGTACGGTGATTTTTTCTCTCTGCCCCGATAATCAGTTCACTGTTTCCACTGCTGCGTTCCCAGGCTTGTCAGCAAGCAGTGCAAATCAAGAGATCTGTACTTGGTCGATTTTGAATTAGCGAGTTTGACAAATGTTTTCATTTGAGAAGGCAAGCTGCCTCATTGTGCTTGGCTTAACACGAGCACATTAGAGTGACAATGCTGGATTTAACTTTAGTTATCAACACTTTCAGCCCACATTGGTCTAAGTAATTGTCCTGTTTATACTCTGACAGGTTAAAATAATGTGTTCTAGAATGAGAGCACTTCTACTGAAGATGAAAAGCAGCCCAAGAGGGTTATCAGCTGTTACTGACTGTGACAAGCAGTGTGAGCTAGATGTATGGATAAATTGCTATTGCTCCAGAGGTTATTCCTATTAGCAGGAGACATGTAAGAAACTCTAACAAAGCATTAATACAGTACAGCTGCTAAAAAACCTTGTCTGTCCTATCCAGGCTCAGGACTAATGGGACATTCCAGCATGTTCTTGATGCCGTGCTGACAGGTGGTGAGAGACCTTTAAATAAAACAGAAGCTCCATGAGGCTGCTGGGAAGTGTCGGGCAACTGTGAGCATTTAAAAGCTAATGTTAAAGAAAATAGATTAAAAAACACATTTATCTGAGATCTAAATACTGTTTAAAAAGCTGCTCCTGGATTCCTCTTTATACAGAATCAAATGATGTTGTGCAGATGGGATCTTGGCAAAGTAGGAAATTTCTGATAAAATTTTCCATCCACAGGTTTTTTTTTTTTTCCCCCTTCACTAAGTGTTTTTGGGATCAAAACAAAGCAGTTCTGTAAACATGAAGAATTCAGTTTCCTTTCCATCTGGAAAACAGTATTGGAAGTACCAAGGAACAGAACTCAACAGCTGAGTACTTGTAGTGTTTTTAAATCACAGAATTGAGCTCCTGCCACGGGCTTGGTGCAAGCGGGCTGCCATGGACTTCAGGAGCATGGTCCTATTCACACAGTTCTGTGAGTTACCTGACATGTGCCAATGCAGTTTGCAGAAAAATATTTAGGAGGAGTTGGCTCACACATAGGCTGTTTTCTCTATAAAAGAAATAGCATAGGAATTTCTTTAGCAGCAGAAACATGCTCCTCTGGAGTCATGCAGCGGAATTGCAATTGTTCGTGCAGTGAAGATGGGAGATTTTTGCATTATTTTCTAGGAGATGCTACGTAGGAATGTGTTTGCCTTACTTGGCTTGTTACAGGGCTTGTGCTTGTTACTCAATGTCCTAGGAATCGTTTCCAGAGGCACTCTGCGGTGCAAGCAATCAAGGGACGAAGGTGTGTGCTTTCCATACCAGATGTAATGATGGAACTTAAATATTGATGGCCTAATTTCAAATAATAAAAGGGCTAAAGCTGAAGGGGAGATTGCAACAGCCTATTCAGTTCTTCCGTAGGAACTGATGTTGGAGAACTGAAAATCCCCATGAAGGACAAGGAAGCAGTGCTGTAGTAATGCATGCACACTAATGGCAGCTTCACAAAGGCTTGTGATGGGCCCACGTTAATTGGGGGTTTGGTAAGGAAGAGAGAAAGATGACATGGTGTAAACATGACAACTGCAGCTGCATAAGAAAAAGATAAAATCACTCTAAAATGTGGAAAAACATTGAATAGCCATTTGAGCAGTGTGTGTGGGACTGTCTCTTTTGGGAGCAGTGGTGTGTGGTTTTAGCCAGTTGTCTAGCCAGTCCCTTAGTGTGAGAAAACATCTCCACATCAGCTCGTGTATTCACCTTGCAGAAGAGAAACCCTATTTAGTTTGCTTATCGCTCGAGTCCTACTTCACAGTAATTAGAATACAAAGCTCTTCTCTTACTGTAAATTGTCTGTCTTTTTGATACTCTTTGTAACAAAGGAACATTATAAATATAATTGTATGAATATTTTGACATCTTCTTAAATGGCCTGGCTGTAGCTGGAGTCTTGAGGGGACAGAGGAATCAGACAGAAGTGGAGCTGATGCTTCTGTTTCCAGGTACATGCGATAATCCTAAACTGCAGAAGAGCAAAAGTTGTAAATGGGGAAAATAGCATCAGTAACCATTATCATTTTATTTTCTTCCTTTGCTTCTTCTTTTAAACTTGAAATAAAAATGCAGCAGTATGAAAGCCTTGCATTGGGAGGAAGGCTCCTGCAGGCTGGTGCTGCTGCTATAGCAGCCTCATGGGAGCTGGCCCAGCCTGTGCCTGGGTGGAAAGGCACCTGGAAAGCTGGGAGCGCCAGGGCTTTGAATGCACATCCAGCAAATACAGGGCCTTTGCACTGGCAGCAATGGGCTGTTGCTGGATCAGGCCCTGGTAGTTAATGGGGGAAAGTTCTTCAAATTACAGAGCTCCTGTGCAGGTGAGGTCAACATGTAAAAACGAGGGGAGCAAAGAAGAATGCCAGTGCCTGCCTCCTCAGTGAAATTGGAACTGGCAGAAGTAGGCCATGTTTACCAAAGCTTACCTACAGTGCACTCAGTTCTACTTTTTTTAACAAGTGGCTTTGGTTTTTTACATTTTACAATGCAAAGCTTGGGCTTGTTTGCTGCACACTGCCAAGATGGCCGTATTTAAGTATGTCTTCTGGCAACCACAAAAAGCTCGGGTCAGGTGTCAGGGTCAGTGTTGATTTTAAATGGCTGTCATGGGGAACCTGGTATTTAAAACAGGAAAGGAGTGTGAAGAGGTCAGCTGCTCCCCGCGTCCTTCCGGAGGCTGCTCGTGTTAGCCTGGTGTTTATTCATGAGGAGATGAGCATTTCTAGGAGACACACGATATAAATATTTAGCACTGTCAGTAGAGAAGGAAAATATTGTTGGAACAATGTCTTCATTTGTCAGAGGAAAAATAGGGACTAATTTTTTTGAGAGAGATCACAATTAACTGCTCCCCATGAACTGTTTCTCTAAAGATTTCAGGCAGATGGATGCTCTTACAGCAAGAAGAGTGAATGCCAATTGAGAGGAACACGGATCCATTTATAATGCCAGAGAAATCATTCTGTCAGGCAGGATATAGGTACACAAATTAAGCGGGTATCAAAATTATATCGTCTCTTCAGCAGCAACTGCCTCTCAAGAGCAGGCTGTGGACAGGAGTAGGTAAGGATCTCAGCAGGCTGTAATTTAAGTCTGCCAGCTTGTGGCTACAGCAGTAGGCACCTGCTAATAACAGTGACAGGCAGCGCTGCCCCACTGCCCAGCAATCCCCTTCCTCCCGTCACTGGAACACTGCAGCCTGTGATTCCTCTGCACGGAGCCTCCCACAGAGGCCCTGAACATCAGATGCGATGGTACAGTGGCACAGCTCTTCTGAATGGAAAAGGCTTTATCCACAGAGAATTGCCTTCTTTCAGAGTAACTGCTAAGATGGACAATTCCATGTGCAGTTTGTAGTTGCCAGAAGAAATTCTCTGCTGTGAGTTTGCCTGAGCCCTTGATAACAGAGGCTGCCCTGTGTGAGTCTGTGTTCTGGTGGCCAGATCTGGCTTTCATCTTTTGTGTGGGACCCATTGGTCCATGGTGGCAGCTCTACAAACCGCAGTCCCGTGCCATGAAGAGCGTTCAGTGTGTGTGCATAAGGTGGACAGAGGCAGGCAGGGGAAGGGAGGCAGCAGTGAGCACAGGGTCATACTGCTCTGGGGCAAATCCGGGAGAATGCTGATGTTTGATCCCCAGCCTGAGCTCCTGAGGCCCCTGCTTTGCTCTGGAGAATTCTGCCACCCTCTGTTGTCAGAGGCTGTGTTATTTTCAAAGGAAATGGAATTGGGCTTTAAAGCATAATTATTAGAAAAATATCACTCAAAACATTTTTCAAGTAGAAGTTGTGATGAGCGACAAAAGTTCTGTTTGCTTGCTTTCAAAATTCTCAGTTTCATAGGAAGATGAAAAATACTCAAAAAACCAGTCGGTGCTTACTATTCTTAGCAACATTTTTTTTTTTTTGGCTTTTGACATTTGGAAGAAAAGTTGAAGGTTGCTGATGAAAATTTCAGTTATTGCCCTCTAACTTTTGACAGCATTTTCCGTGGACCTTGCTATGCCCAAACTATTTTGTACGAAGCTCATTCTTTAAAATTCAGTCACTTTTGCTTTTTCCTCATGAACCATGTATGAGTCTATGTCTGGCCTTTGGTAAAATAAGAATAAGGCCTATTCCCAGCTTAAATCTTACTAACATCCCAATTTCTTGCTAAGCCTCTACTGCTGCTGAATTTAATCTACTGTGAATTATCAGAGTTCAGCTCCTACTATAATGTAGGTCTGACCTCTGGCCGTGCAGTTTTCTTTATTATCATTTCCATGTGTTTCTTCATGGACTTTTTATCGTCCAAAAGTTCTTGACGGCTGGATCAGGATCTCTCACCTTGTAAGCAATGGTTGCTGGCAATTGAAGTCTGAATAGCTTATTACTTTGACATTAAAAAAAAAACTTTCATTACTCCTTATTATTTTCCTCATTATTAATTTCTCATCTTCTTGGAAAATACTTGAGCTGAAAGCAGCTTCAGAAATGGGTTGAAAGTTTGTGTTCTTGCATTGTCCTTTCTCTAACCTCTGCTGAGCTGCTGTTTTGTAACTTTTAACAAGTACAGTAAATGACAAATGATATCCCTCGAGGTTTATTCATTCCTATTCTCATCTACCGCCATTTAACTTGATTGATATCAGCATACACTCCAGCTCCTGGAAATGCTCCCCAGCCCATTCCTCAAGGGAAACAGCAACCCCATAGGAGTTTTTTAGGGCCAAAATTCATAAAAGGGACCCTTCAAGTGTGGGTTAAGTAGGCAGTTGCCTAAGGCAGCTCCTGCCCTGAAAGTAAAAGGAGATGGCTGTGGGTCTTTGTGCCGAGCCTGGTTTCTTTGCCTGTTCCTGCTTGCTGAGCACAGCTCTCCCCTCGTGCAGCCCCTTTCCCAGATGACTCCTTGCTTCGTCCCCTCTAGAGCAGAAGCTGTCCCTTCAAAGGTAATTTCTAGTGGCTCCTGAACCCAAGATGTCTCCCGTGTTCCTACAGATCTGCCGTTCTCCTGCTGCCCTAGGAGCAGTGCAGGGCTTGCTGCAGCCCTTGGCTGCCCCTGGGAAGATCTGCGTGGTAAAAATCACCTGCTGGGTGTATTAAAAAGAGGGCTGAGTCTGAGAGAAGCTCTGTTGTAGCTATAACATCCTGGACTTAATAGGAGAGTGTTTTATGGACGCTGCTCATGGACGTTGCTCATGTGGGTTGTATGGCTGTAGGGTAGGAATGGTGCTTTTCTAAGGAGGTGAGCCTGGGGCCTCCATCTGCTGATGTACTGGTGTGCTGGTTTGAAAAATGCATTTACATCTTCATAGGACACGACGAGCAAATGTGAGTTTTTTTAACTTAGGGCACTGTTCGATGTGCCCTCAACGACTCTGCTTTCTGCCACCCCCCAGCCCTGCTGTTTGCAGCATTTCTGCAGTCACGCTGGGTGCTCCATGGGGAGGATGTGGAGGGAAATACTGGAGGGGTAATGTTTGCTTTGGAAGCAACATATATTTTCAAAACAAGCTTCCCTCCCAGATTTTTAAGACATCTAAATAATTATTTTCTTTGAGATGGATTTTTTCCCCCCTGTAGCATTCCTGCTTGAATTTATTTTCTGTGAAAGAAAGAGAGACTTTTCAGGTCTAAGAATATTGCCTTGGAAATTGGTTCATTTGCAGTTAGGGCTAAAGAGATTATTTTGACTGTTCAATTCCTCATTCTGGGGGGAATTTCTCTCCTCCACGGAGATGGAGCACTGCGCCTTGTTTACGTCTGCACAAGCAGCTATGGCTGATTGTGCCACTTCCCACCTCTGCAGAAAGCCTTTGCCTTCTGGGACCTGCCCAGCCTAACCCTTGAAGCTCAGGCTTCAGGTAAACATCCCAGCATGAGGTTTATCCCTGCCTCCACACAGCTTTCAGCCCTTGTGCTCTTTGCAGTACAGCAGCAATTTCCTCGTGCACTGTGGGTCTGAGTGCAGGACATCTGCCAGCACCTCCCACAGCCTGTGCTCAGCTCCCTGCCTTCCTGAATTCATCCCTTTGGGCACCAAGAGGGAAAGAGAGAGATAGGAAACCTGAAAATATTCCTAGAAGGCGTCTCATCAGATAGCCAACCTGCTGTGAAGTCTTTTTGATGTAAGCTGGAAAACACTTTGAAAATGCTTTAATAAGCATCAACCAAAGTATTATCTCTGAATGCAGGGACTGGTGGTGATAATTTACCACAAGTGCTCTTCACCATGTATTGTGCTGTATTCCCGAAGTACAACAGCCTCCTGGATAATCTAAGGACCTGAGTGAAGCATGAGGCATTCCAGGAGCTTTGGAAAGCTGTGCAAACATGCAATACTTGTCCCATGCTTTCCTAAGAGTGTGTAGTGTAATATGTATATATATCACAATGTAGAATTGTACTGAATTAATTTAAATTGTGTACGTTGCTCTGATGCTCATTCTTTAAAAGAGGTTCAGAGGGCAATTTGAAAGAAGAATTTGTGGCTTGAAAAAATTCCCGTTAGTAGAGTGAATCTGATTTTACAGCAGAGAATAAAAAAATTCAGCAAAGTTGGCAAAGGAAATAAGATCCTTTTTTTTTTTTTTTTTTAAACTATGAGTGTAATTAATTATTGAAACAGCTTAAAGGAAGAAGTGGCAGATTTGCCACCAGTGGGGTGTTTAAATCAATGAGGGAAGTCTCCTAAAGACTCAGAAACTGAAATTCCAGTTATTGTACTTTTAGAGAGCAAACTGAAAAACCCAACCCATTAAGTATCTGTTTTGGCTTTAAGCCTCTATAAAATATGTCTGCTTCCTCACTCTGCAGAAGTTTGCAGAATCCTGAAAACTTCAAATAATATCCTCTCAATTGTAAAGTGTTGTAGTTTTGTGCTAAACCAAAGATTTCAGAGATTCAAATCATTTTCTTGAGCACTCTGCATCTTCCCTATTTATGTATATTTTCCCCTTACATGAAATTCTTTTTATAACTCCATCTTTTGTATTGTTTTCTTTGTACCCCTTCTACACTGTAATCATTTCTTCATCATAATTCTCTTGTTGCTATGTGATGTTCCACCACTCGTGTTTTTCTTTGATTTAGCTGTTAGTATTGTTTTAACTCTTTACCTTCTGTGCTTGCCATTATTATTCAGTAAACAAAAAAGATAACAGACTCCATTTTCTTAAGTAAGATACTTAGTTAAATATTGAATGAGTTGCAGTTGTGCTTAGAGCTGTGAGGATCAGCTGAGCTCACCTGCAGTGTGCCTTGGTTTAACTTAGTCACTGCTTCCTGAAATAACCCCTTTCCTTAGAGGGAATTGCTTGGGCCAGTCTAGACAAGGCTGGCTAGCAGTAGGGCTTTGACTTTGCATTTCCAAATCCACTCTGTGAAATGTGTTCAATAAAATAGGACGGTATCTGAAGCTTATTGCTTAGAAAAGCCAATGAAATGGTAGATTTCCAGCCATATGAGTTGATCTGTGAGTTGCAGCTGGGCTAAATCCCTTATTCCTGAGAAAGTTTCTGAGCAACTCAATTTGACTGAATTTTCTGATCGTAGGAGAGTTTGCAGAAGGAAGCAGCCTCCTGCTCTGTCTATAAGAGGACATCACTACAGCATCCTGCAGATTTAGATCCCAGCTAAATACCCTTGCTAACAACTCCTAACTGTGTGTGTGCAGTCTGCACAGCCTAGGCAGAGCTCTGGGCACAAACCTGCTGGAAGTCTGCAAAGGAATACCATACCAAGTGGAGTACTGCTCTGGGTGTAGCTGAAAGCCTAGAGGAAAACTCAAACATCAGTGTTAAATATGAGTCTGTGCCCCTCCAAAAGCCTGCTCACCACATGTATTTTCTGGTAGATTTGCCAACATGGAAAGCTTTCCTGAAATTCTAGTTCTAAGGGTGCCAAACTCCCTGTCCTCTGCTGCAGCCCCCAAACCACTGCTGTAACAGCTTTGTGCTAATGGCATAGTGATGCCATAGTGATGCTCAATGGGCTGACGGAGCGCATTCCTGGTATGCCTTGAAGATGGGTTTGAAAACTGGGCCTTGGTAAGGGAGTGCAGCACCGAGCTGCCTTGCTGCAGGAACCAGCTGCACTCAAGTGGGATAAGGAGGAATCTGAGCATTTCCATGTCCTACCAAAGCACAGGAGACAGCAGGAGGAGAATTTCTGAAAGCCTAAATCACAGCATGACAACTGGTGATGTACTCCACTGACAGCATAGCATGGAAAAGGCAGTCCCAAGGACATGAAGAAAGCGAAGCACATAGGGCTCCCCGGAGGTTGCTGCCGTGACCAACACCTCTGACCAGTCTGGTAGTGGTCTCTGAGAGCTGTTTCATCAGCTAATTACCAGTTGCTCATTTAGCTGTGTGTTTCAGTGGTAAACAGTGCTGTGCTCAGCTCTTGCAGCCTGGGGTGGATCCTGTTCTGGTACTTGCCATTTCATTCAGCTGCTTAAAAGGGGACCTAAGCTCTTTTAACAGCATGGCTCATCCTTGTTCAAAGGGCACCTCGTTGACTTTTTTTTTTTTTCCTCAAAACTCTCCCACTGCAGGCCTCTTTTTCTTGGAGCTTTTTTCCCGTTCGTTTTTTTTAAGGTTTGCTCTGTATGTGGGGAGAGCTGCCTGGCAGACACTGTTTTATAACTGGCCATGTTCCCTGTTTCTTCAGCTGGTGAGCAGTGCTGAACTTCATTCTTACTGTTGCAGAGGGTTAATGTAAGCTTTTAGCAGTTGCTTTTTCTCTAGGAAGGAGAGAATACTGCGTTACTTTTGCTAGCACTAAGCACACTTCATTTTTCCTCTGTAATCCCATCATCTTGCGGCTCTCCCGCGTACCGAGGCTGCTTGTTCCCTACTGTAGTGGCTGACCCCAGACCTGCGTGTCTGCTGCTGATAATGCAGCTCACCCTGCTTGCGTGGTGTGAATTACCTCGCAGTAATTGGGCCTGTTGCTGCAGGACGTCTTCCTCTGTGAGCTCTGACAGCGGCGTTGCACACTCAGCACAGACAAATGGTTCGGCTGCTGAATTTCTCCTGCAAGTAACGCGTGTGAATGCTCTGTGCTGCATTGCCCAGGCTTGTTAGAGCAGCTGTAGAAGCATGCCCTGGGCCTCGTCCAGCTCTCTCTGGACTTGCTCTTTCCTCAGGCTCTCTCACAGAACACTCACTAGGTGCTGCAGATGGGCAGCTCAGGCCATGTATCCCAGAGGGTTGGGTCGTGCTCACATACAGACAGCACGGTGGTTCTGAGCACTTCTGAACAACCCAATCCGTGGATGCAAGGGCCTGGATAGAAAATATTTCTTATTTGGTTAACAAGAAGGTTCTGGAAGTCACACTTAGCTCTTATTATTATTTCTTGTTGTCAGTGAATTTTCTTTGGTTAAAAAAAATGTTCCAAGTTTCAAGTTCCTGGAGATGTTTGTTTGCAGCAATTTGCCTCATGCACGCAGCACCCAGCTGCACTGTGTTTCCTTGGCTCAGTTACAGACACCCATAAGCATCCCTAACCGCAGGGACGTGGATGCTGAGGTGCAGCTGACAGCCCAGGGGAGGTCAGAGCAGTCCTCCTCCTCTGCTGTGCTTAAACACAACTTGTGATACTTCCCCACCATTTTCAGGCATTATTAGAGCTCGTGGTATAAAGTATTAAAGAGGCTCTCTCCATTTATCCACATTAATGATTCAGTGCAAACTCCAGCCTTCCCATTAATATCCACTAACCTCATTCAGTGATAAAACTTGATTTAGTCTCCAAATTACCTCGGCACAAAATTTCTTGGCGCAGCGCTGCCTAATAGTTCAGGGCTACGTGGGCTGTTATGATAGCCAAATAACAACAGTGGCAGCATCTTTTTTGGAGACTGGGTGGAAAAAAAGGAATCAATCCAGTGCATAAAGAGAGACACAAATAAATTGCTAAACAGTATAATCCAATGATACCATACATCTCAGAAATGAGTGCCTCAAAAATCAATAAAAATTGAAATTGAAAAGGGAAGAATTGTGGTTGTCCAGATGCAGGTATGTCGATAGGAAGCGGAGGAGCAGGCTCCAACCAGTGCCAGGCTTGGGGAGGGGAGGTTTCCTCTGGGTAGGGGGAGTGCTGCCAGGGCATAGCACAGCGAGGAAAGGTGCTGCCTTCTGTGTTGGTGGGGAGAACGGGAGAGGGAATGATGCTTCCTGGCATTTGAGGGGCTGCCACACTTTTGTATTTGCACTGTGACTGCTTCCTCCCAGCTGGAGGCAGAGGGGCGCAGGGGGAACTGCTCATACTTAGGCAGCATGACGTGGTACTGGGTCTTTGGGTGGGAGTAGAGGCATTGATTTGGGTCATCTGTAGCTTCAAAAACTCATATTGCTTTGCCTGGGCTGTGTCTGTAGCGTGTGGATCCTCAGCCCCCAGAGATGCTGTGCTGGGCAGCCCCTCTGTGCCTGCACAGGAGCTGTGGGGCTCGGTGCGTGCTCCAGGTAGGGCAGCTGTGCTGGGCTCGCTGGTCCAGGGGTCTGTTGTGCAAGCACCTGGCTTTGCTGCCTGGCACAGTGCACTGACCCACCTCCCCAGGGACAAGTTTGAGGCTAACATAATGTGGATTTTCATGCTTTGTTTTTCTCACTGACTTTTTTTTAACCTTGGCTTTCGTGTGGGAAGGTGGGCGCAGCTATATAGGTGCTGACTGCTGCATGGTGGATACTCAGCGACCCACCAGAATTCTTCAGTTCTTTCCAGTTTTTCATAGAAAAAAAATATATATATCAAAATCCCAGTCTTGCTGTAGAGCATGAGCAGACCCAAGCTGTGCTGCTTGCTGGTACAGATCTGTTTTCTATCCTGTATGGTCTCCTTATTGCTCCCTTTGGAGTCTGCTGGCAGCAGATCAAGCATAGTTTGTCCTTCTTGGTTTGCAGCAGCCTGCTGTCTATAAAGGTTCGTGGGAATAACAGCAGGGACATTGCCTCACTCCAGCAGCAATTTAAAATGTGCGCATTTTAAAACAACAAAAAGGAAAAAAAAAAAAAAGAGAGAGAGAAAAAAAGAAAGCAATAAGTAGAGAATCAGGGACAAGGTAGACACCCGCCAATCACCTGGCAAGCGAAGGAAGAACTAAATAATCTGGAGAGGAGACTAGGACAGTCTGAGCCCAGTGATCCTCTTGAATTGAGTCTGCTGTCTCCCAAATGGTATAATTTAAAATCATTTGCTGCAGTTTTAGGCAAGAATTATTAAATGAATATTAATCAGTCATTAAATTCAGTGAAACTGCTTCTTCATTCGGGGCTGAATGAGGCCATTTGGCTGTGGCATATTCAGCATATTAATATGTCTGTGCAAGAGCGATTTCTTCCCCGCCGGAGCTCTGCAGTGCGCTCAGCCCTGGTGACGATGGCGGTCGTTCAGACTGGGAGGTGATGCCCTTAGGTCTGGACATTTGCAATCTTTTCAATTCCTACAAGCAATGAATAATTCCAGTTTAAGGAAACATCAGCCCATCCTTAGCTCCAGGTCCCTCCCTATTTTCTTCTAGTTAGAGAAGATTTGGTGAAATACTTTCCTCCTTCACTTGTCATGTGCCCAAAGCCAGTGTTCATCTTGACAGCTGGACTAGATGATCTTGGAGGTCTCTTCCAATCTTGATGATTCCATGATTCTTGTCCTGTTCCTATTGCGTTCAGCTCCCAGGCTTGATTCCTCGGCCAGGAAAAAATCTTGCCCAGCTCCTGAGTCATGCAGAAATTGAAATATTGAGGGGAAAACTGCAGATGTCTTAGTGGTGGGTGTACTTCTGCCACCAAGAGACAGAAGACATTGCTCATGAAGGAGCATAGGCTAAGAGTTGTTTGCGAAATAATCGCTAAGAGCATCTCTCTGTCTTGACCTACAGCATGTCCACCTGTGCCATCCAGCAGCATGCCTCCATGCAGGAGGCAGCAGGTTGCTCGTGATGGGCACAGGGTGGGGACCCATGGGGACAGGCTGCCACCCACAGTGCTCAGTGCTTCTCTGGCCCTGGAGAGTCGCGGGAGGCCAGAGCTGTTTATGTGAGGATATTAACCAGCGCTAACACAGAACCAAATCTATCATCTTTCCAGAGCTGCTGCAGTCCTCCAGTTGTTTTTGTGAATACTTCCTCCTCTTCCCACATGTAACAACAAAGACAGGGGAGAAAGGAAGCTCAGGAGGAGTTCTTGCAACCGTCTTTCCCTCTCCAGCCTCTGGCAGCTGTGGATAAGTTCAACAAATACTAATTAAACTCCTGTGTATGTTATAGCGAACTCCAGGAAGAGGTGCCTGGCCCTGTGTTTGGACTGTGTGCCAGCAATAATTGTCATTAAAAACAGCAGTAAGAAGGAAGAAATTTTTTCCTTTTTTTTTTTTTTTTTTTTTCCCCTTCACTTGATGCTTAATAATAAGCAGGAGAAAGAATGAGGCTCAGAGCTTTCTAGCCTAAGTCTGGTATATGTGTGTGTATGTATTTTATGTGAGGGTAGTGGTGAGTTTTCATTAGCCTAATATTCCTGGAGAGGGTGTTTTGCATGGAGGACCATTCCCCTTGTAATGGTTCTTCAGGTTATAAAAGGCAGACAATATAATAGTGGTTTTTTTAAACTAAAGTCTCTTTTTTGTATGTTTCACTGAGAGTTTTTTCTTTCCCTTATCAGACCTTCTTTTTAATGATATATAGAGGGAATAAACCAGAAAGAAACTACCAAGCCCATGCAGGGAAAAAAAATTAACACATTCTCTTGCTCTAAGGTCTGAAAAATAATGAATCATTAAACCTTGAAGCTGCATTGACATTACCGAATGGGTTTGAAATCAGCTTGGGTGTGTGAAGCTATAGAAAACCTGCCAAGTGGCTAAAACAGATACTGATGGTGATGTAAGAAATTGGAAACATCTATTAAACAGACGCAGCTTTCCCTTTCCTAAAAGTTATTGGTTGGGGTGGTGCAGCACTTCCCTGGTGTGCGTGTGCTGCGGGGGCATGGCCGCGGGCAAAACCTAGTTAACTGAAAACATCACAATCGATACAAAGCACTATGTTTTCCATTTACTCCTGGTTTTTAGGGGTTTATTTTCTTGCAGCAGCAGAAGGCATCAGTTCAATATCAATTCACCTTCTGGGTGGGGAGAGGGATACAGATATCAGCTTTTAATGCGTGATGAAGTTTGTGACAGCGCTAAGCTTACTAACATTTAGACCAAGAGCTGCTTGGTACAACACAGGGCACTGGCTAATCCTGTGTTCAGTAAACAGGCACAGTAAGTAGAGATCTGTTTTGATATTATGCTTTCTAGCTAGGAACAAGGGGTTATTTTCTATTTAATCCCTTCTCTTGTCAGATCACTGCATACCAGCATTTCTTACTTAGCTGCTGAATTGAAGCCTGGTGAATCAGCAGGGTGATGCGGGGATGTCTTAAAACCAAGAGAGGAAACTTATATCTATGTCTGTCATGTGGATGAGGTAGAGCTGTCACCCATCTCAAGTACCTCCTTGTCTGTTGTTTCTTCTTGTTCTGGCATCTGGTGCCGCTTGGTGCTGGTAAGTGCAGCTCTCTGGGGTCCTTCCCCCCTGGGGTGGGGGGGTTGAGACCTTCAGTGCCTGCTTACCAATGTGTGAGCTTGTTCTGCAGCATGTTGTGGTTCTAGGAAAACCAACAGAAATCCTTCATGAAGGTCACGCACTCGTGTGAGACCCTGTGCATCACTTAAAGTCGGCACTGTGACACTGAGTTGAGACTGGCATATTTTCATAGCATCATCGTTGAATCATGATGATTGGATTGGAAGAGACCTTAAAGATCATCTAGTTCCAGCCTCCCTACTGTGGGCTGGTTGCTCATCACTAAATCTGGCACTGGATCAGGCTGCCCTGGGCCCCATCCAGCCTGGCCTTGAATGCCTCCAGGGATGGGGCACCCGCAGCTCTCTGGGCACCCTGTGCCAGAGCCTCACCATTCTCTGAGTGAAAAATTTCCTCCAAATATCTAACTGAAATGTCCCCTCTTTCAGTTTAAAACTATTCCCCCTTGTTGTGTTGCTCTCAGAACGTATAAAGTCTGTCTCCTTCCTGATTATAATCTCCTCCTAAGTACCGAAATGCTGCAATGAGGTCTCCCCAGAGCTTTCTTTTCTGCAGGGATCAAGCCCAGCTCCCTCAGCCTGTCTTCCTAGGAGAGGTGCTCCAGCCCTCTGATCATCTTTGTGGTCCCTTCTGGACCCGCTCCAACAGCTATATGTCTTTCTTGTGCTGGGGGCCCCAGGCCTGGCTGCAGTACTGCAGGTAGGGCCTCATGAGAGCAGAGCGGAGGGGGACAATCCTCAACCTCACCCTGCTGCCACCCCTCTGTTGATGCAGCCCAGGCTGCAGTTGCCTTTCACAGAAGTGCACTTCATGTCCATACCCCTGGGGCTGCTCTGCATACGTGCCAGCTCCTCCAGGAAGCACATTTAAGGTGCTGCTTGGCTGGCTGCAGCTATTATGGCCTTCTCATGACAGCCGACAGCTCTTCAGATGCGGGAGAGTCTATTTTGACCTTCTCTTTTCGGAAGCTGATTGCCAGTTTAGTTGTCCTTTTCTGCCCATTTGAGATGGTAATGTGAGAAATGAGAACTGACAGCGCATTTTAAGCACGAGCCCTGACAGAAATTGGGCATCTGCACGTCTTTGTGGAACAAGTCCAGCTGGGAGCAGGGAGGGGAGTGCTGCTGTGACACTGACCTGGCTCCCGGCACTGCTTTTCAGGGGGAAATATATGGCACCCGAAAGTGAAGTCAGCAACGCTTCTCATAACCCAGATTCTAAAGGGAAAACCTGAGGCCAATGATTGCTGGGAAAAGAGGTTCATCAGAGGCAAAGAAATACAACATTCTTTGCCTTTTTCTCTTTGAGAAAACCTGTGTAAAATGTAGTAGGGGGGAACATTTTGCTGATTCTGGTCCCTGAGCAGCTGTGTGGTAGCTGCCTGGCTCCAGCTCTGATTGTGCTGGAAGAAAATTCTCCTGAGTAAAGCAGCAAATGATCCACTTGCAGAGGAGAGTGCTGGCTTGGCCATGTCCACCTGGGTCCTGGGCTGCGTGTGCTGAAGTGTGTTAAAAACCATTAAAATTCGTGAAGTACTCTCCTTTGTGCTATGTTCTCCTCTTAAGTAACTACAGTGGCTGTTGTGGAGACCATGTGTGGTTATGAAGGCACAGGGAAGAAAGTAGCAGAAGGTGCACCTATTTTTTTCTTTTTTCTTTTTAAAACTAACACCAGTTAAATGGATTGACTAGGAAAATCTGTGAGCAGTAACCTCATAATGGATGAGTACAAGGTGTCATCCAGTTTTAAGAAATATCTCTTGCTAAAACTTCTTTCCACTGATGTAGCTGTGATTTCATTTATTTTTTTTCCCCTGATCTCTGCTGGCTGCCATTGCAATAATCAATCATTGTTCTTCTTCCTTTGTCACTAACGCAATATCAGGCGCGATATTGTCCTGCTGGTCGGCTGCATCCTGTTTAAGTGCCAGGTGTTGTGCTGTCCTAGCTGTTACCTGGTTGTCAGTAAACTCAGCTGATAGCACTTTTCCCATCTGGTCCAAGCTGTGACTTCAGATTTCTCTTCCTATCTCCATTTCTTTGTTAGAGGACAGAAACAAGTGAATTATGGACTGTGAGTTATAGATACATTCACTTTGGGGCAAATTTGAAGACATTAAAATTCCTTTCATGTAAAAATAACGTGTTTGAAATGTAAATCAAGTGCTTTTCCTTTAGGACAGCAGGTATCGTTTTGACATCTCCTAAGACACTTTCCTTTTTCTGATGAAATGATACTGTCCACAGAAATTGATCTTTTCTTCTGGAAAACTATCTCAAAAATGCCACCCTGTTGTAGCTGTTCAGTTGTTATTACTGACCACTATATTTTGAGTGAGCATCCTCTTGCAATCCTTTCTCAACTTTGGTTATTCTTGCACTAGAAACACAGGAGGATGAAGGGCAGAAACATTTAGCAGATCTTTCCTTACAACTTTGCAAGATCCATTGATTTCTTACCAAACTAGATTTTGATCATTATCTTTTGAAAGCAATTGAATTTGCTTTATTTCAGCTTGGGAATATTGTTTAAATTTACTTGTGTTTCTCCTGTCATGCTCTGTATGTCTTCTGGTGCATGCTTTCAAGTTTAAAAGTTTGATTTATTGTAATTTATTACCTAGAAGGTGTTCTTAAATTACTGTTTCAATAATATAATCTACTGAAAACTGAGGTTTTATCACATCACACCTGTATTTGACAGCAAATTGATCTGACAGTATTATTACATGTTTTTGACAGGCTTATTTGAAATCCTTAAATCCCAGTTTCCTCTTTGTTTCATTACCATAACATCACCGGCTTAGCCTTGTGATCAATTATCCACTTAGGGGGACCCAAACATCTGACAGTTAGGTTTCCAGAGAGGCATGCGCTTCAGCTTCTGTTAAATATATTCATTTTATCACAGTTTTAAAATAATAATTTTAAAAAGACAGCAAAACAAAACAGAAAAAGGTCTTGCTGGAGAATCACACCCCAGTGCTCTTGACATCCTTTTCTGCTAGGACTTTCTGGGCAGGTGTGGTGGTAGTGGGAACCCTGAGAGTGGTCCAGAGGTGCTTCCTACCACCAGAATATCATGTGGCTCTATGGAAACTGACATAGGGCAAGCTGCCTTGCGCTGGCCCTATTGGAGGAAAGAGCTGACCATGGTACCAGTTGGATGTCTCAGCCCCAGGTTTGCTCCTGCGCTCTGCTGCAATGCTGTGGTGATGTTACTGCCTGCCCAGGGCAGAGCTTGGTCTCTGCCTGGCTACTGCTGCCTGTAGGAGCCCAGATCTCAAACTGCAAGGTCCATTTCAGCGAAGTGCTTGAGCACACACATGTGACTTCAGACATTGCCCTGTTGCCCTCAGTGCTTGCGCTAAGCTGAACACCTCGTGGAGTTAGTTTTCCACATGGATTGTACAGGCAGGACTTGGCTGGCAAGGATGTGCTTGTTGTTAGTAATTTATTTTTAGGGAATGAAGAATGTGAATTTTCACAAATAGATTATTATTTCTTTTGTAGGATATCTGTTTTATCACTGCTATGTAGTCTTGGGCTATATAGCTATTTGGAAATTGAATTATTTTCTGGTGTTTCTGCCTGTGCCAATAATTTGCACCCACAGCTTGTGTAAAGGATTGTGCTCTTGTTTGTGATGCTCATATTACTGGATCATTATTATACACTTCTAATGTAATAAGAAAAGGTCTTTCAGTCAGAAATGAAAAATTCTCGCAAAATGAGTTTGACTTTCAGAGAAAAACATTGTGATGGCAACATGCTTAATGTAACACCCAGAGTGTCTGATAATCACAGTGTATCTGTGATAATAGCCTTCCCATTTCTTATGGCATTTGGATGAAGAACAGGGGAGGAAAAAAATACCTTTTTTCTGAACAGAAGTTGAAGCTTGAGTTTCACTTGAAAACAACAAAACTGGGACCCTCCTGCTATGTTACAACATCCTTTGAGTTGGGATCTTCGAGCTCCATGCAATGGTTTTAGCTCATGCAGCAAAGTGTCCCATTATTTGTTGACTTACGCTGCACAGATAAGCATGGCAAATGGCCCAGTGGATTAATGAATGGAGGAATAAAACTTCAAGAGGGGTGCAGCCAGCGCATTGCTTTGTAAAGAGGAGAAAGTGTGCTTTAACAAACCCTGATGCTTCCCTATCGGTGCGGCAATTTTAGCATCAAGATCTGACTCTTGGCTGTGAAATCTGATGCAGATCCACCCAATCCAGAGTAACTTTGCAGCTTTAAATAAAATGAGGATTTTACCCAAGAAGCATGGCCACACTTTTCCACCAGTGTTGCTAATGTGAAAGGTGAAACAGATTTTATTTTCATTTGAAATGTTGAAAACCAGCTTCAGATCTGAGGGATGCTGCCATCAGATTTCATTCTCCCGCAGTCTGACATAAAGGTTAGTGTGAAGATAGTTGTGAGCACCATATGCCTGACAACTTGGTAAAAAGGCGTGTGACTTCAGCCTGTGTTTCTCTTTAGATGTTGACTAATGAGTCTTAGTCTCACAGAAGACATTAAAATACAATTACGTTATGTTAGATCAGCTCTCACAACTGCTAAATTACAGCGTGGTAGGCACAATATAGTTCTGGGGCACATGTATGGTTTTTTTTGTGTTTCTTATTTTTCACTCTTTGTTTTCCCCTGCACTGGATTCCAGTCAAACTCTTCCTGACGCAAATGTATGTGATACTTCACTGTGTGGACAGAAATGTATTTACTCCCACATTTTACAAGGCAGATTTTGTCTTGCATTTTCACATGTTTTTCTAGCTCTAGTAAAGTCTATAATGAAATTCCAATCCTGTACTTGACTCATTAAGCTTTCCCTCGATCCATCACTGTAAAACTGATTATCAAGATGTTGTCTTTTGGTGTTATCAATCTTGAGTGACTTTTTTAGAGATTGATGCACATTCATTCTTATGACTGCCTCAGATGATATCTGCTATTTATCTCGATCTCCTTTTATTTACTGTTTTAACTTAGAAGGTTCTACTGCCTTTTTTGATTGAATTTTAATGATGAGGTCTTGACTACAAGACAGACCTTCTGCAGATTTCAGACACATTTTATAAAACAGTATCCTCAGGCTTTCCCTACTGACACATTTCCAGATTGTCTTTTTCCTGCAGTCCCAGAGGGGTTTTGCTGCACCGTACGCAGCCACCCAGGTGGATGCGCTGCAGAATTTCAGTGAGCTTTAAAGAAGTCTCGGGGATAGGGAATTACTTGGCAGTATAAAACAATTATTTTCCGGTTTCCTAGCAGGCTCTAATGGACCTGGAAGGGGCAAATTCAGGTCTAAAGGAAAGTAAAAGCAGCAGCAATATGTAGTTTTGTCAACAATATCAGCGCAAATAGACCAACGTGCCAGCGAAATGCCAGGTCAGTTGTGGCCAGCAGAGCCAAGCTCCGGTTAAGCACAGACAAAACCAAACAAAGAAAAGCAAGGAGGAAGAGAAATAAGGAAGAAAAAAAGGGTGGTGACAGCATTAAGATTCAGCAATGTGATATTTCAGGGCACAACTGAAGCCAGACAAGCTGGGGATATTTTTGACAATTGTCTCTGAAAGCATTTGAAGGGCAGGACGGCAAAGCTTGGAGCTATTTTGACAAATTCACGGCATGGCTGGAGATCAACTGTGCTTTTACAGCTCCTGCGCCCCGTGGCTGTGCTGCTCGCTGCTATTGGGGCAGGCAGTGACCCCAGTGAGGGGAGCAGGGGTGGGGCTGCCCCAGTGCTTCCTCCTCTGCCTCTGTCTGACCCACGGCACCTCTGCTTCAAGCCCATTCATCTTAGGACTTATGCTTCTCTTACTTGAAAAGAGTGTAGTCTAGTCGCTGTATGGCATCAGGACAGCTGTTTGTAATAACTCAAAATTTCCTTTTTTTATTTTTATTTTTCCTGCAGCATCCTGTGGTACCTTGCAACAAAGCTGCCAGCAGGTGCCTGGGATGTATTAATAGCCTCTCATGGACAGCCTCTTCCAACGATGCTGTTATAAACCCCAGTGCTAGGGTAAAGCTGCCAGTCCTTTTCTGGAAGAAAAATACTGGTGCAATCCTGGGCTTCGTGCTGATTGTCTTCTGCAAGATGCAGCTGTTCCTGCTAGCATGGGGGCAGGCAGCCATTTGCCTTTGAGGGAGCTGTGTCCAGGATACAGAGCCTCGGGAGGTGATGTCTGTATCTGCACCATTAAGTCTCCTGTTAATCCCCAGGGAGATGGACCTCTGTGTTGAGGGTTTGGAAGTGTTCATTAAGTGCTGCAGCATGAGGGCTGCACCTTCATAAATGTACACTTCTGAATTTATACGAGCTCATGTTGGATCTCTTATGATGGCCAGAAAATTAGATGTGTTTAGGTCAGTGTTTACAAGCAGTTAAAGTACACACCATTGCATACCTCCCGTGCCGCTCAACCTGGACACACGCAGCCACCTGTAACACGTGGTACTGTGTTCTGGGCTCAGATCTTCTGCCTGTTCTGAGCTGTACTTGAGTATCCAACAAGGATGGTAAATTAGCTGATGCATTTTAATGTAGAACAATAGATTTCTGGTGAAGAGCTCTCTTTTCTGTGACTCGTCTGTGGTCTTATTTGCATCTTTCCACTGCGTCTGCAAGTGCACCAGTAGTTCTGGAGATTAACCTTAATCTCTGATTGAAGGCAAAGCAAAGCACCATTAGCTTGTAAAATGGATTCTGTGTGATACATTTAATGAATTTTTTTTTCCTTCAGCAGTCAAAGGTAAGCTGCTACTACCAATGTTACTGAACCTAGATTTTATTTTATGTTTTTGCCTACCTCTTTAGAAGCTTTGCAATTGATGTACATGAAGTTTTAGAGAGCTTTTGGATGTAATTCAAATATGGTGCATAGTTTCTGGGTACATCCTTCTTGATAAGGAATCAGTTGTTTCTTTGAAAGTGTTTTCTCAATAAACAGGTTCAGTTGATTCTCTGTGGCTGTTGCTTGAGCTGAACATCCTGATCTTGGGGATCAGGAAGAAGGAAAAGTGTAATAGAGAAGCTGGGTACTTTGTGACATCTGCACGTACAGGGACAGTCCATTACTTGGAAAGCTTTGTGTCTTGCCAGGTCGCACAAGTGTGCAGCTGTTCTTAAATGTGTCTTTAGTTCTCAAACCAAGAAACACAATATTTCTTCTATTTTTGTTTGTGCATAGGTGTGTGGACCCCATCTGTGCCCTGTGCTATTCTCTGCTTTGGGTTTGACGCCTGTAGGACAGCCTACAACTGTGCTGCGATGTTTAATTCCAGAACATCCAAACCTGCCATTGTATCCCATAAGCTGACCTTGGCGTCCCTCTGGAGTCTGCCCTGTCCTTGCTGGTGCTTGTCCCAGTGGGGTGCTGGTGCTTATGCCAGGGTTGGCAGCACAGCGGGAGAGCAGGAGACGGAGCCGGTGGGTGACAGGTAGCACCTGCCAAGCACAGACACACTCCAAAGCAGAGCCCCACCAGACAGGCAATTGCTCTGCAAGCTATCGTGAAATGCAAATTTCAGGAGAAGTTATTTTTCATAACTCTGCTGAAGAACTAAAGCTGAAGGCAATGTTTAAGCTGTCACAGACTTATTGGAGAACTGCTTCTTCATGTGTATGCTATGCTCAGGCAGTGCCCGACTACTGGGAAAGGCAGGGACTGGAGCACAGATCTGTACATGCTGTTTGTGGAGATGAGATTGAGGGCAACCTTTAAAGGAAAATCAGGATGCGGGGGCAGCCCTGCAGGAGAGCAGGTGAGGGGCACCAGAAGCAGCCGTGTTGGCAGGAGGAGAGGTTGAGTGCTGCAGAGAACCTGTGCTCATTGGTACCTTGTGTTGCTGCATCAGTGTGATGGGGAGCAGATGGTGTCTCTGGGGAACTGTCCCCTTCTGTCTGCTGCATGCTACCAAAACACAATGGCGGAGGATTTACAGGTTTTACTGCTCTTCCAAAATATCTTGGCAGCAGGGTTATTGCTGCCTGGGAGGGAGCTTGTTCTCCTCTGAGGCTGTTGCCAGCCTCTCATCCTGAGAGGCAGCTCAGCTGTAAAACTGCTGAAATTTGAGGAAAACTGTGCTTTCAGTTGGCTGATGTCACTGGCCCCTGGTAAAGATGAATGCTTTCCATGGCTGCGGTCAGCAGGAACCTGTGCTTTGCCCATCGTTGGTCTGTTTGGGATGGTCCCATTTTGCTGTCAGCTGTAGCTCAGACTACAGCGCACACTCATGCAATGACGTTGCCCTCTTACACTCACTTTGCTCTCCGTTTCTTGCTTTTCCAGCTTTTTTTCTGAAGGCCACCTAAGCATCTCTCCAGTTTGCAAGAATATTCAGAATATGAGCAAATTCCACTAGAAAGTTTTGGAGGCAGAATGTGCAGCCTGTCCTGCATTTGTATTTCCTATTTTCCTCCTCTTATTGTTGCCTATTTTGTCGTTTGAAATTGCAATTCCAAAGTCATTGGAAACAGTTTTTAGTGCCTCCTTCTACAGCCCATCTTTGTAAAGATCTTCCATTAATTTTTGTGTCAATTCAGTGGGAGGAGGGAACGTGGCCTTTCTTTAGCAGCGTGCCATACTGTTTGTCTTTTTATGTGCCTGCTGCAGTCCACGTCCTTGGCCAAACTGTGCTTTCTTTGGCTTTCCATTTATTTAAATCAGTGTTGTTTGTGGATCTCATGCTGCCCTATGTCAGTTAATGTCACGCTGAATTCCCCTGGCTTCTTGTACACTGCTGATGACAGTCACTGCCTGCTGTCCTGTAGGTGTGAATTGTCAGATGTTGCAGTCATGCATCCAAAGAAGGGATCTTGTACCCTGCAAAACATTTTCCTCCAGCTCTTCCCTGCATGGCAGAGCTGCAGCACTCTCATCACTGCTGGAGTAAACACCTCTTCAATGCTTCCTTTGCAAGGATCCTTAGCTTTTTAGGGCAAAGGCCTATCTATTAAGTTTTCTGAATGATGCATAGGCTGCTTTGCCCTGCAAAGGAGATGACCCAGCCTTCATGTGCCCCATCTCAGCTTCCCCCGGTCTCTGGGTGCAAAAGGTACGAGAATTTATCAAGCACTGGTGCATATGACCAACCTGCAGCTACTCCAACTTTCCCTGGACTTGAAGTTTTGAGAGCAGTCTTGAAACTTCCCATGTGGGACTGTTTGATCTTGGAGCAGAGATGGATGCTGTTCACACAGGTTCACTTCCCATCACGAACGCTTCATTGATCCGTGCTGGAAACAGTCAGCTTTGTTGACTACAGGGAGCAGAGTACAGCTGGGGAACTGTTTTTCCCTTTCTCCGTGAGCCGAATGGCATTGATTGCCTCAGAACCAATGCATTTTCATTAGGCTCATTTTATTTTCCAGATTTTCATCGTTCACAGTGTTTATGAAAGGAAGAAATTAATGGCCCTTGCTAAATAGTGCTGAGAGGAGCTGGGAAGGCTTCCCAGGGCTTTGGTTTGATCTTTACTTTCCTGCATTGTATCCTTGGGCTTTTGCAGGGCTCATTCTTACAGCAAAGACTGGGGACTGCTGGGTGCCCAGAATCCCATGCAGCATCACCCTCTTCTTGCAGATGTTGAAGTGTCCTGGAGGGCACTGTGCACTGCTAACATGAGCTGTATCAGAAGGGTTTGCAATATTTCGTGCTCTGACGCTGTGCTCTGCAAAGCAAGGAGCTGCAAGTTGGCTGTTTGGGATGCTGCTGCTCTGGCTGCAGGAATGAGGATGCCAACTCCTGACCTGTCCCCAGGAGTGGGAGGCTTTAAAGATGCAGAGAGAGATGGGGCAGTTGGGGTCTGTCTGTGGGTTGTTTGGTGTTGAAGCCTATGGATGTGCCGGGGCATGTGTGCTTGCATGTATCCAAGTCCTGTCTGACCAACCAACCCTGGTCAGGGTCTCATGAGGACTTCTAGCTGAGCAAAATGAAAATAATCCTCAACAAGGCAATCCATGAGCTGGGAATAGGAGGCTGCTGGCCTCGAAGCCATGTGCTCAGATGCGGTGTCTCTATGCTATTGCCACGGGTGCAGCATCAGAGGCTGCTGCTCAGATGTAGCCCTTCTGCCCTCCAGCTTCCCAGCCAAGCAGAGGCTTAATAATAATAATAATAAAAAGCAAAGCTGTTCCAAAATCTTATGTTTCTGCTGTTTCCTGTGGCACAGTGGGCAATTGGGTTGTAGTGGTTGCTTTGGGGCGCTGGAGAGAGATGGTTTCTCTTGCAAGAGCTTGGGTTTTTGCGTGTACTTCTTATTCTGTGGGTTTGCTAGCCTAGATATATTTACTACACGGTTTCTTGGCTAATTATTTCTAGCGTGGCACTGATTGAGCTGTTAATAAAGTGTGAAGGTGCCTTGCAGGCACATTTTGAGTCTTAAAGAAATGATCTACATCTAAATTGCAAATAGTAAAATTTCCTTACCCACCAATATTAAGGTGATAGCATCTCCACTATTGTAAAATTAATCAAACTTCTCTTGGTGACAGAAACGTTAATTTAAATTTTTCGTCACAATTACAGAGAGAGTTATTGCAGCCTCTGACTTGTAATTAATTTCTCTTTCTTTTCATCACTGTGTTACAGCCCTTTGTAATAGTGATAAATGGAGTATCTACCTGACCTTTTTTTTTTTCCTTATATAATATAAATTACTTTTAGGTTTTAAAAAATTACTTCTGGTTAATCAGTGCTTTTCCATAAACAGGAGAATGGAGGAGAAGAGCTCGAGATGGTTGCTGCTTTACATGAGCATTGCTGCAGCTTAGGTGACAGGCAGCAGGGGACCAGAGCTGGGAGGAGCAGAGACCGAGCCCAACGCTAGGTGCTGTCCCTGTGCTGCGCGTTGTGCCGCTGGAACCATGTGTGGGAGGAACAGACAATGAGGAGAGATGTGCTGCTGAGGAAGGTTATAAAAGAGGAGAGCACAAGAGAGGTGGGGTGAGTGAGGCTGCTGCTGGGCACCTGGCAGAGCAGAGCACTGGTCGCACCGGGAAAGGTTTGGGAAGAGGAACACTGCAGGACATGATCAGCAGCTCCACGGGCTGTGTAGTGCAGCGTTTTTATACATATAGTGCTGGCTGGACTCAAACAGATCCAGTCAAACAGGGATAAGCTGGTGGAGTGGGGGAAAGTGACAGGCGATGGAGGTGATGGCTGTGAAAGGAGAGCTCGTGATTCAAACTGAAGGCATTGCACTCTAGGGGTGAGCACATGAGGTCTCTGGGACAGCAAGAGAGACCAGCAGTGATGAGACCATGAACTTGGCAGAGCCTCGAGGAGAAACCATCTCCTCTTTGCTCTTTGGAAGTGAGTGCACCAGTAGTCTCTGTAGTCTTCCAGATTTCTGCAGCTATTGAGATAAGGGGGCAAACTGGGCGTTCTCGCAGCTCTTGGAGCTCTTTGAGAAGAGGCTGAAGTAATTTTCAGGATGAATTAGCAGTTATCTTCGAGTGTGTGAGATCTTGGGTGGTTCTGAGGAAAGAGAAAGAAGAGATGTGGGTAGCACCTGCCCCCAATCAGAGGGAAAAGAAGAGCCAGGCAGGTTGAGACCAGGCAGTCTGACTTGGCTGCTGGGGCAGATGATCCAGCCATCTGTCTGTACGCACTCAGAGCATCCTGGGTGATAAAGAGCAGCCAACACAGCTGTCAGGGACACATCATGTCACCCCACCTCGTTCCCCTCTCTGACAGCATGACAGGGTGGAAGGAGGGGTGTCAGCTTGTCTGCAGTGAGGCTTTTCATGCTGTCTTTCATGTCAATCTCCAAAGCAATAGAAGGAAATTGAGTCTATAACAGGTTGTGAATGATTGGCAAATTGCGTTCAGGGAGAAGTTATCAGTGGTTTGCTGTCAAAGTGGGGAGTGCTTGAGGTGAGGTACCTCATGGTGCCTGTCAGAGCTCTGGGGCTGTTCAATATTTTGTTCATCACTTGGGTGGTGGGGCTAAGGGTCCGCATATGGTACTGCAGGTGACACCAACCTTACAATGTGGCATTGCTTTGGAGATCAGCAATAGAATGTAGTGTCTCTGGAAAAACTGAGAAATTATTCAAAAGCAACTGAATTAAAATAAATACATTTTGGATTTTATTAATACATAAATGTGTGTGTGTACATGGCACCTAGTTTGGGTGTGCATTCACAGGGCTGGTGGACACGTGGAAAGGCTGGGGAAGACAGGCTTCTTAATTCATGGCAACAGGCTTTTTAGTTCTGCAAATGATTGCAGCAAGAGAGAAAGTAAGTGAACTGTTCTCAAAGCTCACTGGGGCTTGAAAAAGGGCAGCTGACCATTCAAATGGGTAATTCATTTGTTTGAGGCTTATCCAAATTGTTTTAGTAAAATCACTTGGGCAAAATATGTCAGAAGTGGCCGCGTGTCCAGCAGAGCTGATATCAATGACCCCTAATTACAGACTATCTTATCTGAATTACTTTATGATATTCAGTGGTCTGCGCTATGGAGGAGAATAAATTATGAGAATACTGCCTTGGGCTGTAAAATCTGAGAAATCAGTAAATATAAAAATTTGTGAGTATCTTTGATAAGCATCCACTTCTTCGGATGCCTGTTTGAATGGTATTTTCTTTATGGTTAAATCTCCCATCTGTAAAATTTGTGTCTATGTTGCTGTCTTTGAGTTTAACCCAGAAGAGTCTCCTGTTGGAGGCATTTGGCCACCAACCAATTTACCAGGCAAACTACATTTTTCACTCAAATGCAGTTAATGACCCGAACAAAATGAAATGCTTGTTACAAGTTGATTTAAACAATGTGGTCTAATGACAATGTTCTCTCCTCTCTGCCCACTCTCAGTAAGTATTCTGCCTTATTTCAACTGGGTAGAAAGGAAAAGAGCTCCTGAAGCAAGGCTTGGAGATGTCTGTAGGCTGGAGGAAAGAGGGGCATGTTTAGCTGCTGATTTTTACTTCGAAATTTCCTGACAAAAATTAATTAGAAGAATCATGTAATTACAGTAAATGTATCTCATTGGTCCCCAATGGCTTGTTTCTGAACAGAGGGTTATTATTTAGCATTTATGACAGCAACAAAAAAGTACCAAGTAAACATAATGGGATCTTTTTACATATAATAAAAATGACATACAGTAGCTGCATGTTTTACTAATTTTGGCAACAGGATATTAAAGAGATGGAGATGGTTGTGCAGTTATAATCCTTGGATGTAGAGGCTGAATGTGTACTTGCAAGGGCTAATGCACTGAGCGGTGTTCCTGTCCGTGGCCTGTGAGCTACTGCCTCTGTGGTTTCCAGATGGAGGTGGGTGGGATGGAAGCAGTGTTTTCCCCACGGGATGCTGCTGAGCTCGGGGGCTGTTGCAGCACATGGCGGCTGGGTTTTCATCATGCCAGTGGTGAACTCTGCGTAGTTGCTTCAAAATGAGTAAAACCCTTCTGGGGTGTTTCTGCCTCAGTGGGGCATGAGTGGAGCCAGGGAAGGACTGTAGCTGATCCTCTTCTGCTGCTTCTTTCAGCTTGTCACAGGGCCTGTAGTTGCAGAAGTTTGACAGTTGTGATGTGATTTAACATCAAAAATCCCTCAACTTCAGATCTTTGCATTTATTTTTGTTTCACTTAGTTTTCCAGGGTAAGTTAAGTTTGGAGGCGAAAATCTCATAAACCTGTTGTACAAATTGGACTAGAACAATCATAAACATATACATAAGATGGGCATGAGCCATTCTGGTATACTTGATTTTTTTCTCATTCCAAGTTATGTTGCTTATGGGAGGGAGTTTCACTGCTCTATAGCATGGTTAGGTATGTCCTGTGATACTGAGCATATCAGATAAGTATGCAACATCACCTTGGCTTGGATTCAATAAGTAGATGATTAAGATGGATAAGATATATAGGAGGAGATACAATCTGGAGATGTCTCTCCTTTTTTGTTATTGGCTATAGAAAGAGCCTATATATAACAAATCCCTGACTTTGGGATGTCAATTAGATGAGGTGAATCCCACTCTGTTCAGGTCTAAAAGGTTATGCCTAAGACCAATTGGTGGAGACATATGAACACTGTAAATCTTTTTACTGCATGTACCAACCATAAAGAGGAGTGATCTTCAAATGACATCATCAACACAAAGGGCACTAGGAGAAGTTCCGACTTACGACGCAATAAATTATCAAGTAGTCTAGTAATGGACATTGAGCCTAGACGGTTTTGCAAAGTGAGTTCTCTCATAAAATGGTATTCTGCCTCTAAATGGGGGCTCCAAACCTGCTTAGCTAGTACCACTTAAGCTGCTTTAGTGAGATCATTTTAGATTTCCACAGTCGACCAATCTTCCCAAATTGCTCCGTGTCTAATGTAATCCCAGATGTATTTACCGTACTTCATTGTATTTATAGAGGTGACTAGGCCATGAAGACATGGCTTATTTCCAGGGACAAGAAGTCCAGGTTCTTCAGTGCATTTTCTTCTTCTAAAAGCAATGCTACGGCACTCTCAGAGCTTGCAGCGAACACATTTGTCTTTGCTCTGTGACGATGGTTGATCATTAGCAAAATGTATTTCGGTATTTATGGTTACAGGCATATTGACCTTAATGCAACATACAGCAGTGATCGGATCACAGCCAGCCACCACTAGGAGAAGGCACAGGCCTTACTACAGACTGCTTTCTTCTGAGCAAGGAAAAGACCTCCAAGGCACCACAGCTGGGAAGGGCAGTATATAGGTGAAATAAGTCCTTGGTTCAAGTATGATAAATAGTCAGACAGACTTATTCCTTTTCCTCTCTCCTGGTTCTTGCCCTCACTTAGCACACAGGAGCAGTGAAGCCACATGCTCATCTGGTGATTTTATGTGTGGCTGCCCTGCAGTGGAGGGAATGGCACTGATCAGTGTCAATTTGGGGATGTCTCATATTCACCTCTGCTGGTAATGGTGCCAGAACTTGTCCTTCAGAGAGATGCTCTGCTCCAGTGTGCTACTTTGCAGTGTCCAGCTGTTGTTTTATCCAATGTTTCATACATTTATTATCTATGTATATATGTTTGCATTGCACATTGCTTTTCTCTCAGAAGTTAGCTTATATTTGCAAGACAAATGTGTGATATCCTGAAGCACAATTCGCTACTTTGCCATAGGTTTAGAGTAATTCCCGGCAGCAAACATTTCTGATCTAAGCCAGGCAAAAAGCATGTTTTCCTGTCAAGCAATGTGGCAGTCTCCATGACATAATGAATTACACACAGCTGGCTTTTCTCTGGCTTAGAAATTTTGTTTCATTATTACTATATCTATGCAATTTCTTAATATTCTTGAGTCTGGGCACTGCTTGCAGGCATATCAGATTATTCATACACTAGAGTGAAATATGATGTGAACAGGAATGCAGAATGCGCTTTATTTGTGGGTAACTGTATATAATGGTGTATAGAGAGTTAGGAGCTGGGACTTAGCAGTGATGTCTCTTCTGCTTTCTCATTCAGCCCCAAGCCCAAATGCACAACAGAGTGTGTAAGTCTCCTCTCCTAGCACTGCTTCTCCAGCTCACCTTAGAATCACAGAATGGTTGGGGCTGGAAGGGACCTTAAAGACTGCCTAGTTCCACCTCCTCTGCCGTGGGCAGGGATGTCTTTCATTAGATCAGGTTGCCCAAAGCCATGTTGGCCTTGAGCTTGGAGCTGTGTTCTCCCACAGTGTTTTTGAGATGAACTGAGATCGCTTTGACTTCAGATGAAATTGACAAGGGCGTTTAGTATAGAGAAGGACTAGGTGTGTGCTGCTCCTGCCCTGCTCTGGGATGAAGTGGAGGCGTTTGGAAGGGAAGCCTTGAAGCACAGGAGCACCGGTTCTTACTCCCCACACTAGCCAGAGACTGGAGATAAGGGCCTGAGAAGGTGTATGGGGAGGAGTGATTTAAGTTCTTGCTCTGTACCTCAAATGAAAGCCTCAAATCTCAACTTTTCAAACCTGAGTCTGGATTACTCATTACTAGAGCATTAGATTTATGGAAAAGAAAAGCTGAGGTAAATGTCTGCTTTATTTCATCTGCAGTGAAATTGATTTGTATGATGCTATGAAACACTTTGTAAGAAGGTGTAAATTTGTCTAGCAAATAGGTTTTTTCTAGTGTATTGCTACTAATCACTTCTGACTCCCATCTTCTTAATGAAGAGCATGACAAGCAATGACTTTGCTCTGTGGGTGCTTTTATTGGTCAATCACATTCTCTAGTTGTGTGCCCAATTGTATTAAATGCCAATGCCCAATTCCCAATGCCCTTGAATTTTCTAAGTGATATTTTATTGATGCAACTGCGTCTTGCTTGACCTTAAGGTTTTATTACATCTTCACCAAGAACGATGAGAAACCTCCTTCTGCATTTTGTTAGCACTTCTGTCCACCTTCAGTGAAATATATCTCAATATAATCAAATACGCTGTGGTTTACTACTGAACCCACTGTGCCTTCGGGTTTTCATTTAGGTAATAGGGTAGACTCTGCTGACTGTAGGTGGAGCACTTGACTGCTCTTGCTGATACGGGCTCAGAGACAGGGTTAGATTGCTCTAGGGCAGTGTTCTGATTTAATAGTTGGTCCACGGTTCCATAAATTACATCCGGAGAATTTTTCAAGATGGATGATATCACAAATGGGTTACTTGGGCTAATTCAAGGTGCTTTCTTGAGCATACTAGGTCAATTTTCTAATGGATCAAAGTGGGTGAGTTTCAGAAAGCTACTGGCACACATACGTGCACTCCCACACTGCATCACGTAGATCAAGGCAATTCCAAATTGTCTTCTATTTCAGTCTATTCACATTTAATCTATTTTTTGAGACTTCTAAAACTGATCAAAGTACTGGAAACTGTGTTGCAGGGAGTGACCTGGAATTGATAAGTGAGTGGTCTAAGTGTTCCCTTTCCGTCTCCTCAGTTTTGTGAAATTTAAATTATGTGACAGGGAATACTGGTGAAGCATGGAGTAGTCTCCAGGCTGAAGCAGCAACCTGGGGTGCCCCTCAACCTGGTAATAACAAAGCAATGGAAATGAGTGCAGTCATATGTCTTGAAACTTACTCCAAGCATTTCTACTTTCTTTTCTCTTTCTTTTTCCTTCAGTTGATGAATGATACTTGGTAAAAGGCCATAGCATGGATCTATAGTTTGCTATCAAATTAAGCTAAAGCAAAGCTTTTCCTTGTTGCTTGCTTTGGCAAATTTTCAGTCCCTCTCCTAATACTGCACAAACAGAGCTTGCTTGTATAAGCTCACGCACACAGCTGAGCTTCGTGCCCACCCTGACATCTAGGGATATGGCACAGTCAAAACCGATTGAGAGACAGCGGTTTCACAGACACACGTTCATCCATTTAAGCGCACAAACATCTGGTGGGTGTTTTGTGCCTAAACCTTTCCAGGTGCGCAGACAAGGAGGCATTACCTGGTAGGCATCAGCTAGATGTTGCATTTCCATGTTACGGCAATGCTTCTTAAGCCCATTCATTTGGCAGAGCCCATCATCTCCTCTTCAGTAACTGAAGTTGTCGTGCGCAATGCTCTGCTGATACTCAGAGCAGCAGACCTAACGTGCTGATTTGTTTTCGTCTCGTTTTCTACAAATGTGCAAGTGGTACACGGTTTCCATGAAAGATTCCAAGAGAGATTTTATCAGAACGCAGACTGTTGATATAATGAGATTTTCCCATGGCAAACACATAGCAATTGCCCTTCCTGTACAGCCAGTAGACATAACTGGATTTTGTTGCCTGTGAATGAAGTTGCTTTCATATTTTATATCCTGCAATAGGAAAGCTGGAAGGGACAAACTCTGCTTTGAACTTTATTTTCATTTAATAACAACTTAAGGAGGCATGAGAAGAAATTTTACGGCGCCTCAGTTAAACAATTTTTTTTTTATTTTCAGTCTGACTTTTGGTACAGAATTCTCTACACTTTTGTTGCTTGTGAATATGAATAATTGTTTTTGAATTAATATGAGCTGCTTTCCAGTACTGGTATTTTTTTTTTTATTGTTATTATTTTGGTCAGGTGACATGGAGGTTTATTAGTGAATGTGATACGAAGTTAAATTACTTTTGTCTGTGGACAAAACCTGCAGCTGTATGTGCTGAGTAGTTTGTGAGGGTGAGGGTGGGTCTTGGCAATGCACGCTGTGCTCTGGTTTTCGATGGGGTCCCCACTCACCACTCGCACATCAACAAGCAGGTAAACCCCAGAAGGGTACTCAGCCTCTGGTAATTCTGGTGTGAAGGGAAGGCGTCAACATCTACTCCTCGAGAAGCCAAGTACCAAGGGAAGCTGCTGGGGAATAGTTGCTGGTCATTGGGTGTAATGTTGGGGACAGACACCACAAATGAGATGAGATATCAGGGGAAGTCATGTTTCAAGTGAATCAGGGGACATAAAGTTGTCCTGCTTGATTTCCTTGTAACTTTAGGCATTTTGAGTGAAGCATTTGATCTGGCACACTACTTTTTTCTTCTGCGTAACTAGTTTAGTTGACAGCACGCTGGTTTTACTCCTTTGATCTCCGCTCAGTTTGACTGTATTTTCAATAACTACTTAGTATAAAAATAAAATGTGCAGGCCCCATCAAATAAACTAATTAAGGATTAGAATGAAAAAGTGTCAAAATCCGAGACCTCGCCGAGGCAGATTAGTCACTGCATACCAGACACGATCTAATAACTAATGGGTTGCTGTAGTAACGGGGGAATCAATACCCCTTGGCTGGTCAGGGAGCTGACAGTAATTTCTGCTGGGTCATAGATTCTGGAAAATGAAGTGCCACCTACTATAACACAAGTAATCTCCGTGGACTTTTTGACAACGGCACATCCTACAAAGTTTATATCAAAGAAAATATTAATCTCTCAAGTCTGCTTGTTTATCTCTGCAGAGGTTATCTGATATTGTTACAGCCACAGACAATTAAGTTTGGGCTCCTATGTGAACTCTCAATGGTTTAGCTTTGGAAATCAGCCTTTGAGGTTGCTTCCTGGTGGGTTAATAGGACATATCCACACTGGGCTGGTGGACTGGAAAGTGAGCTGCAGGAGGACAGTCTGTTATCCCACATTGGTCTTCTTACTCAAGGAAAAACTCCTCCTGAGGTCAAAAGGAGTTTAGCTGAGGTGGAGAGGAGGAGATGTGCACTTAAAAGACTGCTTGCAATGGGGCTGTAGAGCTGGGCTTGCTATGGGCTGCATGTGTTTGTGCCTCAGTATCCAAAATTTCCATGGGAATAATTGTGCTTCCTTGTTTGTTCTGGCTTGATTGCAAACCCTCTGGGATGGGGACACTCTTCTGTGTCTGAGCAGTACTGAGAATGGTGTCAGCTCTGTACTCTGACAGCTGATGGATGACAAATAGGGACTTCATGCTGGGACAGAAATCACTTGGACCAGAGGCAGCAGCAGGGGAAGCCCCAAGATTACAATGAAGTGGGAGAGGATGTACAAAATTCATTTTAAATCCCAACCAGACAGGAACAGGCAGCCCACAAAAAAGTACCCAGCACGCAAACTGGGGAAGGGAAGCAGTGGGTGATGGGGACTTAGGTGTGGGGCCTTGCACGGCACAAGGAGTTAGCATCAGTCAGGGAGCTACGGGGGATAATAAGGACTTTTTCCAAACATCTAGGGGGATGGTAATGCTGGCGAGAAAGTAGGCCACTCGCTAATGAGGGGAGTGGTGGTGTTAATTATGTCTTCAAATTGCCTGAGATACTGAGCTCCTGAAATTCATCTTCAGCAGAAAACCATCAGGAAAATAAGTTCGGGCAATTAGGAGATGGGGGGAGAAATGGTGTAAAAATAGCCTGGATAATTAAGATCAGATAAGGGAACATCTAAGGACCAACGAGAAGTGCAAAGAGAGCCTCCTGGCTTTGCTGAACTCCACCAAACTGATCTCACAGGCACAGAGGTTGTGAAGGGCCATCCCTGCTTTCATGGGCTGCAAGGGCACGTCTGTCCTAGTGCTGTGCTGGTGGCAGTGCCACTGACACCGCCGTGCTCAGACCCCTGCTGTGTCCCTGGAATGTTGGCTGGGGCACCGCTCAGCTGAGGTCAACCCAGAGCTGCTGGCAGTGGCATCTCAGTCCTGTGCAGGGGTCAGCAGGGAGCAAAGGCAGCTCTGAGCCCCCATTGGCTGTGCCCCATGTCTATGGGACTGGAGTGTGGCAGGGAACAGCCCAGCACTAACTCTGGTTTTCAGTGACAGCTCTGCAGCTGCTGCTGATGTTTGTGCTGGCTGGTACGTGATGTTGGTGAATAATAATGCCAGACCTGGTGGAACAAGAGCTCTTTTATCAAACACATTTAAAGAAAAATGACAGTCCATGTAGCTTGTAATGGAATGGATGATAAATAACAAAATGGGGAAAAACAATTGCGTTACTCCTGCTGGTACGAGTTCCTGTTCAGAAGGTCCATATGTTATGTTTTTTGATGACATAAATTTAATGAAATTCTCTGGGAATGCTGACCAGAAGTCAATATACAACTCAGTCTCAGGAAGTTTCCTAATATCTTTGTTTGTTTTAGGTAATAGATCTGTTGATGTGTATCTCTCCTATTGAGTGCTGTGATAGGATGCTGTAATGAAATTACAATATGGAATGGGAGCTTGACTAAAGTGGCATTATCAGAAATGTCACCCCCTAACAAATTAGCAGTTGCAATGTTTGCCCTCTGGTTACAAAACCTTGTTCCTTTTGTCTTTTACTGTAACTTATAATAACAAAGCCTGTGATGTAAATGTCTGCAGGGTATGTTTCCAGTAGCTAAGCGTGAAACATGTTTCAGTGGGGATATGGGGGAAAAACAGACATTTTTTAAAATTCAAGACAAAGGATTTTTGGCCTTGGGCACTCCAGCTGCAGCTGCTGTCAATATAGGGGAGATGGGACTGTGTTTCTATTTGTTTTTTCTTTAAAGAAAGAAAAGATATCCAAGCATCTGGTTATAGAATCCACAATATTAGAATATCCACAGTAAAAGTAGTAATTAATTCCTCTGGAGATTGATTTGTGATGGAGAGGTTGCACATATCAAATGAGTGAGGTGCAGCTTGTATTTACAGCTTCAGAGCCTGGAGATCAAACGAAGAACTAAAATGAGATTTATTTTAATTTTATTTCTAGCAGGAACCAGAAATTCATGGGGCTCATTCCAAAGCCCAGTGCACATACCCTCCCATTGGCTCCTATTGTTTTTCTTCAACAGCTCATAAGAAGAATTGCAAGTTTAAAAAGAAAGTTAGGGAGAAAGAAAAGCTGTACACTAAAAAAACACCTTGAAGCCTGACTTGCCCCAGGCCTGCTGCATTGGAGCAGAGTGGAGGGCCCCTCACTGCCTCTTTCAACCTGGGGGCAAGTTGGAGGAGCTGCCCTAAGCCCCTGCCCATGAGCAGAACTCAGTCTCTTGCTGGAGAGCCCTGGCTCTGGGCTCTGCTCCCTGGGTGCAGCCATGCAGGCTGTGTGACACGGATGGGTTTTTATCCCACCAAGGCAGTGCATTCAGGCTAATCATCTTCACCATCACCTTTCCTGGGAGTCAAAGGCCGGGCTGCCTTGTCCTTGCTCCTCAGGAGCAGATCTTCCCTTCCTTTCCACAAAGGAGCTGGAGCTCGCCAGTTAGATATCAGAAAGTGCTGGGTTTGGTTTTTAAGATGCTACAGAGAAAATTTGCATTATAGCAGCTTAATACACAGCAGTGACAATTCACTTACCCTGGCAAATGGGAAGCGCTTAAATAGTGAAGCCTGTGGCTTAATTATTTACCTGTGGCTTAATTGGGTGTAATTTTACTGAAGAGTCTGTTTATTTCCCTATGGAGAGACTCTAAGATGCCGCTAAATGAAAACGTTACTGGTCCCTACCTGTGCCCCTCACATCAGCAGAGCAGAACTCGTTAAAACCTGCAGAGACTTGGCTCGAGCCCTGATCTCGGGTGCAGTCAGCCCGGGTCTCTGATGAGCAGCTGGGACCTTCCTTGCAGGAGCAGAAAAGTTCTGGGGGAGCAAGCAGGCCTCGCTGTGCTCTCCTGTTGTTCACTGGGCTCTCACTTGGTTTTAGTCCTCTGCAAATTCAGCGCTGGTAGTTTTTTCTGTCCCAGAGCTCAGAAGGTTCACTTGTGCAGGATCAGTTATTCAAAGTTATGTTCGTATCAGTGTCTGTGGATATTTGCTTCTTCTGTTTCATGCACAAATCCCTGGTGAACAGCCAGACCAGGGGCCGTAACCTGGACAGTTATCCTTATTTAGATGACCCTTTCAACATCTATGTGTTATTCTTGTGTGCCTAAGAATCGTTTTCCTGCATGAGAGGCTGGAGGATTGAATATCAGAGCTTTCCATGTGCATGCTCTGGCAAGAGGCTACACCAGTGCTCGTATCCAGACGTGCAAAGGCTCTTCCTAGAGGTCTGCCAGCACAAAGTGCTGTGAGAAGATGTTTATCTAGAATCTCCATTTAGCTCAAATCAAATGTACTCGGACGCATTCTGGCTAGGTCGTAATTCAGAGAACTCTGGTTTTCTTTCCCTCCCCCTCCTCTAGCAGGGGCTGGGTCCAGGAGCCTCCTTTTGAATCCCTGTAGGCAATTTCCTTATAGCACTTAGATCTCCAGACTTCATTGGACTTTCACAACAACAGAAGCTTTATATCATTGGTTTTTCCCCCAAAAATGCTTAGTTTCTATGAACAACCTTACAAAAAGGGCAGTGTATTACTACTTGGTGATCCCAATGATAAATGAAGCACATTATATGTGAAGTAAAGGCTCTATTTATCCTTGCTCCCTTTTTTTTTTTTTTTTTTAAAGTCCCAGCAGGTTTAATGCAAGTAGCTTTCAATGACCTTCATAACAAATCAAGAATAAACCTCAGTGCATTCTCACAAAGGTGAATGGTGTTGCAGACTCTTTTTATTGAAATTACAACAGTGAGAGCGACGAGTTGTATTAGTAGTATTTGATAATGCAAAAAAATTAATGCTCACTGAAAGCCAGGTGCCAGCAGTGCTTGATTGTTTACCAACATAGTCATAAAGAAACAGAGTTATTAAAGGATCTGAAATCACTCAGTAATTCAGCTGCTGACATTGATGGATGGAACTTGGCTGTTCCTCTTTGCTAAAGCTGCTGACTGGATAAATGTTTTATTCATGAAGCCCAGGGTAGGAAGAGATGCCAAAGGTTTAAGAATATTTTAAGAAACTCTTTGAGATGTCAAGCAAGTTATCAGGTGTTGTTAAGCAAAGGAGCTGAAGTACTACATTTAAACATAACCGAGCTCTCAACGTATACAACAACAATACATCAAAAGCCAGGATGCGATTCTTGTCTCGAGCAGCATATGGATGATGAGTTAGGAATACAAGTACTTTTATTTCCTGCACCTTTGTACCTTCAGTCATCTCACAGCCCTGTCTCTTTGAGCACTGTTATCCCAAAGGGAATTTTCACACATGATGTTTTGAATTTAGTCTTGGGAACAAATAAATATTTAGATACCAAACCCTACAGGGTCGCGGATTCAGATTAAAGATGAAATAAATGATATGATGACAACGTTCATGGAAATGAACAACTGAGACCAAAGCAAGTACATTCTGCCTGACCTCTTGGTGGGAGAAGTTGTTCAAAATGCTAATAATTGCAAGAGGCTATTATCAAAATATGTAATGACAAGGAATTTCCTTCTGTCCCTTCACCTTACCCATGCCTCTTTGAGGGCAATGTCTGCCAACAGCAAGCCTATAGCTCCTGACCCATTTGATGAGACAGTGCTGGTTTGCAGTAGTCATAATTTAGGTGATTATTTCAAATGCCTTGTTCTTGTTTTATGAGAATTCTTCAAATCTGGATACTTTGTTGATTTTTTATTTTTAAATGGAAGAAGTGTTTTGTATAAAGAATTTTAATGAAGAACTCCATAGCATCACAAACTCCTACATGGACAAGTGTTTGAATATTTCATAATCTGTATTAATAACTTCTTTTAAGTTTCTGCAGTCTCATAAGAGCAGAAGAGATGAGCTCCTGATGGAACTGAACTGTCAATCCGAACACAATGACATTAGAAAATAGCTCTGTTTCCAAGTCTGGCTGAGTGAAATGTCCCTTCTTGCCAAGGGAGCAGCAAAGTACAGTTTAAATGTCCCTTATTATGACACCTCAAGAGTATAAAAATTGGGAAAGGTATTAAGAATGAGTAATTAAAAATGAAGAGTGATAGATAATGGTGAATAAAAAGTAGGTAAGTACTGTGCTCCAACTGCCCTTTTGATTTGCAGAGACTCAGCTAAAGACCAAAAGCATATTTCTCTCAGGCCCCAGTTAAAATTCAAATCCTATAGACTGACAGTGAAAACTACTGTTAAAAAAGCTGTCAAGTTGTATCAAAATAAGTCACTGTATTACCTCTCTTTATCTGTCAAAAGCATTGATTATTTTCAATGGAGGGAGCCCTCCGACAGTTACTGAAACTGAAGAATCCTGTGTTGAAACAATTTGGTTGACACATGTCACTATTTCCTAAACAGATAAGTCAAATATGTTATTTTTGTCTCTGTGGGAGAAAACATGTTTATGTAGTATTTTTATGAAAGATAAATAATAGAGAGAGAAAGGAACATCCATTAGCACTTCACTTTCTCTGCTATTTTTATCGATATTTTTATGTATCATCTTTTTAAAAATGTTCCTCTTTGCATAAAATCTTGTGTTCCTTTGGTGGCTGTGATATGTTGCAGGGATTTGCTTAGATACCCTGAAGTAATTCAGATAGTCAGTGAACCATATTGGTGCCATTCTTGGTTGCAGCTGATAGTTTACTGTTGACTAAGCTAAACTTCTGTTTCCTACCACTCACACATCCATAGCAGTGATATAGACATTATATTCCACAGAATGCCTGTTTCTGTTGCAGATGGACAAACTGAGAAGGACAAAACAAGGACTGTATCATGGAACTGCAGCCAGCTTTTGGAATGAAGCTTGGGCCAAGCTCTTTGTGTAACTGCTGCTTTTCACATGGTGGACGTGGGCACCCCTGGTTTTATAGGAGCTGGCTTTGCTGAAGATGCCTCGCAGGACTGCAGAAGGGGAAGCCCGGCTCTCCCCCAGCTCAACTCGATCACGTCTGACACAGCTGAAGCAGTACCAAAGGGAGGACACATCTGACATCCTCCCTTGTGAGGAGGCTGCTGAGTGCCAGAGTCATGGTGAGTTACTAACACCATTAAAAGGTGAGAACTGGCTCAAGCAGCAGCAGTCAGAGACAGGCTAATACCCTTGTACAAAGTCTTTATTATTCATTAGCACATATTGTGCTTCCTCATAAATATAATTCAGGCTACACTTGTATCACATTAAGATAACACTAAATCTTTCTATAATTTGAAGGAAATACTGCTCCCAGCTGTTGTTTCCTAAGTGAGCTAAACAAAATCCAAAAAAGTGTGAAGGGAACAACTGTAAAACTCAACTGCATTTGGCACTGATCTCCTTTGGTATCATTTGTCACAAAAATGGTTGCTGGCATACCTCTGTGCCTGTGAACACAACGGCTCTGGGCACGTGGATGTCACGCCTCAGCTGCCTCTGCAAGGCCCCAAAGCATCAGGTACTGAAGCACTTTGGCTGGTTGTGGGAGAGATGGGTAACTCAAGGACTGATGAACTGGGCTATTGAGGTCCTGGAGCGGATTGTTACGAGGGACCTGAAGGTCCTTCCATGTGCTCTGAAACAAGGCACTGCTGTGCAGAGCTCTGTGTTAATGTTATTAGGGAACTGCAGCTCCATGAAGCCCATGTTGACTATTACGAAAAACAAGGTGCAATGAGTCTGACAGGCAGTTCTTCAGAGACATCTGGATGCCTCATTTTGGCTCATCATGACAGAAGTAGGGCCATAAACTTTAGCAATGACCTGACCTGTGGAGCATGTCCCTGTTTACAAAGAATTAACCTGGCTGAAGTCCAGCATTTTCTCTACTGCTGGCTTCTCCTGAGGCTGTAAGTTCCTTGAAGAGATATCACCGTGGTTTGCATTTATGCAGTGTTTAGCAGATAGGATCCTTACCCACATGGCTGCTCAGGAGCTGCCAAGATGACTTAATATTAATAATAATACTAAAAATAAACACGTGTAAATACGGATAACGACAGGCTCAGCGTTCTGACAGCTCTGAAAGGCTTTGATCTTGCATTGGTAGAGATCGGGATGCACCGCCTCCCCAGATGACAGGCTTGGATGGAGAGAAGAAAGAAGAGCAATAAACATAGCCTGTAAAGTGTGCCTCCATCGTCCTCCCCAGCCACCCTCCCACATTAGATCTGATGATTTACTAAGAGAGTGTGGCTAAGTACCAGCAACAAGCAACTGAAAAATTAGCCCCAACAAGCTTACATTGTCACACCTGACCCCAGAAGTGTGTAGCGTTGGTCGGCCAAGTGGTAATGGCTTGGTATAAAGTAGAGGAGAAATGTGCCATTAAAAGAGAAGCATGGAGTGGGCTGCTGAGCGTTGACAGCTGTTAAAAGATACAAACCAAAGCATGGCCCTGACAGCGCGTTATATTCCGAAGATAAAGAGAGGCAGGGAGAGGCAAAAGCAAAACAAATGGGATTGTTCTGTACAGCTGGCCAAAAGGGAATCGCAGCATAAATGCCACAGGCCAGAAATTATGGCTGTGGATGGACTGCCTGCTGGAGAGAGAAACCCAGCCCTTGGGGCTGGTGCTGGCCAAAAGCTTCTTGGGCCAGGGGAAAATCCTGCACGTGGTTTAGGGGAACGTCTGTCCAGCTGTGCCTGATGGCTGCTGGTGCTAATGAACTGATGGCAGTGAAGGAGTATGGTTTGGGGGGAGTGGCTGGCTGTGATTTTTTGTCTAACTGCAGATTTGGTTTCTGAGCAAATCAGATTTATGCTGCTCTCAGACAATTCTGCTAATAAGGCGATGAGTCAGAGAGCCTACAGCAGATGGGAATCTTTAGATGAGGTAGAAACCATTGTTTTTTTCCTGAAAGGAAAGTAGCTATTTTTCTTTTCCAGAAAGCTGACCTCTGGAAAATGTGATGATTTTTCCTTTCTAGCAGAAACATAGCTTTTTCAAATAATATCTAGCTATGCTTCTGGACTCTTGTCTAATATGCAGAAGTTCTCATTAGAAATAAATAACTTGTGACAGGTTAATGTGTCATATGTTGGGGAAATAAATAAGTAAATATATATAAAATCAGCCCCTGTAATTAATAACATCCTAGAAGCCAATGCCAAAAGCTGCAGCAGTCAGTGGTAATCTCAGTTGAGCTCTTTAAGTATCTGAAAAGTAAAATACCCGCTCCTGTCTGTGGCTGCAGGAGGCTGCTGCTAGAATATGGGAATAATTCTTCAGTAGGAACATATCTATCTAAATCCTGGGAAAAGGAACTTCTATCTAGATGTGAAACTGCTGAAGATTCCCTTCATCTTTCTTCTTCCTCTTGTGGATGTTCAGAAACTTGATTCTTGCTAAAGTAATTCAACGCTTTTTTTGAGAGAAAAGCATCCACTCTATAGGAAGTCTCTGAAGGATGGCAGTGAGCATGAATATATCATAATAAAAAGACATTCTGCATTCAGAAACCACATGTGGTCTAAATTTCACTGAGAGGGGTATTTCTCTTCATAGGCTATAGAAGTCTGCTGTACATAGGGTGACAAAGCCTTTACTGGCATAGTTTTGCTTAAAATGCCTTTGAAGATTGTCATGTTCACCTTTCCTGAAAATTGTTAGGTAGATTAGGTAGGTTTGTTTGGCATGGTGCTGTGCATGTGAGCACACTCTGGGAAGAGACAGGGGCTCCTTCCCTCCATCTCTCTTTGTACGCTTGTGAAGCAGGTGCAGAAAGATGAGGTTTGAGAATCAACTATGCTTTAAAAATAAGCTAGACTCTTATTTATGCTTTAAGACTTGCATTCTTTGAAAATCATCTCTCTGAAGAGGTTGAGTAATCATATAGACATTTGTGTAGTAAGCAGCCATTGAGCCTGCGCCCACAAACAGGTGAAATCTGATGCTTCAAAATTTAATCAGGTCTAAACATGGTAATGAGTTTCCTTCAAATTTATTCATCAAAATGCTGATAGAAAAAATCTGTTGCAAATGAAAAGAAGTTACTATTAATTGGATGGTACAGTTGATCTTCTAATGGGGTAAGTTTCAAAACAGAAAAAGATCTTGAAAGCTCAATAGAAAACATCTGCTTAGGTCTGAGCAGTGATCAGGAAAGCATAAATATTAAATGGCATGACATTAATTTGCTGAATAGAGGACAACACTGAAAATATGACAGTGTTGTTCTAGAGATGGTGATGTGGCCTCACCTTGAGAGGCATGTTTGGTTTGGTTACCCTAATTAAAAAATGATAGAGCAGGATATAGAAGGGGTTCAGTGAAGGGCAACAAACCTAATCAGAGGCATGGAAAATACTTCAGTGGGAAGATTTGCATGCAGGCAGAGACTGCAAAGGTTAGGTCTGTTTATTTTAGGGAGAACAATACATGAGTTGTGCCACTGAGAGACAAGCTGTGATGGATGTAAATATAACGGCAATACTAAGACTCTTTTCTCTCTTGGATAAGAAAGAGACATCAAATTAAATTCAAAATAAACACATTGAACAGCTTTAATAGGAAGCACTTTTAACCTAAGTTTTAATTAGCCTATGGGACTCATTGCCACAAGGTAGGATATTGAGACCGACAGATTGGCATCGTTTATATGATTAGAAATATCATCTCCAGTTAGATGGGCTTGGAGTTTCATCCTTTGTACTTCTGTCCATATGCTAAGCACAACTCCTCCCTTAGGCATACTAGTGCATAATCCTCCATTATGGGATTTTACGGGGCCTTTTGAAGCAGCTGGCACAGGTTGGTCTCTAGGCCATTGCTTGACTCCAGCACTTTGAATCCTGTGCTAGTGACAAGGACTGGGCTATAATTCCTGGATGAAAAATGTGAATGTAGAAGTTTGGCTTGTTGGCTTTTTCTCCTCTGCACCTTTACTGACTTCTCTGTGAGCTGACAGAATACACCAGACTGCAGGAGAGGTTTTTGCTTCCATGGAAGGTGTCCATTTGCCCATTCTGGACTGGTTTGTTCTACTTCCTTTGTCCTTTTAATAGCTTGCATCCTTTACAGTCTTTAATTATTGCACATTTCTCACTCCAAACCAGCTGCCATCAATAAACTGGTCTAGCAATTATTCCTCTGGCTTCAGAAAATGGCTATCGTGAATTCAACGGCACTGGGAACAGGTGGACTGCAGAATGCCTGTTTGATTTTGGTAAACAGCATTACAAAATTGGCACTTTGACTTAGTCCCTGTAACAGACTAGTTGGACAGCTTCTGTTAATAAGATGCTGCATGTTTTCCAATGTCACAGCATACGGCGTTTGTCATTGCAAGATATTGCTTTTTTTCCCTTTCCTTCAAAAGCACATGGAAAGTTAAAAATGTGTATGAAATATCCATGGGGTGGAAATCCTTCCAAAATGTACAGTGGTGGTTGGTTGGGGAGAGCCCTTTGGGAGAAGGAGAGGGTGCAGATGGGCAGGCAAAACTGGAGCAGGCTGAGCTCAGTGTGTGGTGCCGGCACAGATGCTCTGCTCTGTGCAGTTCCTGCTCTGTGCCCAAAAATTGTGCTCTGAGGCGCTTTGTGCTTGTAGGACAGTTTAGCCTAATGGAGAGCTGGTAACTTGGCATGTCAGAAACCTGCGGTCTGTGCTTGGCTCCGCGCAGGCCTCCTGGGTGCACTTAGGGAAGCCACGACAGCAACCCCACGGCATCCCAACAGCTCCAGTACCTCGTCCTGCACTTGGGCTTCTCTGCTCATCTGTTCTTCATACAGCCCTGGGTTTTGTTCTGCATCACCCACAGCCATTGCTGACATTTGGAAGTGCTGCTTCCCGCTGAGGCTCTCAGTAGCTCAGTCCTGCAGGAAGGGCTGTTTAAGGCAGGCACCTGCTGTTGAGGGGCTCAGCAAAGGCTGTCGCTAATGGGAGAAGCGGTCCTACTGCTTCCATCTCCCTGAGGACACCAAGTGCTGAAGGAGATCTAGGGTGCCTCTGCTCCCTGCACTCCTGCATGGCAGAGCAAGGGAGAGGCAGGAGAGCAGCGTTTGTCCCCAGAGACAGCAGCTGCTCCTTGAGAGCGCTGTGCAGAACTCATTCTTCATTGCAGGTTCAAAGGAGCAGTAAATAGGCTCCTCTATTACCGCACCTCAGGAGCGGCTGCAAAGTGGTGAGAGGGGATCTACTGCTCTGCCACTGCTCAGCATGCACGCGAGAAGCCTGTGCCTTGAGGAATAAGGAAGGCAGAGACACAAACTGTTTATTTCCAGGAAGCTAGAGATTTGCTTCTTTCATGTTAGCAGCTGTTCTGGCCCAGAAATCTGGTGATTCTCCATCTTAAATGTGAGCTAGGTGACAAAGGTGGGCTGGTAGCAGCTTTCTGTGAAGCCTGGTGGATTTTAAATGGAAGAGAGCAATGTCCCTGCATGCTGGGACATCGGAGAAGCCTGTTCCTCTGCTTCACGTGCTAGCAGTGCAGCTGTTAAAACTCTGGAACATTTTTGGACAAAGAGCGCTATGTTCCTTTGAGACTTTAAAAATGAATTAATAACACATTGATTTAACTCACTGGCTTTTTGCAGTGCCTTTGTTTCCAGGCAGTAAAAGTCTGCTTGCCAGTTGTCCAGCCAGAAGCCAATAGCTATAAAAACCTGCCCCAGGCTGTTTGTGGAGGGCCGTAGTTAATTAAGATATGCATTATCATCCCTGCTCTGGGATGCTTGTGAGAGAATGTGAAAAGCACAACTAGACAACTGTCTTTTCCTCCTGTTTTGAGACTCATTCTTGATCCCACTATAATTGCCAGCAGCAGACAAGGAACAGAGCCAGAAGAGTGAAAATTAATAGCGGTGGCATCTGAAATCCCCATCCATGAGCTTAAAAATATTCCTGCTTTAGATTTGGACATTATTTGCAGGAAGAACAACTCATTCCCCCATCTGAGTGCTGGAGAAATCAAAAACAGAGTTTAAAGACCCCTGCTGCCTTTCTGCACAAAGCTTCAGACAACACACAGACTTCTTGTGATCAAATGGGAATGTCCTGTTGTCTTCTTGACGTCACCTATTCAGCCGTACACCTTTTACAAGCTGATTGTGCTCTTAATAGTCAATGGTAAAATGGCATCTTGAAGAGTTTCTCCTTATATATTAAAGCCTTTTGGACTTCGATACATGGCCTTAGTGAATCAGAAAGCAGTAGCACTTTGTTCTCAATGTCTCCATCTCCTCACTTTGTTGCCATCATCTTCACACAGTTCTTTTCTTCCCTCCCTCTTTTTGGCTCCTTTGTCCCACTGATTTATGTTGAGCATGGACAGTCTTTGTTCTCCCTGCAGGGACCTTCCCTCCCTGCACACTTTACTTGCAGCCTGTTCAAGAGCACAGCGCCTGGGAAAGCCCAAATACGCTTTTTACATTTTTCCTAAACGTTGTATGTTGTCTTGAGGTTCTTGCAAGGAATTTGCCACAAATGGATAAGTGGTGAAGGAAGCAGGACTCTGTACAGTGGGGCCAGGTGGGCGATGGTGGTACAGATCCTCTCCAGTGCCAAAGCAGCTAGGTACAACCTGGTCTGGGAACACAGTGAGCTCCAGGCTTCAGTGCTTCAAGTGTACCCTTGTCCATGAAGATGGGCAGATTGGGAAAGGTTGTTGCTGGGATGTGGACCTCTGGCTGCATAAGGTGCCCATCACCTCTCAGAGACCATCAGAAGCTTCTCTGGGGGTAGGTAGTTTCCTCAGGCTGTTATGGTTGAGTTGGACCTGCCAAAAAGAGGTGGGGGAGAGCTCTGAAGGCAGTCAGCAGCTCCAGAGCCATCCATTCCCCAAGGAGGAAGGTAAGCTCCTAAGCCCTGGATAAAATGCTCATCACTTAGACAAATGCGCAGAGATCCTCAAAGCCCTAGAAATAGGGATTGTAATATTAAACATAATTATGAAATGTCTATAGAGCTGCAACTACAGATGGAGCTTTACGACTGGTTTGAAGTGATGCTGCACCAGCATCAATTATCCCCAGCAAATGCACAGAGATATTTTTGGGGGTGGTATTTTCATTTTATGGCAGCACTCGGTCACTCGCAGCCACCAGCCAGGTGCCTCCCCATTAGCACCCCAAGCATGCAGCGATCTCTCAGCAATGCAGGGATTGTCCTGTCCTATTGCCTCAATAATCAACAGCTCAGATGAACATTTTGCCCTGCTTTGGTCCCTATACTGTCAAAATTACTGTGAAGAGAGAGCCTGCCTCTTGCTACTGCAGCTGTGAATATTAGCTACAGAGTAGCACTAAATCTTGTTTAAGCTACAGTCATTCCACCCAGTGATGAATGTCACTACCTGAATAATTTGGGTAATTTCCTGCAGCTCTAGTGTACTAGCAGAGAAATGAAAGTTAATTTACTGCTAATTTAGTGTACTAACCCTTAATTAGCAACGAGCAAGCTCTGAAATATTGGATTCTGAAAGCTCATCAAACTTTTACCAAAAAAAAAGAAAGAAAAAAAAGAAAGAAAAAGAATCACCCCTCCCAGCTGAACTCTTCACTCTATTTGAGGTTATTAGCAAAATGCTCTGGGAGTGCTGTTCATTATCTCTCACTAGGATATATGGAGCTGGGAACACCCCCATTTACCACTCTCACTGCAGAAATCCATTAGGAAGATTCTTGCTCTTACGCAGTATATTCAGCTGCTGTGTTGCAATGTGCAGGTATGTGCTGTAGCTTTAGTGACAGGCAGGATTAATGGCACAGATTATCAATGACTGGTGGCTAAAAAGGTGAAAGAAAGGCTGAGTGGGTCTAATGGGCTGGGTCATTGCTACAGGAGGCAGTACATGTCTACATAAAAAAGCTGGATGTGACGTGACTGCATCATCCTCTGCTTTCTTCTCTGGGCTGTTTTGCCCTTTACAGCCAAGTCTAGCGTGTCCTGCTCGATAGCCCCATTGATTTTTGGGTTGATGACTCGCACAGTAAGGCACAGCTCAGCATGGCCGGGGTCTGTGTGATCGGAGTGAGGCAGCTGGTGCAGCCTGCCTGTGCATGGGGAGCGTGTGCTGAGTGATGCTGGAGAGCAGTGGGGCAGCAGGAGAAGGGACGCTGGGGAGATGGGGCTGCAGAAAGGAAATTGAAAAAAGATGTGTGTGTCAGCTGAACTGCTGGAGCCAAACCAAACACTAGGCTGGGCAATGGGCCAGTACATGACTTATCCATGCCTCTGTGTCACTGCTACAGTATTTTTGCACAGCGAAGTACAAACTGTCAGGCAAGAGTTGGTATTGCTGGAGATGAGGTGGGGCAAAGCCCCATCATTCAGGAGAGCTCTGCTAACGTTCAGTGCAATTTCACCTGCTGTGCAGGATTGCTCAAATATCATCTGGCCCAATAGCTCAGTAATGAATAGAAGGGCTTTAAATGAGCTTCACCTTCCTTGTCCCCCTCCCAAAATATGGACCTGTCCCAGAGTGAAGAGAGGAGGGGAACTGGCTGCGTTACCGCACGCTGGGGACAGATTGCCCAGCAAGTCATTGCAGCTCAGTTTTCCACACCAAACAAATCACAAATTTTCCTGTTTCCATCTGTGCTGATTGTCCTTTCTGAGAGTGATAGGCTTCTTTGATACTTCTGACTGGGACCCCGGTACTCACCCAGCATCTCCTGCTCCCCTAGACCCTACTGGCCTTTCTGTTGCTACTTTTCCCCTCTGCCTCTTCAGCTTCTCTCTTGGCCTCCCATCCCATACCGAACAAAGCACCAATGCACAGAGGAGAATCTCGCCTTCCGTTCCATGTGGAAGTGCACGTTCAGGGACTCTGAGAAGTGCAGGGATCATCTGTCATGCCTCCTTATTCCCCATGCAGCTCTCCCCAGCTCCATTGCAGCTTCTCTGTTGTGCCTGGCAGCGAGCAGCTGCTGACCTGCCGTGAACCGTGAGCAGCAGGCAGGATGCAGCAGGGTTTTTCTGCTTGATTTGTTGGAGAAATTCTGTTTTGGGGAGCTCAGTGCTGCTTCATTAGCTGCTCTTCTGCTCCCACCAGGAGAGGGGAACTGTTGTGTTTGTATATTAAAAAAATATTGGTGAAAAATGGCTTTGTGCTTTCCATTCAGCTTTCTCTCTGAGTTTTTTTTTAGTGGATTTGTGGAGTCCTTGCTCCACAGACTTCAGTTTTCTTGAGGAAAAGTTTGCCATTGCCAAAAGAGCCATTTCATGAAGTAGAGAAGAAAAGCATGGCTGTGATCTTCTCCTACCCCTGGGCAGAAAGGGACTGTGATGTCGATATGTGTCCTCTGCTTCCATTTTGTGGTGCTGACCATGTTGCAGAAGGGAATGACCATCTGTGTGCCTCTTTTGGAAGGAGCTGCGTCCATCCAGCTCTTCATTACAAGGCCTGAGCTGGGAGCGCGTCTCTCTCCCTCTTGTCTTGTTGCACACATGTAAGAACAGAATCTGACATAAAAATTAGCACTTAAAATCCATTATTCAAAGAAGTATGAGCTTCTATATTTATGTGGTGATGTTTTGCTGCTGGAGCGCTGTAATAAGGTCATACGTGTTAGGCTGTATGTATCTGCAGTGTATCATTTAGGCTCATCTAACCTGACATAACTGTATTTGTCCAAGTTCGGACACCTGAAGCTTCTCATGCAGTCAGGGAAGGAAATGGGCACTTCATGGATGTTGCTTACTTTCCAAAAACAGATGTCTGATACAGTGGATATGAAACGATCCTGCTTGATCAGAAAGGGCACTGAGGGTGCCAGACCTCGATGGGCAAAGTCTGCAGTCTCATCCTGCACCTCAGCCTTCTGCAGGGCTCCAGGAAAGAAAGGGCCCTGAGGAAGAGGAGAAAGAAGACTTAAATTCAAGATGTGAAAACTGGTGTGTGTGCATACATAGTTACTGTTTCAGGTAACAGGTGTCTTCTCTTAAAGATCTTTTTTACTATGGCTGAACAGAAATCAGTAGTCAGGCTTTCAGAGTGGGAATTGTTGACCCTGGGAACAGCAATTAAAGCAGGATTGCGCACAGTTTGGATAATCTGTGAGATGGGAGAAGTGTGACATGAGGTGGTGGTTAGAAGGGACAGTGCAGGTTACTGCACGTATTAACGTGACTGCCAGAAGGATGCTGCTGCCCTGATTTTGGCACTGGGTGCAAACTATGTCCCAAGCTTGAGAAGCGTGCTACAAAACTGGCAATGCCTCGGAGGACCTTGAGAAAGCTTAAGGCCCTTTTCATACCCCTATAATTGAGAATCTCCAGAAGATCACAGTCCTGGTAATGAAAGCTCAGTCACCATCTGTAAGTGCTTGTTCAGGCAGAAGGGCTTGCCAAAATGCCCTCTGTCTCAGCAGAAGAGAAGGCCGGGGGTGGGTGGAACGTGGAGCTGAGCACATTGATGGAGGAGGAAAGCCAGATCTTGGTGCTCCCAGTGCAGCACACCACAGCAACTCTGGCTTCTGCCTTGCTGCCAGCTGTATAATCAGGACGGGCGTTTTGCTAACAGAGCTGCTGTAGTTCAAAGAGGGATTAATTCAGGGAAGTTTGTGCTGTGTGGTAGGTCAATATAGCTGATCACGACAGACTCTATGGGAAAAAGGACTGTGTCTCCATAAATCATGGCTGAGGTTTTGTCCAAATGGTTTGGAAGCAGGCTCTTGTTTGCTAATCTGCAAAGTCTTTAAGCAGAAATTCAAATTTTCTTTCTGGAAGCTCTTTAAAATTGATTCCCACAGTAAACCCAGCTTCAGGAAATCCAGGACAATGCCAGTTAATTAATTAAGGCGATTAACAAGTAAACTGGTGCTTCCTTCCACTGTGGGCGAGCAGTTGGCATTTCAGCAAACTTTGCCTCATAATAATAGCAATACTTCTTGGGGCTGTCACACTGTCCTCCCCCACCTCCACCCTTTCCCAATTATAATTCTCTTCTTTTGATCTTGGAATTTTTTTTTTATTATTTTTATTTTTATCTAAAATATGCTGCTTAGAGATGACATTTTGTGAAATGTTCGTTTTAATTATACAGGGATGGTTATCACTGCAGGGATGTTGGCACTGGCTTTCAATGCAAAATCCTTATTTTCTGCTGATTATATCTAGGAAAGCTCTTTGAGCCTTAGGCACCTGGAAATTGTAACGCATCATTGTTCACTGCTGCGAATGGCAGGGAACAGAAATTAAAGCAGAAGTGGGAGGGCAGCGGTGGTGGCACCTAAACCAGCAGCCTGTGAGGACAGCGGGGAGGCTGGTGTGCAGGTGTGCTGCTTCCAAACCCACATGGAGACCATGGCCATGCTCTGCACATGTACTGAGGGACGATGGTGATGGTAGTGTCCAGCAGAGCTAAGTGGGGTGGAGGAGGGCAGCAAGGAGGGGATTCCAGCTGGAGGAACGCAGATAGCAGCTGGTGTCCAAACTGGCAGAGCTTGTGGCTGTTGGCAGCGTGGGTCTTGTTGACTTGTTGAGTGCCCAGCCTAGGGCTCTACCAAAGCCTTGGGGTGTAGGACTGGGCCCTGCTCCTCCAGCATCATCCTCCAGTTGCTGCTGTCACCAGCCCCACAGGCTTGTCCCAGCAGAGCTTTCCCTTAGTGCTGCTGGTTAATAGAGTTACTCATTCTGGCCTGGCAATGGATGTTCCTGGTTCAAAAGGCCCACACGGAGCAGCAACATTTACTTAAGGCCAGGCTGCTCCTTTCTTCATGTCTAATATCTCTTGATATTCTTCATTTCTCTCAGTGGGACTGCCTGAACATTGAGGTGCTCCTTGATACAGGTGAAGAAATCTAAGGACACAGTGCTCAGCTTCAGTGCTGTCATCAGGAGGTATGGATAAACCTGCTGCACATGGAGCTGGAGCTGCTATTCCATGTCAGCTTCCAGCCTGTCCCACTGCACACAGGGCACGATGTGAAGTTGTGCCCAGGCATTGACCAGACAACACTACTACTGTAGCTTGGAGAGATTCCCAGTGCCACCAAGAGAACTTTCTTGTTGCTGTTCTCTGGGTTTAAATTTGGTCAAATTAGCATTTCTGCTTGTATACCTTCCTGCATGGGTTGTCTGATGAATCCCATAGCCATAGACCTCCTTGGTACCTATATTGAAATAAAGTCTCACAGAGAACTAGGATTGGAACTTTGTGCTTAACAGACATGTGACTAATGACAGGTCCTTCCTTAAGGACCTTACATAAAACAGATTTCTCCACAGATTATTAAAACTTCTGGTTTGCCACTGAGGTCAAGATAAAACTGAGCAGATTGTGGATATTCCGGGTCAGTAGTAAAAATGAATTGGCTATGTGGCATGAGCAGTCATGGTTTAGTGACCAGAAAGAGATACTCTGTACTCTGAAAAAGTACTTAGTTTAGTTCTTGCTGCTTTAATTTTTAAAACTTGTCCTGTCTTTTAAAAACCTAGCTCAATATTTGATTTCAAAATGGCATTTAAAAATTAATGGTGTTGACAGTTTGTTTCCTTTTTGGGGCTAGAGGAAAGGGAAGGGAGTGACAGAAACCACTCATTATCAGGCATTTTGGTTCTTTCATTTCTGTTTTTCAAGAAATTTCTTGTTCAGAAAAATTAATAGATCTCCAGTGAAATAATAAGATAAAATTAGGCCCGTCTGTCTGATGCTGCCCAGCTGTTTTGCTACCATGGAAATGAGTTTCATTCATAAATGCAAAAAAGTGAATGCAAGAGCTGGGCCTAAGTTGCTGCTGTGGCAGCACAGGCAAACTTGGATGTAACTGAGCTATAACTGCATCAAGGCAGTGATCACTGAAAGATTAACTGAGACTTTTTTTTATTATTACAAAAAAACTGTTAAAAGACTCCAGGCATCTTCAAGAAACAAAGCATTGCATCACTTGGAGAAGCTCACAGGTGGAAAGCTCAGCTTTAAACCCTTTTTGTCTTGACACAAAAGCACACTCTTAAGAAATAAAAAGGCCCTCAATTTCTTGTGCTTTTTGCCTGCTTTGGTATGTTTGAGGAGGAGCCGGGGCAGGATGCAGGCTGTGAGCGCACAGGGCAGCCTAGCGCTTGCCTCTGGCTGGAGCAGGGATGTGAGCATCCTTTAAGGCTTTCAAGGCAGCATAGAGGGATGGCATGGGAGGAGGAGGTGCTGCAATTCAGGACCTCATCCCAAACCCTGCTGCCATCAACAGCAGAAGAGCACAGCTGCTCAACAGCTTTTCCAACAGGGTGCCCTCACCTGCAGCTTCAGAGCTCGTGTGCTGCTTGTTTGTTATAAAATTGAGAAGAACTATTAGCTAACTGCCTGGAAAACTAATTAACCGGTTGTAACACAAATCCTGGATTTACTGCTAATCTTACTGAAGGAGTCCTTCTGTCTGGGTTTGTCCCAGCGCTCAGCACTGGGAGCAGCGGGAGCTGGAAGCGTTCGGCACCTTTGAAAGAGAGACCGCATGCGGGCAGCTCGCATTAGCGGCTGCTGGAGAATAATCCCCTGGCACATTAGCTCATGGATGTGTGTGTTGGCAGGGATCAAGCCAGCGAATCATGCTGAGCGTCTGAGGTCACAACAAAACCCCAGTTTTGTAAAATAACACTGTCTTTTTTTAATCCATATTTATTTCCTCCTTTCAGGCACTTTCGTGTGTATTGATCTGATCAATGTGAGTAACTTTTTTGACAAACAGGCTTCTTTAAATGCCTTAAAAGCTTCATTATTAGGATAATGGAACTGAAGTTAAAAACAAATCAAACAATGCACGTGTAAAAGGTTTCCCCTAGACACCTTGAAAATAAATTGAAAACAAATTCAATTAAAATAACAATCAACCTTTTTGTTCCTTCAGTGGTATGATTTCTCTGAGGCAGGTACACAATGATAAGAGGTTTCTTTGAAATGCTTGGGATAGCAAACCCATAGGCAGAACTATGAGAGATCAAAGGAGTATTTTTGCTAAAGAACAGCCTGCTACTATTAAGTTTCTACTTTAAGGTCTGAAATGGTTCTTTATTTTTCCCTTTTGTTTTTTGGCTTTGGTTTGTTGGTTTTTGTGTGTGTGTGTGTGTTTTTTTTTTTTTTAGTGTGTGCTGTTTTTTTCTTTTTCAGTCCCAGATGCTTTTGCATCTGTTACTGTTCTTTTCTCTTTCCTTTTACCTTACTAAGCCAGGCTCTTAAATCTTGACCTGTGGGAAATGTCTCTATTAAAATTTCTGTTGGGGAGCATCTTTCTCTTCCTGGTCTCTATAATCAGTGATTTTCTATTGGTGCTGGGGCATGGAAACACGCTGCCAGGTCCCCTCGTGGTCCCCTCGAGGACGTTTTGCTGTTATGAGTACAATTACAGATGGGTGAAGGATTTGCTTCTCCATTATTCGGCATCATGCTTGCAGCCCTGCATCTGCAGCAGTGTGTGCAAAGGTAAAAGTAATGAAGGCAGCTACTGATGAGCTGTTTGCAAATGATTGTGCTGTATTGGCTCACAGTGATAAAGACATCCAGTTACTTACTGATTGCTTTATATGTGCTACAAAGCACCTCAACCTTGCAGCACTCGGAAAAAGGCAGACTTTCTGTTTCAGCCAAGATCTGGTACTGCAGGAGCCACCCCTGTTTTATCCATTGATTGGGGGCCTCTCAGGGCTCTTTGTGAAATAGGAGCCTCTCAGGCTAGCAACGTGCTGGGTAGATTACAGTGCTATCTACAGACAGCACGTGGTGGTGTTTGCAGAAAAGACTTGCTGGTTTTGTTCATACTTTGTGCTGCAGATTTGCTCGATGACCCTCTTCTCTGCCAAAGCACCTTTAGTCCCCAAAGAGCTGATGAGCTTTCTGTTCTGAAGATCCACTGAAACACGAGATGTGAAGTACTCCCCCATCATCTAGTGCGTGGTAGGACATGATGTTCCCAGACCTTCAGTTGGAATAGGTTTGGATTGCTGCTCTGCATCAGTTGAGTGTTTCCTCTATTGTCACTGTACTGGTAGGCAAGTGTGAAGATATTTCACCTTTTTAGCAGAAACAAACAGGGGATTGGAGGGATTGAGGGCCATGTCTTGACCTTGTTCGTGTATAATGATGGTTTGCTCCAAGTGTACCACGTCAGAGTCATCCAGGGAGGTGCTGCTGGGAAGTCTCTTATGTGAGGACAGAGCTCTGGTAGCTCCAGCAAAGCCAGGCAGGCCACTGGTGTCATAGCACCAATTTCAGCTTCGGCTTTTATTTCAGGAGTGGTGTTGCACGTCTCTGAGCTACTTCTTGTTTGGTTTGAAATGATGGTGTCACGCAAGTGTGTTAGTGGTCAAAGGAAGAGTTTGTCTTGTTCTGAATGCTAAGTGCATTCCTTGTTATTTCAGGCACTGTCACTTCCACACTCGCAGACTGTCTTTTGAGTCATCAGAATTGATTTTCATGCCCCACTAATTACTGCCATGTCTGTTCCTTGGAAACCATGGGTAGCAAAGGCGTTGTTCATGGGCATTGAACTAGTGCAGTTTATTGTGCGATGAGTTAATATCTTTCTTGAAGAATATTTGATGTTAAATAGCTGGAGAGATCTTTGAAGGTTTCTTGCTGCTTTGGAAAGTAATTAGCTTACAGTTGCCTTTCTGTAGTTTTTCTGTTTGCTTTTCTCTTCATTACATGATTCAGACAAACTGCAAATCAGCTGGCATCATCTGCATATTATACAGGCTCTGAGTGTTACTGGTTTCATTAAGGTATTTTCAAGGTAAGTTTATGAAGATATTTCCTTTCTGTCAACTGCTGTCAGTAGATGTGCCAGAATAAAAATAAGAAATTGGGCTGGTGATTAATTCAGAGTTACGCTCAAGCACATAGAAGAAGAGTCAGAATATGACACTGGCAGGGAAAAAAAGAAGTTTGCATGTTGCATTGTTCTGCAAACACAACTACATCTGCAGCATAGTCTTGGCTGGGAGTATCTGGTTACCAGAGCAAGTTCTGGTAATAGAAAGGTCTGGGGAATTGAACTGGTGGCATTGGATAAGAATCCAATGGGGAAAATGTGTGAGTTGGATAGGTGATGTTAACGTGTTTCACTGCAGCAAGTCGACCAGGAACACAATTCTTGGATTTATTTCTCTTTTAAACCAGTATGATTTTTAGTAAGACTTTATTTACAAGGTTTTCTGGACATTGTGCTTCTTTGATCAATTACCAGACACGCCAAATGTAAGTTTATATGGAATCAATGGAAGCTACAAGTTTTGAGCACCTATGATTAAGAGAGAAGCCAAAGCAAGCCAGCTCTTAACAAGCTCTTCTCCCTGGATAACCCCAATCTTTGGACAAGTTTGAAAGCTGAACTTGAATCCAAATTTTACAAATAACCTTTACCTTTTCAAATGTCTGAACCAATGTTCCAGGTCCTGCAAGCACTGGCTCTGAATATTATACCTCGACCCCATCTATGGCAATATAAAGGAATCAGTTTATCTCTCCACAGAGTGCAGTCATTCCTCGATGAAACGGCTGGAAGCTCTTCTTAGCAGCATAAAGCACAACTTTAGGTAGGAAAGCAAATGATTTTGCAGCCTACTCTGAAAGTAATTAACAGAAACAGGGTGTAAACACTGGCTTCTGTGCTCTCTGAAGTAAACAAAATAAGAATTTATGCTATTGACCTTGTTAAGTAACTAACATTTTCCCTCCTCTGCAATAGCTTTTGCTTTCTCCCACAGTTCAAAAGCCCCCTGAGCCCAGGGCTGCGTGCTGCACTGAAATGTTCAATCCTGCATTTGAATAAGCTGAATCAATCCAGCCATACTGCTAAACATATGGTAAGTAATAGCATCATTAACAATAGCATAGTGCGTGTTTGACAACTGAAGGGATTTGGCTGCGGTGTGCTGCAGGAGTGGCAGCAGAGGAGTAGAGCTCATGCCCCTGCCAGGCTGCCCTGGCTTCCACCCTCCCTCCGCCCCTGCTCTGACCTTCTTGAAAAACTGAAAGGCTGCCTTCCTTTCAGGCTCTTATCTTCTGCTGGCAGCTCCAGGGCTGGGTAGCACTGGTTCTGTTTCACCATCCAAAGCTGCTATTTGTTCTCCCTGGGGTGAGTGCACAGTGGAGAGGAGAGAGACCTGAAACCAGGAGACCAGCAGTCCAAGGCAATGTCTTTTAGTTTTGAACTTCTTGAGAGGAAAGCACACTGCCTTCTTCCTGTATGCTCCCTGACCTAGCCCAAAGGCACAAGGGCTGTTGTCACTGTCCAGCACTGGGGACATGCGCTGTGTCCTGCCCACATCTGGGATGTGAGAGCTCCCAGGTGATCTCTGTTTCTGTGGCAGTGCCATGGGCAGTGCTTGGCAGCCTCTGGTGCTCCTAGAGGTGCTTCCTGCTTTATGGGGTTCTCCCAAACAATTTCTCTGGCAATATTCATGTCCCAGACCTCTGGGTTTGAAAGCATCCGTGAGCATTGAGGTTAGGTCACCGAGTGCCACTGTCCCGTTGTTCAGATGTTGTTTGCAGCCTCTGCTAGTCTCTGGGTTAAGAAAAACACCTCCATAAATGAATTTATTTTGTTTCTTTATTTTCAACTGGAAGACTCTGTACATAACATTTTCCTGAAGCATTTGCAATTCAGTCGTTACTGCTTTGCGTTAATGAAAAAGGATCCCAAAGCGAATGGAGTGTAAGTTGATGATATCCTAAAAATAAAAAAAAGCCAGGAAGTGAGTTCCTCTATTTCTCACTGGCTGCACTCTTAGAAATGCAGGTATAAAACAAAGTGTAGTAATAATGGAAGTTAAGTGCAAGTGTTTAATCTTTTTACTTGAATCATTGAATATGCTTTGAAAAATACTCTAGGCAATGACTTTATTTTTCTAAAGTAGGGAATTTTAAAGACTTTGTTCTGATGCAAAGCCATGTAACATTGCCACAGAAAGACACCACTTCGGTCATCTCACTTGTGCTTGTGTTTAAAGCAGTGTGTTGAGGGGGAGAGGTGCTACTGGCCTACTTTGGAAAGATCAAGAGCTTGAACAGCTGTATCGGTTTGGCTGCGCCTTCAGTCCATTTTTCCTGTGTAATATACCATATATGTATCTGAGAGGCTAGGGGAGAGAGCAGTGGAAGAGAGTCATTAGTAAGAGAACAGTGTTTGGTGCTGTGGGCTGGAAATAAGAAAAAGATTTATCTGCAAGCAAGGAATGATGTTTTAACCAAAGGGGATGGTCTCAAAATGAGTTGTTGCAGTAGAGCTATGATTTTAACCTGTAATGTGCATTTGTATGTCCGGAGCAGCAGCACGGGTGTGTGCATTTGCATGGAGCCTTGGATAGGAGCCATGGATGATAGCATGTTGTGGGTGTTTGGGTACTTACATTTATGAAGCTGTGGTTTGTATCCCAGCACTTGCTAGAAGGACAGCGCGTACTCAGAGACGAGCAGTGTGCTCCCTGCATTGGGCTGACTTCACAGATTTAATGCTGTAACGTCAGCCATCAATCTACCTCTAATGTAGGTCTCTCAGTGAATATTTCAGCCCTGCCCCGTCCCTGTGCGTCGTGCAGGAGCCCAGCAGATGGAGCAGTGCTCCTGTGCAAGAGGCTGCTGCGGGGGAGCTCCTGGCGCTGGGAGCGGGGCCGGATCCGGAGCTGCGCTGTGCAAGTTGATGGAGTTAAGCCGACCACCCCCTGTGCATCTATAAAGCACGAAATAAAAGGTTCAGGATAAAAAAAAATATATGTGAGATTGCCAGATTCTGTGTGTGGTGCTTTATAATATATACGTAAGATTAATGGAATGGTTTATGTAGAAATATATCAGCTTTTCCAAACTTCGTATGCTCTACTGTAGATTGTTTTTATCTGAGCCCTAATTTACAGTTAAAACTCAGACAAGGGCATATGAGAGTAATCTTTTTGATCACATTGCTATTTTATGATAACGATATACTTTATTATTTTTAATAAAACAGTAGTAGCTGCTGTTAGCAGTGTTCCCGCAGCAGCAGCTGTGAGCAGTGGCACAAACAAGAACAGAGAACCCTTCTCCATCTCTTTTTCTTTTTTTCTCCTTAATAAATAATTGAAGGAGAAAACAAGAAAAATATGGTGTAGGATCCAAACAATAAACAAAAACCAGGGTCAGAAAGCAGGGCACATGCTTTCTTCTCCTTTAAACCTAACAACCCGTATTTTTTTTCTTGCAGTGACAGAGAAATGTACTCAACTCTTTTTGTAGTGAATTGTATCTCGGAAAAACATTTTTATATATGGCAGTGCTGAGTGGTGTAACATTTTTAATGGCACATTTTCATCTGCGTTGCAGCGGCGGAGCTGAGCTCTGCTGCTGTGGAAGCACAGCAATGCCAGGTTACATGGTGAGGGCTCTGCTTGCCCTTAACCACCTGCTGTGAATCTCAGTTGATGCACACAGGTAAGTCTGGAATAAAAGAGGTCAGCACTCAGCACCTTTAAGCTAATGATAATTTAGCCCTTCGTAGGTTTTCTTGTCTCTTTCTTAACTTCAGTGGAGTGACAATGTCATCTTCCATCTGCCTGCAGACCTTGTGCTGATGTCTGTGCATCTCTGCTCACTTCTCAAACTCATTTATTCCAGTGTAAGTCCCTTGGATATTTGTTTTCTCCCTGTAAAGCTGCACTGTGTGTCCTCCCTTCATAGCATCCTGCTGTCCATTAGTCTGTCTCTGTGGCCAGGACACCCAGCATTCAATGATAATGCTGCATTTCAAACATGTTGGAAGTATTTAATTGCAAGGCAGACCTAAGAGGAATGTAAATAGCTTCCTTTGAATATGGGTATTTCACATTAGTGAGGCATGTCTTTTTGGCAAGCTTCCCCCATTTCAAGAGGGCTAAACTTGGCTGCTATTCAACCATCCCACCTAGTTACACGAGATAAGCAATAGAAATGAACCTTGAGTTGCTGTTAGCCACCCTGTATGTATTTTATTCACCAGACGTCTATATTTCTCGCTTTGTTCCTGTAGCAGGAACAGGGGCTTCTATCACATCATTTTAGCTCTATTTAAAATACTAATGGGAATGGCTAAAAACCGCTAGCTCACAAATAGAGTTAAACTTCAGTTTGACCTCCTTAGCCAAGCAAAACAAAAACTGAGAAGGGATTAATTTGCTTCCAATGAGCACACCAAGGGGTAAAAACCCAGGCAGTGGGGAAGAGCAGAGGCTGATGTTAGCAAGACAACAAAGGGGGATAGATTTGTCATGAATTAATTTAGGATGCTGAAAGCTTCCTTATGTCTGCTCAGGGGAGTCCTGGGACATCACCTTGGTAGGAGCAGCCAAGCGAAACAACAGAGCTGTCTTTTCAGTGGGGCATCCTCAGGGCATGAGAGGGATTAGGGTGCATCCTTTGGGGCCTGGATACACTGCCCAGGGAGCGCTCTTCATGGTTCAGCCTTGCTTATTCTTGTGTTAAGACTGTTTAATGCTCTACTTAGAATAACTCCGAGGTATGGGAGTAGGCTTGATTAAAGCTGATTTTTGTGTCTCACCATGTGCAGTTATGGCACTCAAAGTATTTTTTACTAAGGGCTCTGATTTAGTTTGGGTATAGGGAAGGAACTTAAATTATGGTATGCTGAGGTTGATGGATGTATTTTCTGGGAGAGATGATCTGATTCCACTATCAGCTCTTTCTATGAGGATCCCTCTCGGATGTTTTATCAACTTTGGATAATGTGTGGAAGCAGCCAGAGCTGACGAGGCCTTGCTCAGAGGCACCTCTCTGTGATCTGCTCTTGGGTTTGGTGCTTAGGTGGAAGTGACACTTCTTGCTGATTCCTCACTGTTGTGCTCCCCTGGGACAGATCCTCACTGCCTGCAGAGCAGTGGTGGCAGTACCTGGGGCAGGAGGGGCTGCTGTGAGCCGGTCACTGCAGCAATTCAGCACGCACCACGCAATGTGTTCCAGCTTTCTACTGCCAGGATGGGGGTCCAATTTATCTGATCCATCTGTTGTCAAATTAATGTCCAAACTGGCTTTTGGATTCGGGTCTTTCAGAGGGAACAGCCTGAGTGACAGCTAGGGGAAATAACAGAGAGATGTGAATGTCCTGTGCTATAACTCTTGAAGACTGAAGTCGTTGGTATTCATGGTTCAGCTCAGCTTTGGCAGGGCTCTCTGAAATCATAAGTTACACAGAGGAGGAGCCATGTGTGCTCAGATACCCTAGATCTTTTTTTATTGTTATTGTACCAACTCTTCATTTCTAAGTAGCTACATGCCAGATGCATGCCATTTCCCATCTCGGCTCACAACACAAATTTAAATTATGGAAACGCTTCTTGTCTGAACTTTGCTGAGAGGACGTTGAAAGCTCCATGAGCATTTTGCGTCTCCCAGAGAGGTAGTCCATAAACTTCCAGCACTTTGCAAATACCACAAGATCATATTTTACTAGATTATGAAGTTTGTGCACTTCACATTAGTAGTACTAATACCTCTGAGGAAAAAGAGAACATTTTTAGCATTTCATTTGCATAATGGCTGAAGTGAGAATTTGTTCCTTGTTGAATAGGTACCCTGGGGGTCCTTTGATTTGCTGTAGCACTCTGTGCAGCGTGGAAATAGCACAGGAGTTAGTAGCACCAATGGAGCTTAGGTACTTTCTGGCTTGTTGATGTCTTACTACTCAAACTCCATTAACTTGCCACCTGCAGGTTTGGTAGCTTCATGTATTTGTTTATAGCAGTGCTGATTAGCCAACCGTTAAACACGGTGAAACTTGTGATTTCAAGGCAAGTCTAAGTGCTGTCCAAAATACAGATTCATTAACTGGTTTGCAGTAAGCCCATCTCACACAGGAGATATTGATTTATTGCAAAGTTGCTCAAGTTTGGGTGCTAAGTAGTCTTCCACAAAGCTAGCACACCCCAGGATTTTCACAATGCTTTTTTATACGTGTTCTTATCACTTGAGTGCTACCCTCATACAGCCTCCAGCCTATGACTGGTCAGTTAAAGGCAGGGCTGATCTCCCTACCTGCAGCCTAGCTGGACATGATAATTAACTGCATGGTTTTTCAACATACTCCTCTCTTCAAAGTTTAGTTGTTGTATTGTGATTAAGAATTCCTCTACTTCATCACTTCAGCAGTTTCAAGGATGGCCATCCTGACTTAGATAAAAGTATGTATTTGCTATATCTAAGGATACACATACAAAAATGTGTACAAAGGTTCGTTCTTACTCAACATCAGGGAAGGCTGTGGACAGTGATGTGTTGGGGAGAATGGTGCTGGGAGCCCTGGGGCACCCTGCCTGTGCCTCTGGAGGTTCAACTGTGTTCAAGCGGGCAGGCAGAGCTGGTCCCTGTGTTGTGCGTTGCCATGCCAAAAGTTCCTGAGCCAATGACTCTGATGGACAGTGAGCAGGAGAAAATAAGTCTTACAGAGGAGATGCTGAGGACCGGGGAACTGGAGGGAGTTTCTGCATCATGTAAGGCAGCACAGCAAGTGAGTGAGCCCTGCAGCCAGAAGCTGTTTAGCACAACAGCTGTCAGTGCAAGATCCCAGCGAGGTTGATGCTAACTGCCTGGACACTGCCCTCAGCTATCACGTACCCTCTAGGCTTATCCAGCCTGGCAGGGAGAGCTTTCCCTGCAAGTGAGAATCTGAAAGCCCTTGCTTGGTGCAGGAGGGTGACCACAAACTGTCCTTGCCCTGCAGCATGTGCTGAGAACTGCTTCTAGCATGGAAACCATGGGCCCAAATTGCTAACCCTCGTGGAAAAAAAATTCCCATATAGTTATTCAAAAACTTGCTCCATCAAGGAATGCATCATCTGACTCATTATTTTATAGTGTTCCACTTACAGCTTGACACTTGCAAGCCCAAAAAAGGGAAGAACATGCTATGGTGACACAAAGGAAAAGTAATGAAAATTAAGTAGATGCATTTAAAGAGAATTAGTTAAACTGTGTTTAACTTAACTGTGAACAATCATTCAGAATTAGTGAAGTCTTCATTTGCTATGATTTACTTTGAAAATGGATTAAGGTAAATTGAATTAAGGCCTCTTTAATTCTAAATAGAAGCATCTACATTACATAGGAATGCAATTTAACTAATCTGTTCTGAGAGTTACTTTGAATAATAGTAACATAATAGTAACATAATAATAACAGACCCGCAAAAAGGAATATGGGGCAGTGCCTCTGTTTGAAGGATCACATTTGCTTTTAAGATGGGCACTGGTAAGAGTATCAGGGTTGCTGGAGGTGGTTCCCCATCCCAAGCCATGCAGGGCTCTCAGACACCATGAAATATTTACAAGCAGCTCTGCCTCGAGCTCTGGAGCTTTTGGCACTGCTGTCTGAGCCATTCTGCCCACTGGTCCTTTCCTTGGTGAGGAGTAATATAGCAATGGCTGTTAGCTCGTGGGACTATAACGTGAAAGGAAGGTAGAATCTCAGAAAAGATGCATTTCTAGAGTTATTTAAAAAATCTCTGCAAATTTTTATTGAACAAATGGTAAGGTGATTATCATTAACCCTCTCTGGTTCCAGATCACAGAGTAAATGCTTGCTTGTTTGGCCAAAACTTTCTGTGCATCCCAAGGCAAGAAGGAACATGCAGGTGTAGTGTCAATACTGCTGCAGACTGATATATCCTTCTGTTTCCCCTCCAAAGACTACACTTGTCTTAATTTCCTCTCAATTACACTCAGCCATTAACTAATACTGACTAACTTCAGCCCAAAATAATTATTGCTATCTGTTCCCTTTGTAAATATAACCTCAGCACTGAGCTAGAAGAATAATGGCATATTTACAGAAGGCAGCTAATTAAATTGAGCTTCAATTGCTTTCAGTTTGCCAGAAGGAGCCATTTTCACAGCAAAAAATGTGTGCAAGCCTGCATGCTTACCAGGAACAACTCGGTATAACATAATTCAGAGTTCCCAAGACAAAAATTCAGTTCAAGACAAATTTACACTGGCAATAAAAATCTCATTAAGGAAGATATGAAGATCTCTCTACTACACCACGACAGTTAAAAGAGGTTATCATTTTTTTCAGTTTATTTAAGGAACAGTATATATTTCATTGTTCCAGAGCAGCTGTAATTGCAAGTGTCTTTCAAACACTGCTTGCAGTAATGCATTTGTCTTATGTCTGTAACTTCAGAACCAGCCTGTTGATGCATCTTCATTAGGGCAGCAGAAGACACTGGAGTTTCAAAGCTCTTCAGTGTTCGGTTTTTCCCAGTTTTTCCAACCGTATCTCCTGCACTTCGGGAATTCCATCTTCCCCCATTATTCAGCCACCTGCAAAGATTTCCTGTGGTCACTATTTGTCTCCAAATGTTTGCACCCTCTTTTGTTCCTTTGAGACAAAACCATTCATGATAATTACAGAGCAGCAGTCCTTTGACAAATCAAAGTTTGAAAGAACCATTCTTGTTGAAGCCTGTTGTTACCACCCCCCAGGGCCCTTTCTATTTTGCAAAAACAAAAATAAGGGGATTGTTTCAGATGTTTTTTCTTTCTTCCTAACAAAGAATTGTGTGTTTCTTGTCCCACTGTTCAGATAAAGTCTGGCACAGAGATTGTTATTTACAGGCTTTTCCATTGCAATAGTTCACTGAGCTGCTGGATTGAAAGCTGATTTTCTTCCCCTGTCTGCATCTCATTCCTGAATTTGTTTTTATCTGTTGGAAGTAACAATTTGGCAGATATCAGCACTTTTCCCATGTTTAATTAATTCCTTTAATTTTCTGGTAAATGAGAATAATAGGGCTTAATTTTGCTTTTTATGTAAAATTGATTGGTAATTATGGAGATCACAGGAGATTTGGCTTTACAAACCAAAATTAAGTGACCTCTCAGTGAGGATGACTTGGCACATCTCCTTCACTTGTGTGAAAACAGAGATGTCATGGAAGCAGGTGTCACTAAACTGCCTCTAGGTTACAGGAAGATGAAATAAGGACATTTGTCATTTAAAAATACATTACCTGAATGGAAACTAGTACCGAGAATGAAACATAACTTGCTGTACAAAGACCATTCCTACCAGATCCATGTCGGATACGGTGCTGCTTTCCTTTGCTTATCCAGATGTGACACTGCTATGTCTCAGAGGGCTGAGGAGCAGGGAAGGAATTGGCTAAATTGATTGTAAGGAACTCTTGAGCTTGAAGCAGGGCTGGGGCTGAGGCTACCTGCCTTCAGCTTCTGTTTCTGCCACAGATGACTTCTGTGCACTCCAACAAGTTATTCATTTTTTCCTCCTGCTGCAACATCAGGTTTATAATGCTCCTGGTCTGCTTTGGCTCATTTGAGTGCCAATGCTCGGTGGCAAATGGTGTATCAGAGCCAGGTTGGAGATCTCTGTGTGCCGCTGAAACCCAGATGGTGAATGACACCATAAGATGTGAACTAACACCTCGTGGCTCGTGGTTGTCTCCAGCAACCCAGGACCCGGTAGGACAGAGATGCCTCAGCTGACCTCTCTCTGTCCCAGCTTTGCTGGTAAGTTTGCTTTGAAGAAATCTGGCCTTAAGTTTGCACAGTGAGCAAACGGGAATAGAACTGCACCTTCCTCTCTGAGTGGCTCTGCTGGCACTGCTGAGAGTTGTGCCAAGGTTGTGCCAAGGCTCTGGGGTGAGGCAGGGCAGGCTGGGCCCAGCGAGAGAGAAGAGTTTTTGTTGGCCTCTGTTGGAAATGCCATGTGTATTTGCAGGGATGGGACAAGCTACAGGGGCTTCTTTGAATTTAGCTTCAGAATCTAATTTCAAAGGCAGCCACTTGCAAATTTCCAACTGTCTTTTAGTCTTAATGTTGAAAGCCCCTTGCATTCCCCCAGTGGCAATGCTCAGCAGCCCTTGAAATTATTTCCAGCATGTATCTTAAGTTTCAAAAGAAGGAAGCATGGGGAAAAAAACAATCTAGATTCTCCTCAGTGATGCTGCATCAATACTTGGCTGATCTCTATAATGCTAAGCACAGCGAAGCAGAGCTGAGCTACCAGTTGCTAGCTAACGAGAGGATTAGCTCTGCCTGCAGATGGGCTGGCATAACTTAAGCAAGAGGGCAAATGTGCAGAAAGTCAAACCCTGACTCCAGGGGAGGGTGGTGCTGCTTTTCCTCCGAAGAACATCAGCTGCACAAACAGTGGGCAGGAAAGCAGAGCGAAAACAGTTGTTTGGCTGGGGCTTGAGGAGAGTTTTGCAGCGAGTCAGTGCAGCTTTGTTTAATGTTTGTTACTACTAATAATTGTGTTTATATTCCTGGCCAGCCCAAGTACTCAGAGGTTTATATGTGATAATCAAATTCAATCAAAATGTATTCACAGGCTCTCAAGTAGGATCCATTTAACAAATCGCATCCTCTAAGGTGCACTGGAGAGCAGGGAAATCAAAGGCATTGACAACAAAGAGGTTTCAAAGCCAGGAAATAGCATAGTGACACCTTCTGCTGTTGATCTGGGCAGGGACTGGGTAAGAGCCCAACCTGGGTGCAGGAGGGGACAAGAGCAGTGGTGGCAGCAGTCACCCATTGCTGCCCAGAGCCTGGAGCCACGCAGAGCAGCCTGGCAGCTCCACTAGGTGCTAAGCATCTCTCTGGGACCTTCAGGGTGGGGCTGGTCCCATCACCTCCACTCCATAGTTTTGCCTAGGGACCAGCATTGACGCAGCCTGGGTCACCTTGTGTGCCCTCCTCAGTACCAGTGCAATCCTGAATTTCCTGCAGCTCATTGGGGTTTCATGTGTCTTAAAAGGAAAGCAGCTGTTGCAGAGAGACCTTTGTCAGTCGTTATGATAGCCTGGAGAGAAAATGATTTCATCCTGCACTTAAATGTTTACATTTAGTGTTTGTTTAAAATCGTCTGTTTATGTTGAAATACAAAGCGTTGCCTTGCCACCATAAAAGATGAATAAATTTTCCGTCTTTTTAAATACGGAAATGTTTGCTGTTTGTTGTTGTATTTTCTGCACGATGTTTGACAATTTTTCCATCCTTATCTATTATGAAATCTGCAAACTTGCTAGGATTTAATGTCATGCTATTATATTAAATTTCCATATTTTTATTATTCCACAAGCCATAGAACTTTCATTGATTCCTTTAGGTTCCTTTTTCAAATTGTCTGCTCTCCCTTGTTGCTGATTTATGCTCCTTGAGATCAGAGCTGCTATTTTTCCCTTTGTGATTGAAATTTTAAATTGTTTTTACAGCTCTCATTAAACTGGATATATTTTCCTTTTTAACTGAAGAACCCTTCTTACACAATTGTAGGTTTTCATTTATTTATTTATTTGTACTCCCAGGCATTATTTGCTCATACTTTAGCTGCCTCAAAAGCATTCTTGGTTGCTGTTTTGGCTGTTCTCTTTTTCAGAGCACCAGTAGTCAGCATTAATGGTCAAGCTCGTATGTGCACAAAGAGAATGAAATGTGGTCGTGAAGCCATGATGAATATTTCGGTTGGCAATTTGTTCTTTTTATCTATTTTTTCATCCAGGGAGGTTGACTGCTGAACCACCCTAATGTAACTGCTGTATTTTTTTTTGTTAGAAAATCTCAGCTTCTAAAGCGTTTCCTGAAACTGGGCCCCTGTGGTAATGTAACTCCTTCAGCATGTTATGGTAGGTGTATTTCAGCAGTCTGGAGGGGTCTCGCAGTGATGGCTCTTAATGCACTGTGGTAGCATCCTATGCTAACTGAGTCTTAAATTTATAGACAAGTCTGTAATTCTGCTTTCTTTGTGTTTAGGAGGCTAACACAGAATTTTAAGCCAGGACAGGGCAGGAATTACAGCGATGGGTGTCTTGATAGAGATGTGAAAGGTGAAAATTCAGCAGAGGGCCAAGGAAAGCAGCTCGCTTGGAATGGAGAAGGGTCTGGAGGCACACTGAGACACTCAAGCTGCTTTCTGATATTGGCAGATCTCCCTTAGTGGAGACCGTCAGCTACTCTGAAGGAACAAGCAGGGGCTGAAGCTTCAAGTTCCTAAATATGGTGAGCTGGGACCTGAGATGCTGCTGCCCGGAGGGGCTGGGTTTGGGCTATGCTGAGCACAGCTGGCTGCTCACTGCTGCATTCTCGCAGCAATGGGAGCCACGAGGAGGTTGTGATTTAAGGATCTGCTCCGTGGAGTTGTGGGAGATGGGTTAAGCAGGGACGGATTAATCAACCGTGAGAGCTGGTGGTGGTGGAGACGGAAGAGGAGACAATAATAATTGTAAATAGTAGTTTAAAGCAGTTGAAATTAGTTAGAACTGCCGAGTGAGGGGAAGGCGTGGACAGCTACCCACCATGCTGTTATGTGCTACCTGCTGACCATCACAGCCCCTTTGTTCGTATGCAGTTCCTCAAGGCAGTCATACCCCTTCGCCTGAGGAGTCAGAGGAACAATCAGATTTTGGCCTCAAAGAGAAATTCTCGCTAGCTTGAACAAGTAAGACATCCACGCTGCTTATTCTGTGCTTTTCATGTGCTTATTGGCTGTTAGTTTAGCAGCTGACAAGTGAAGCCAGGAAGAGATGATATTATTTTCCCTTTTCACATTTTTTTCTATAAATTTATTCTTCATGGCCCTGCAGAAACCAAGTTTCCCCCCTGTCGTTCTTGTTATTGGCATTATACATAGATAAAACAATCTAAGAGAGTATTTTTCCTAGTTAGGCAGAGCAGAGATACAATGTACCGTAGGCGCATCTGTCGACATGATGCTCCTGCCTGTCTTTATTTTTGCAGTTTGCTTGTGGTCCATTTAAAATTAGATTACGACTGATTGGTTCCTGCATTCAAACTACTTCACGCAACGCTCCATCCATTGGCGTATAAAACAAAACTGAGGCGACTGGAAAGCCTAAGGGATCAATTCCAGATATCACTGTGTAATAAAAACCGTATTTCCTTAATTTTTTATTGATTCAGCACTCATTCTCCTGTAATGCTGCTGTGGTAATATTAAAACTCAGTGACTGACAGTGGCATTGCATAGAAGTGATTTAAATAGCAATACCAGGGAAGAAAGCAGGCTTTGTTTTTGCAATAATTTTGCTCAAGCTGGCCCAGAGGATCTCCCTTGCAGGGAAGGAATACAGTGTGCACCTTTTCCCTTTTGAAATAAATCCTCTGTATTTCTGCCAGCCTTCTACCTGCCTGTGAAGTCAACAGGATTCCTGCTGCTGACACTGCTGGGTGCAGCATGCAGCCCTCAAAAGCAAGCATGAATATTTGGTTTGTACATGGAACTGGTTATTTGTGTAGAGTAGGGAACTGATGTTTGTTCAGATGCAAACCCCAGACTGCTCTTCATGAGATACACAGCACAAAACACCTGAAAAGAGCAGTGCTCTGAAATGTGAGAAGTTTGGTAATTAATAATTGCAAAATGTGTGCTACTTGCAGATGGGACTTTTAGAGGCCCTCATGAGGTTTGGATTCTCAGAGCCTGTCAGTGAAATGGGAGCTGGGTACAGGAGCTCCCTGAAGAGCGTGGAAATCCTGGCCTGCCTGTGGGAAATGAGATGGAATTTTGTAGAGTGCTGTGAGCCTCTGGGGCCTGCAGTGCTGTGCTGATGGGAGGCACTTCTGAGCCTCTGCTGCCTGTGAGGCTTCTGGCTGGAGAAACACAAATGGAGGAGAAGGCTAAAAGTGAATTAAAACTGGTAAGAGAATGTATGGGAGCTCCAGAGGCTGCTAGATGCTAACTGGTTTCTCTGTCAAGACAAGTTAATCTGCTCTTGTAAGCATCCCCAAACCATAAAAGCCATGGCCTAGGGTCCCTTTCTGGTCTGGGAGCTGGTAGTGGGAGCAGCTGCCTGTGGTGGGTCCTTGAGGTCTGGCAGACAGTATTTCATGTTGGAGCAGGTGTAAATCTGCAGTGTTTGTGGTCCAAAAAAATGGGAACAAAAGCCAGGGCAAGTCTGATCAAAACTGTCCTGACTGTGACGTGCTACCTCAGAACCAGTCACAGAAACTGAATGTTGGTTAATGTGCACATGACCCAAAACTGCTCAGTGCCATTTATAGCAGATGATAGCGGCTGAGCCTCTGCACGGGTGGGTGCTAAGAGCAAAGCTCAAACATCTTCCCCTTGACACAGCCTCATCAAAAAGCAAATCATGCCCACCCCTGAAAAAACGAGAAGCTGAGCTCCGATCCAAACCTAGCACTGCTGCAACCAGGGTGGAGGCAGCACACTCTGACACCGAGCGACCATTTCACTTGCTCTGCACACTCTGTGCTTGCTGCTGATACAGATACCAACTAAAAGTGACAAAAGGCGAATGGCCCTCGGCTGAGTGGTGCGAGGAGCCCTCAAGCTGCTTCCCAAAGCTGAGGGCTGCTTCTGAGCCGCAGCTCCGGACTTGTTTTGTGTCGACTGAAGTCAGACGGTGCTGTTGTTCGGGTGTGATACTGAATGAACATTGAGTGGGCCTCTAAGATAAAGTCATTATTTAGGAGCTCATTAAAGTGCTGGCCTTGAAAAAATTTCCCGCTGCTAATATCCTCTTCCATCACTGTGTCAAGGATTGCAGCCAACTTAGGGAAAGGGCTGCGGGCTCACGGTGCTGCGGTAGCACCTCTCTCCTCCTGCCTGGGGATGGTGATTTTAAAGCCTAGAGCCAAGAAATCACCAGGTATTAACACAAGCTGAAAATTGCTGAATAACTCCAGCAAAGGCCCTCAGCACTCTCATTTGCAGGAAGGATGCTGAGGCTATCCCCCTCCTTCCCCCAGAAGGTGACTTGGGCAAAAACGAGTCAGTGGGCTTCAGTGGGGTGAAGTTCCCTGTGAAGGCCCTCGGAGCTGTGGCTTTGCTGGCAACCAGGGAGGTTTCTGTCTCACCCTGGCAGGGCTTGGGCTTGCGGGAGGCTGGGCTGCGGCCCACCTTCCCTCTGGGTGCTGTGCAGAGGCCTTCTGCAGCTTAAATAAATACTAATTTGCACTAATGGCATTTAATCCTCTTCAAACCATAATTTACAGTATCAGATTATTATCATAATATCTGATCTACAGTTCTTAATGCTTTATTGTTATCCCATTACAGGGAGGTTCTGCTGGCACTGCATATTGTCTATTTCTCTTACAAATGTTCTACAGAAACCTTATTAATTATTAGTCTCATAAAACACCTGTTAATGTTACCATTTTAATAAATCTCCTTCTTAATTAAATTAGGTGGTTCTGATAGTAATCCTCTAATGTCCACTGCCTTTCTGTTCTCATCACAGTCTGATTGTACAGTGGGAAGCAGTGCTCAATTATAATTGATGTAGGCCATAACTCAGAACCAAATTATAACATATAAAGCCATATGATCTTTGAGGAATATAATAGATCTCCATACCAAAGTGTCACTTGGATTGATTAGTGCTGTTTCTAGAGCCTTGTTAGAGGTGAGAAAAGGCTTAATTCAAAAGGATCTTTATTTTGATTTTCTCTCTTTTTCTTATACTCATGCACTCCTTTCCCTCCTTGATGCAGTGCTCCTCGTTCAGCTGCTGTGGTGTGCTGTTCACAACACCTACTTTCCCACTCGTGCATCAGTTCTAAAGCTGACTTTTTTTTTTTTTTTTTAATTTTGTAAAGGCAGACTACATGATGATTTTATTTAACGATTTAATAAAACTTTTCCTCCTGAGATAGGTACAAGAAATCTTGCTGATCTATTACTGCTGCTACCCAAGCATGAAAGTACAGTTATATATGATATGGTGATACTGAAGCTATAAGCAAAAAATTAAAAGCTTATCAGAACAAAGACCTTACCCTGGCTGAAAGTTGGTTGGGCACCAGAAAGATTCCCTTCCCTGGAGTAAACATGTTGCTTGCGTTGATCCAGGTCAGTTTCTTTCTGCTAGGGGATATCTTGAGTAGAAACCTGTCCTGGGGACTGTGCTGGTGCTCACCCCGCTCCTGTTCCCTTGTGTCTGGGCACCTCATGGCCTTGACTGCTTCTTCTCAGCTTTGTGAGTGGGGATGCTAGGTTCTATGGGATTAGTGAAGGCTGCTTACGCTCAGACACCCTAGAGCAAAAGAGCGGAGCTTTTCCAGTGGTGAGATCTTGTCTCCAGACCTTTTTTTTTTAACTGGGGAAAGCCTCTTTACATTGTTTTGCTGCCAGCCTCCCCTCCCATCACACTCATTTGCTTTTCCCTCAGCAGCTGCAGTCATTTATTGCCCAGAAAAGCAACACAGCAAAATGTTATGTGTGGTTTTAATTGATTTTAGTATAACTCAGAAGCTCATGTTGCAGCAGTTCCTCTTCAGGGCCTCCCCTCACCCCGTGCATGTCTGGTCCCTTCCCTCCCAGTCCTCCCACTTGCTGTGGGCTTTGGTATCTGGCCCCCAGCAAACCCACTTTAATACTCTCCTCAGTACACTGATGACTGCTCCTTGTCCCATTTCATCAGGTGGATCCCATTCCTCCTATTAGCAAATAGGGTCCCATGGCTGCCATTTCTGAATCATTTACAAATCAGCAAAAAGGGTGCCGTAGCTACCTTCTAGGTGATCTGATCCTTTTAAAACATGACACAAACCCTTTGCTTCGTTCCTTTTAAAACTGAGTTACACCCTGAAACTATTTTGAAGAGGAAAAGCTGCACGTTTCATTTGGAAGATGTTGAAGTATTTTGATTTTTAAAAATGAAACATTTTCATGTGTTTGGATTATTTGTCTCATGTTTCCCTCTCAGTGGGAATCTTTTATTGACACCTCCAGCCCCCCCCTCCCCCAGTGTTTGGTGATGACTTGCTGAAACTGTGTGGTTTTAGTGCCTTCTGCATGATCAGCTTTGGTCACTTGTTTGCTCAGCTGCAGATCTGTTGGTTTTGGGGTTCCCACTCCTGCCTCATGTACCCAGACCATATGCCCCTTCAGACAGGGAATGAGGACGGACAGATGATGGTGAGAACTTCAGTCTCATGTCGCTGTAAACCAGAAAGAATTGGAAATCTATTGAAAGCATCTATGGAAGATGGGCTGCTAAGGGGGGAGGTGTGACATGGGTAACTTGCAAGTGCTTGAAAAGCCCAGGAATGAAATGAGGTGCTGGTTTGGTACATATAACAAAATTGTGAGCTTTTTCTAGCATTTTGCTGGTGTCTGAACTGCAGCCATTGCTTATGGGGTTGCAGGAATTTGTGAGGAGCAGATTCCAGCAGCTGAGGCTTGCATCAGTTCCTGGTGCCCACGCTGGAATTTCCTGTGGGAAAAAGATGATGCCCATTTCTCTAGACCCTCCCAGCTCCGAGCGGAAGATCCCCCATTCACTTGCACACAATGTGATAATTGACAGTGAGTTTCCTGGAGCTGAATGCTGCCTGCCCGGGGTCAGCATCAGCTCTTCCATCTTGCCTGCCTTTGCTGTCCGATAGGAACTTCCAGTGTGGCACTAGGAGGGATGCAGTTCTCCAGCTGATGAGCCTGTGTTGCTAAGAGACAGCTTCTGGAGGAGCAACAGTCATTAACTTGTTGGGAATGGATAAGGAACCGTGAATTAAAGTAATTTGAAAACACTTCTACCTTCATACATTAATTGCAAGAGAGGGAAATTATCCTGAAATCTGGGGTGTTCTGGTTACTCTTGCAGCGTGGTTGTTCTAATGGGTTTTGTGGATGTTTCACAGTGGGGCTGCAGCTGTGGGAAATTATTGCTGTCCTGTCCCTCCCTCTGGGTGCATTTAACCTGTGCAAAGTGTGGCAGATCGCAGCGTCGGCTCTGTCCTGCCTCTGCTCTGTCCACAGACGTGCTCAGAGGCTATTAACTGGTTAAAGGTGGTGATGCTTACAAGCAGTGTGTGGCCCAGCCTTACCGAACTTTGGTAGATGAGGCGTGTCTGTTCTTGCTAGAGAGAGATGATGCAGTAGGAGGTAATGCATTAATTCTTTTGGTTTCAGGGCATTTTTTGGAAAGTTGCGCATCTCTGCTGGGAGAGGGGAGGCAGAGCACAGAGTCAGTCTTGTCCCAGGCACGCTGCACTTTGTGCCCCCAGTTATTCTTTGGGCCATTTAACAGCACAGATTCATGCCTGGGGGCCCTTTGCCAGAAGCAACTTGCAACTTGTGCCTTGGAAGGCCTGATCCTGCCCAGCAGCACCTTCCTGGCCAAGAGCCCCTTGCTCCCTCTGCTTCATCGTGGGGTGCTGTGCAGTGAGTTATGTGTCCTGAGCAGAGACCATTGCTCACAGCATGTTAACAGGACGTAGCAGAAAATGTGTGATTTCTCTCTGTTCAGATCGAGCAGAAATAGATTTCTGAAAGAGAAGTGGGCCTCAGCAGAGCTGAATGGCTCAAAGAATGAGTCCTATCAAGGCTGATAATCTTCCGTAGTGATAGTGCAGTGGATTATACAGCGATTGGATGTTGAGAGTATGCTGACCTTAATCTCCGTTAACTTTGGTTTTCCCTCCCGTCAGATAATAATGGAGAAATTACAACATGTGTTGTAGAAGATTACACACATCCTGCCACAGTTTGCAGATGGCTGATACAAAAATCAGAGACAATGCTAAAATAATTAAAAAGCCCACAGAAATAAACCAGTGCATTCAGCTTCTTTGTGAGGCTGTGGCTAAGGAAACTCAGCCAGCCGGCCTGAAATGCACAATATAAATGTAAGCAGATCTTATTAAGATTCTGTGTGGCCGTTAAAGCATCCTCAGCCATTGCTTCCAGCTTAGCATCATTGCTAATGGGGAAGAGAGGGAGGGGTTAGTTTAGGCTACTTTGAGAAACCACAGATATACGCAGGAAGCATCCTCTGTTTCTTGAATTTGCTTTTCACTGACCTGCTATGTGACGAGAAGAGTGCCAAAAATACAGAAGAGTTGGCACATAAAATCCATGTCTACTCTATCTGCTCTGTCAAGGCTAAAAAAAAAAAAAGTCTTGAATGAGCCTTAGAGAGTCAACAAATCACTAAAATAGCAGCTCAAGAAGGAAGTTCAGCATGAGTTCAGCTCATTAAAATTCCCTCTAATGTATGCTCTTGCAAACCAGTGGGCTGAGCGTGATCCTGGCGAGCGGAAGGATGCGTGTGAACTCGTACACAAGTAGAAAATGGACAAGGTTGATGTGACTGACCTTCAGCATTGAAGCCTGATCGTTGCTGTCATTTGAGATGGCTGTGCAGGAAGAAAAGGTCAGTGGTGCACCTCTGAGCTGGAGGTGGTAAGAAATCAGCGTTCTGCACAGCTTTCTTGGGCAAATCCACACCTGCATGCAGGAGAGTGCGACATAGCGATGATGTAGGCTTCTGCTAGTACTAAGGTGAGGTTCCAAAGGGGAAGGTAACTGGGTGAAAGAGTGGCCATGGTGAAATACGAATGCAGATCATTCATTTAGAAAGCAATATTTGGTTAAAAGTAGACGAGGCCATTGAACAATGAGCGCGTTCCTTTTCTGTTCTCCCATGCAGGCAATGTGGAAGAAAGGAGACTTAAAAGCTCCTATGTGCACCTTATGCACATTTCTCATCAACTCCAATGGGAGTTTTGCTGAGGAAGTGCAAAACAGGGCTGGTAACTTTATTTCCATTTATTCAATAGTTCTGTGATTGAAAACGATAGAGACCGGGCAGAAGAAATAACAGGGGCATCTCATATCCACGCGTCGCTTCATTAAACATCTGAAAACGGCAATGAAAAAGCAGAGATTGTAGAATGAGATTTCCAGACAGCAGGATGATGGCATAAAAGACTCTGTCCTCTGCTTGTACAATACACATGTGGTCAGAAAAATAAAGGCAGCAAACTATCTTACTGTATAATAACCGAGAATTTTCATAGCTGCTATTTTGGATGCACAGGAAGTAGAAAACGGCTTTACACAAGAGAGTCACTTGTTAACTTCGGGTGTGTGATATGTGAATGTATAACTGAGATAAAAGATCACGTGGTCTTATTCTTCTCCTTGACAGGAAATATTTGCATTCATAAGCTCAAGAAGTTACACTGAACAGCTAAGAAATATATGGCAAAATATTGTAATGCCAACCGACAACACGTGCAAGAAAATTAGTCTTTACAAAACTTATTTTCATTTGTTGCTGTTTTAAATAGAAAATATTTGATCAGTCTTTGCTCCCTGAATATAGTAAAATAAAAGTGGCTAGACCACATGTTTCTGCAAAACTGCCTGAAGGTGAGATGGTACCTGGAGGGTTGCTCTTCTGACCTTGCAGAGAGGTGGCTATGGAAATCAAGGCAGTCCTCCCATTTTCAGACCCATCTTTTGGAAGTTGCAGCATCCAGCATCTCATCTCCTTCTTTCAGAGTCTGAGAGATGAGGATGAAGTAATCCTGTGGTTTGAGGAACCTAAAGGGCCCAGGTCTGAGGGATTTCTCTGTTTGTCCTCGCTTGCTCTTTTTGCCAACCAAGGGTTTGATGTGGAAAGCCCCCTATGTGTGTGGGTGACTTGTCTTTCAGCTGAGCTCCAGCACTGCGACGACGGTCCCTAAGCCAGCCATGATACAGTGGAGATGCTCCAAATCCTTTTCTGATAAAGGGCAATTTGTAACATTAATTTGTGCTTAAATACCACGGTGGATGGGTTAATTTTGGTTTTGGTTTTTTTTTTTTTTTGGTTGGTTGGTTTGTTTTTGAGCTTTGTCTTTTTGTTTTAGAATAAGAGGAGCATATGCTGTGACTTGTGCTAGCTGGCACCATTTGATCCTGAGGCAGGCACTGAGCACTGTGATCCCAGCTGTGCCTGCACATCAGGCCAGCTGCTTTCCTCCTGCCTGGTGCCCCACTGCACCACTGCCATCTGCCTGGCATGGATCTGCTGAGGTTGGTCAAGTGCTGCAGCACGGTGGAACTGGAGAGGGATCCCCTAGGCGCTCCCAACCTTGTAGTGAGTCCCTGCTAGTAGCACTGAGCTGTGGGCTTTGGGTATCAGGGTAAGGAGGTGAGGGGATTTCTCAGTCCCTGCACTGGCATCCAACCTCACGGCCCAGTTATGCCACTGGAAAGCAGCACACATCACTGCCACGGTGAAGCTTCAGCCTCCAGAATCCAGATGCATTACAGCCTAAAGAGAGAGCTGTGTTCCCTGATGGACACATGCTGGGTTTTTGAGCGTCTATGTTTCTTCTCCTGATAGTCCTCGTGTCAAGGAGTGCTGGGCTTGCTGCTGAACGCCAGCAGTGGCTCTTCCAAACTGGTGTGATTGTGTCTGTGCCCATTGCTCGGCACCTGCGGGATGAAATGGAAAGCAGCGAGAGGGATGGAGATTAAATGAGCAGCATGAGGAGCCTGAGCTGAATTTTGGGCGGGCAATTAGTGGCGTATGGGTTTGCACTTTCTTCTATTATCTGCGTGGCACTGGGGAAACACCAGGCAACTCCCTCCTGATCCTTCTCTAATTAAAAGGTTTTTCTGGGGAAGGAGTGGAATACATGAAGAAGCAATAAAACTGAATGCTGTGAGTTCCCCCTCTGTGCTCATGCTGCAGCACGAAGCAGCCTCTGCCTTGCAGTGGGGCCGATGAGGGGATGCCCCTTGCCTCCTGCGAGCAGCAGTTCACAGTGCTTGCAGCAGTAGCTGGTCTCCCCCGCAGATGGGATGGCCAACTGCCATGTCTTCTAATGCAGGGTCAGGAGAGGAAAGCAAAGGCATTGCAGGAAGAAACTGCGGCACTGCAGGCACTGCAGCCTTCCTGGGGCAGCTATGGGAAAGCATCTCAGGGGTATGACCTGGGGATGCAACCCCTGCTCCCAGCTGGGCTCCTCAGCAGATAACCCATCCCTAAGGCAGATCGCACCCACACGGAAGGGAAATGTCTCAGGTTGATCCTAAGGGATTTTTTGGAAGTTTTGTTCCAAACTTCTTTTTTTTTGTTCCAACCATCTTATTATTATTTAAAGGCTTGGTTAAAATGAAATGGAGAAGGGTGGCTGTTTTCCTGCGGCGTGGAGTCAGTTTTTAAAAGATACAGTTGTAAGTAATTTTATTTTGAAATTAGATTTCAAAAGGTGCTCCCCAAATGCTAGAAGAAGGTCAAAATGGTTTAATTTTTTCAGGTTTAAAGATCAGGGGGTTTTGACCTGACCTAGGCAACTCAACAGTTCAATAGCATTTCAAAGTACTTGACTGAATCCAAATCTGCATGTTCTAGAAGAAAAGATTCCTTTCCAAAAAAATTCCATAAGCTCTCTATTAGCATCACCTCCTGGTCTGTCCTTGTGGTGGGAGGGGTGTATATTCCTCTTTCCAATAGATATATATATATTAAATTTAATAAGTAAAACTCATGCATAGTGTAAACACACCAAAAAGCACACGCCCTATTGAATTTTCTGAGATAAGTATTTTAAATCCAGCCTTTCCCAAAGCTCCAGGCATGCATTATTTACAATGGAGAATAATAATGTAACAAAGCTGTATTATATTAAAATTGTTCCATAAAATATTACGATTATCATTTTTTGTAGCCTGACTTAAGGTGCACAGTTTATATAAAACAATATGAATTATTTTCTGTTACAAAAAATTATTCAGTGTGGGCTCTGTGTATTACAGTTATTAATCTTTCTATTTAAATGCAAATTTTTCCTTTCAACTGAGAGCTAAAGAAACTTTTTATACAACTAATAAAACACAACTTTGATCTTCTGATCCCTCATCAGGGAGATGGCTTTCTCAGTTGTGTTTGGGACGTCTCTGCCAGAACATGGTGTTCCTTTACAGCAAGGATGCTTTCTTCATAAATACGCTGAAAATTATTTCCTGCTAAAAATGAAATATTCATGTGTACAGAAAGGTGTTACTTGGAAAATCCTCAGTTGCTTTGTTTTTGTAATGAGAGAGAAGAGCTAAAAAGAGTAGTGTCCTTTTTGTGGGCATATGTGAAGTAGGAGGGTAGTTTATCCTTAGAAAGTCGTCAGGTCCTAGTGGATTTGCTGCTCTAAGAAACTTTAAATCAAGACTTTTTTGAGCAGGTTGGTGTCAGCTTGGATGGGACCTTGTACTCAGTAGTGGGGGTCAGACTGTGTGGTCAGAGCCATGGCTGAAGAAACATCAGACTTCTCCATCGCCAAAGCACCTGTGCTAGCAAGAAACTTCAGAAAGCTTTAGGATGGCTGCACAATACTGTAATGCTCAAGATTACGTGGGAGCAGTTTGTGAGTGTCAAAGACTTTTAGCTGGTCTCCTCTTTGTTCTTCACGTCTGCTGAAGTGAGGGGGAAATGGCCTGGCTGGACTAGGAGACTTCCAGTGTCTGGTCCCTGGGAGCTGCCACCAGCCGGTGTTTGAGCTGGACTCACCGTACGTGCAAGAGTGCAACAGTGCTCAGGGAGATAATTAACTCACAGTTATCAGACAGCTTGTGTCCTGACACAGAAATCATAGGCTAATTTTTGCCAATTCTTGTTCTGATGAGTACTGCTATTACTCTGAGCAGCTCCAAGAAGGGCTTCCTTAATGGGGTTCGTAATGTCTGACTTCCAGTTACCAGTGTTAGCTAAGGCGGTTGAAAGCCTCATGGTGCCTCCGTCTCCCAGCCTTGCCTACACATGGACTGCCCGTTCCGTGTCCAGAGAAATGCCGTGTCCTGCAGCTGGGAGGCTGTCTCATTTTCTCCCAGGTCCAGTGTGGGCATGTTGTCCTTTGCCCACTGCACACCCTCAGTCTCCTTGTTAGTTTTGGTCTGAGAAACCCAAAGTGGGAGCTTGGCTGTTTCAGCCAGTGGAAATACATATAATTGGAGAGGCTAAAGCAGGGAGCGGTGTTATAATTAACTGACCATATTAGGCATTTTACAATTCTGACACCTCACAAGAGTGGAAGTTTAATGAGAATGGAGAGAGGCTCAAAAGCAATCCATTTTCCTGGTAAAGAGTGTAATGAAGGTGTGAAATGATGCACAGCTAACTAAACCTGCCTGTAATAGCCTCTCTGTTATAATGTAGTGATCTGACAGACTTTAGAAAAAACAAGGCAGTGCGCATGTATGTGTGTATATATAACGTATATATTCCTTTTCTTACAATGTAAGGTGTAATACAGCTTCACTGGATGTGCCACGTGCACGTCAGGTGCCAAAATACGCAAAGAACTGATTTAGGAACCAAAATGCTCATCTACAATGTGGAGTGTGGTGCAGCACGAGGAACATGCCGCAGAAATGTGTCCCACAGAAGAGGTTTGAGGGACACATGGCTCAGGGAGCGCTCAGGCTGAGGCCAGCTCTGCTGTGGGTCTGTGACCCTCCTGCAACCTGCTCCCTGCAGCTCTTGCAGAAAATCACAGTGAATTTTCTTGTGGATCTGCCAAGGTGGAGAATTAGCATAAAGGTATTTTCTGACTATTTGCTTGAGAAGATGCTGTGTCTCTGATTATTAGTTTAAAATTCAGTGGTAGCAGCTGTAAACAGTGTACTTTGCAGAGTGAAACCCTGTAGTGTGTCACTGTGATCGCATCTCTTTGCCTTCATTTGCAAGTAAAGCATCAGATTAAGGTGTGGATGCAGAGGGAACTGGAATGAGCAGGGTGTATGAGTGGCTTCTGGTGGCACTTGGAAGCCAGCAGCCCTCTGAGGAGCCCTATGCCCCTGGAGGCACTTTGCTGTGCACAGGAGCCCGCTTGCAGCAGCCGTGGTGGGATCAGGAGCCCGCTGGGCTGGGTGCTGAGGCCAGAGCTCTTGTAAACATCAAGTGAAGTATGAAAATGGGGATAAAGACGTGTTTAATTGTAATTGGGATGTAAATTCCTCAGCCAATAAATTCCAGCTCACGTAATTAATTTTACTCTGTTTCCTTCACTTGTTAGGACTTGCATGATACCAAAGAGCTTTCTCAAAGCTGCTCACAGGTTGAAGCCTTGATTTCTAAAGTGCCTGCTTGTTGCATGTGGCAGATGGTGGAGGCTCCTCAAGTGCAATTGCAGAGCATCGATGTTCCAACTCTCCTGCAGGGAGCATCGCATCCTGGTGAGTGGCTCCGCTCAGGAACCTCCAGATCCTGGAGGAAAGAGGCTTCTTTTACAGACCTCCACCATATTATTTATGGTAAATAACACTTGTATTTCTGTACTGTGTGTCTGCTCTAGAGGCTTGCCCTTGTTGGTGTTCAAATTTGTTTTTGTTTAGTACATCACAGGACTTGGAGCAATGCAGTTTTGGCAAAATATGTGGGAAGACAATGCAAACACTGCACAAGCTTTCTATGTACTCCACATCTTCTCCAGTATGTTTAAATGATCCAGCTATGCAGTTACAGCACACCTATTAATACAAGTTAATACAAAGACATAATTATTTTACAGGATCACTTTAGTAATATTTTTATAAAGAGAATAAGAAGATCCCCTGAGACACTGTTATACAAATAACGAAGGACAGGAGCTCAATTAGTGAAAGAACAGAAAGGAAAAGTGAGGCATGAATAATGTAAAATAGAGCATAACTCAGCAGGCATCTTAGTTTGTATAATATATGGTTTCTTATACATTAAAAGGCTGCATGGAGGAATGAAGCTTTTCCTATGGCAGTTTTCTAAACTGGGATTGTCAGATTTTTTTTTACAGTTTTCTGATTTGAGACAAGAAAAGTCAGTTCCTTAATTCTAAATTGATGGAGGTGTCACTTCGACACTTCTACTTACTTTTTTTCATTTCAGAAAAAGCAGAAATTGTCCAGAATTATTTCTCCATTTCATGTGCCCTTGAGACTCCAACAACAACAACAAGTGATATTTTTTGTCCGTATGATTTTAGATTAATATTTTCCAAGTGGGGATATATCAAAGCACGAGCCTCAACAGTTGACCAGAAAGTAAAGAAATCAAGAAGTGAGTCTACAAAAATAAACCTAATCCCTATCCTTTTTCCTTAGAAGCCAACAGTGTGTTTCCAACAAGGTGAGACTGGATAACAAAATGCTGCACTCTGGCCCATGCCTGCAAGAGCTCTTTGGTATTTTGACTTCTGAAGCCCTTTATGTCTTTGCTAGAACAAAGCCCTGGTTTCCTTTCTGATCTCCTGAGAGAGCCTAAGGGCTAGCAGGGCCGTTTGTGGTGCGTGCAATATGGGCTGTGCGCTGAGTTCAGAGACTTGAGAGGCTGATTTCATGCAGCTTCACCGGCTTTAATCCTGCTCCTGTGGTAGTTCTCTCTCAGGGACTGCCGAGTGTCCATACCGGCCTGTGGTCCCATGAGGAAACTGCCTATCTGCAGAGTGCAGTGAATAATCCCCAGAGAAGTGATGCCTAAGAAGAAAGGAAATTATCGGCACGTGTCATTTCCATCAAAAATGCTTCTCAGTTGGCTGGTTCAAAGTGGCTGTCGCTGGTAACCTTCTTCTGTCAATCACTGTTCCAATGTATTTATATAGGGCTTACTGTTGAAACTACTTTGAAACAAGTGTGAAAATACATATTTTGCAAATTGACTCTTCACTGGCTAAGATGGAAAACTGAGGAGGATGCTGACACAGACAGAAGTAGGGTTCGCAAAGGACCTTTTCCAGAATGGGGTCAGCTTCAGCTCTTGGCCTAGAGGAAGGTGTAGGGCAATGGGATTCAGTTAAATTCAGCAGTTTCACTGCAACCTTAGCATGCTGCTACCATGGGAAAAGACATTTTCAGAGCAAAGGCTGTCTTCATAAGGAGTCTTGAAAGAATGCATAAATGCATCCTCTGAAACAGTGGTTTGTTTTTCAATTACCTTTATGTTCCCACATGGAATTGGAAATTATGCATTTCCTTTGACCTCTTAAATTGGTATTATATTGCTAAATATGTCAAAGCTGGAGCTGCATTTTTTTTCCTTTCACCAAAAATCGACATCACCTCTACTGCAAAGATGCTGCAAGCCAGGGTTTGGAATGGGCTTATTTTGATTAGGGTTGGTAAACAATTCTAGCATTTTTATCAGTATTTTGCCAACGTTGCTGTTGGGTTTGCAGGCACAAGAACACAGCTCTGTTCTCTTTTTGAACAACAATTGTGCTGGCTCCCCGTTCAGGCAAACCCAGAAAGCAGTCTTGAAACTTCCTTTCAAAACGTTATATACTGCCTGTCTGAAGTCAGCACGCAGAAGAGAACCAACAGAAGCAGCATTGCTTCATTTAATAGTGTGAAAGCCTCACAATGTTTCAGTTTATATTATTCAAGAGATAAAAATCTTTAAATACTGAAGGAACATACAGTGTACAAGCATTCTATTGACAGTTTTCTATGCTATCATAACCATGGACTCATCTGCTTGTCCTTATGTTAGCAATTTAATTTTAATCCATGGCAATAATGAAAAATTGCACTACTAGGGAAAAACAAACTCTTCATAGCCTGCCTGCGTTCCTGATATTTTTAGGGAAGGGAATTGCATTTTCTGTTGACAATAACAGACTATCTTTAGGTCTTCTGTGAACATCTATGAGCAAGAAAAATAGGTTTGCTAATGTATTGTCAACCAGAGGAAAACAGATGGTTCGTAGCTCTTGTGTCCCAGCGTGGATTTGGACTCATCTGATCCTTTGGTGCCTTTCCCCTGCAATTTGCCATGAGGAAAGCTGCTCGAAGTTGTTGTCCTGACTGTATGGGGCAACCTGCTTGGCTGCACAACAGGGCGTAGCGTAGACAGGGAAAGAGCATTGGGCAAAGGTGGCTTGGGAAATTTGTATCAAACGGCACTCCTTGGCCCCGTGGGAAACCCTGCTTCTCGTGGGGGTCTGGTGTGTGCCCGGGGACAGGGGGTCCTCAGCCCTGTTCCTCTCCAAGGAGCAAAGGCACAGCCCAGAGGCTCTGCTATTGTGAGTTCTCACCATGACGATGCCACTGTAGCCACAGACTTGTTGAAAACTGGGAGTAATTCAAAATCTAAAGCCATTCAGATCAGAAAGCAGACTTGAGTAAATGCTCAGGAGTGTTAAAAAAGAAAGATTTGGATTCCATTTTTTCATAATTTCATTTTTCTCTCTATATACCACTCGAGAACCCTACAAAATGGAACACAGAATGAGATTTCTTTCTCTTAGTTTATTTTTTTCCAAAGTCTTGCAAAGAATCTTCCATTACAATTTTGAGGTTTATTAAAAAAAAAAAAAAAAATCCTAGGGGGAATGTGTACTTTTCTTTATTAAACTACATAGGACGTATTCCTGAGAGTTGCTCACACTACTCCCACACACACCTTCCCACATGTGAGGTAAATTAAGAATGTCACTATCTTTAATGCCAGAAGTATTTTCATCTTCTACTGCAGATATGCAGTGATGCATCTAGAATAGTGCTGTTGGGGAAAGAAATCTTCACTTGAACAGGATTTAGCTGTTAGCATTGCCTTTCTACATACACTAAGTATTTTATCCACAGGGAATATTTTTATTTAGTTGGGATAATGTCGGTTGCAGGTAGAAAAGGGAAGAAAACTCTTGTTTTTTGTTTCTTTATATCTAGAAATGTTCTGAGTCCTGTCCAGTGGCCAGTCCATGACAGCCCCTGCCTGGTCCAGAGCCTTGCAGGGCTGCAGGAGATGCTGGCCAGAGGCATTGCGCTTGCTGGTGGGATGGTGGGTGCCCATCCAGCGCATGAGCATTTCCTTCACCTCCTGGGTCTGTGCCAAACTGCTGGCTGCAGCAGGGCAGCAGAAAGGAGTAGAGACTTGAGAGCTAATCTTGTGTCAGTGCTCCTGCCTCCATAACTAATTGCTCTGAAATTTGCACATGTAATAGCTCTCGCTTTTCCTAACACCACTTACTAGGTTAGCATTTAAAAAGGATGTATTTTCTTGTCGTTAGAAGTGCTAGATGCAAATGGAGAAGCAGATAGCTGTGCCTTGCTTAGTAATTAAAATAGTGCCACAAATTTCAGGGAGTGCAGTCAGACTCCAGAGGCTGCCTGATCCCATGTCCAACGTGCAGCACAGGACAGAAATGCACCCAGTGCAGTGCTCCTCTGTGGGAACGTACAAATTAGAAATTTCAAGGGCTGTTGAACACTGTGAATTTCCACTGTGGATCAGCACAAAGTTATTTGGCATAGGAGGTTCTGTAACTGTGATACATTGGGAAAGTTCATATTGTGCAATGGCCCTAAAACTCACCCTTTCTCCTCTGGTATGCAGAGACTCGGTGCTAAGATGTGTTTAATATAAAGTAGGTAGGATACTAGCTGACTAGAGCAGATTTTTTGTCTCTTGTTGCCTTTTCATTATTCATCTTAGGATCATCTCCTTTGCTATTTATATTCAACATAAATAATAATTAAACCAGGGGGCAGAGGTGCGATGGTGTGAATGTGAAGAAAAATTCCATGTCCCTAAAGAGAATGAAGCTGCAAAGCTAGCTGGGACCCAAGGAGTCTTTAGTCTGGTAAAGATGGTCCATTCCAAATGCTTGCTGGAGAGCAGGAAGGCATTAACATGCAAGTGCTACTCTTAAGTGGCCAGAATATAGTGATTAAAGTGCTCTTGCTGTGTGATCTTGGGCCTCTTGCTCTTTCTGTTCCTTAATTAATTTCCTCTTTCATTTATGTATTAATAAAAACAAATCACCTGCTTCATAGGAGGTGAGAGGTTTTATTCATTATGTTTGCAAACAGCTTTGAGATCCAAGGAAGGGAGGAAGAGGCTACAGAAGTGTGAAGCCTGTATGTAGTGCATGAAAGATATATGACAAGGTTTTATTCCTTGGCAGTCTCTGATAAATTGGCATATTTGTAAGGCTGTTTCCTTTATTGCTAAGTTTATTTTTCTGACACTGTCAAATAAGGTACAACTTTTGCCTCCAGTGTGAAATGTAAATGAATGGATGTGTGGACACTTTGGTTTTGGATCAGTCAGTACCTTTGTTTCAGCATTCTTTCTTACATGAACATTTATAGAGAAGAACGCCGGTCAGTGACCATGGAGTTGTCTGCCAGCAGGCTGTACATTTGAAACTGGGATTAAAAATTGCTACCATGTCCCATCTTTATGGAACAAATGTGGATTTATCTCCTGGAATGATGCTCTACTTTCTGCTATTTTGCAGTAAGATAGCAACTGCAGACATTATCCTGCATGAGACGAAGATGTACAGAAACAAGGTTTCCAGGTAGATATGTGGAGTTGGCTGACCTCTACCATCACAAGTTGTATCTTTAGCATTTTCCTATGAAAATGAACGTGATCAGACCTTGCAGTCTAGAGAGCCAATAGGCAGCAATGCTGGCCAGATGCAGCCTGTACGTCCTGTATGTAGTCAGAGTTTTGTCCAGTATTCAGTGAAGGCTGACACACACCCTTGAAAGGCAGAAATGTGCTATCAGTGGATGCTCTTGACATCTTCTCTCCTGCTGAGTAATGCAAACAAACATGACATTCCTTCCTACCTGTACAAACCAGTCCCAGGGTGAAAGCAACATTAAAAGCCAGCAGCTCTTCTCTTGTAACGTCTAATAGCAATGTCTAATTCTGGATGTTCAAAGCTATTTCCCTTAAGGTTACTCTGTGATGTGGAGCGTGCTTTGTACAGGCGGCGCTGCAAAAGCAGCTCGGCACACTTCAGTATGCGGCGAGTTCCTCGGCCAGGGTTCCCCTTGGAGTTCCTCAGCAGGCAGTAAGGATGTGTCAGCCTTTGAGTCATCTCTTACCTTTAAAGCAGCTTTCCTCCACAAAAGCTGTTTTGTTTTCAACTCTTAAAACTTTACACAGAGCACTGCATTCGCAGTCCTGTGATACAGATTTTTGAATGGGGAGTGGGCTTGTAGGGAGAAGATGATCAAGCTGCCTTTGGGACTGCACAGGTCTGTCTATGGTGTGCAGGTTCACACCTTATCTACAGTATGCCTTTTCCATCATCAGTTTTCTTTGTGCCCTTCCCCAATTTTCTTCTCCCAGGAGTTTTTAGGTGCAGTTACTGCCCTCTTGGACAGAACAGACTAGTGGGAGCTTAAATTACTCTTGGGTGTTTGCAGTTTGCCTCTTTTAAATCCCTCCTTCCTCCCCCACCTCCCACCTTGGACTGAAGCTCAGTGTCCTGATCCTGTTTCCCTTTTGAATGCTCAGGGTTTGTGTTTCCCTTGTGCTTCTCACCTGGGTTACCCCTGGGGCAGAAACCTTCAGAGGGCAGGGGGAGGAGGAACCATCTGCTTTCACAGCACGACAGCTTCCCCAGGCCTCCCAGAGTAGCTTCCCCTCAGTCTGGGGAGATTTCCATGTTGTGGGCTACTTTCCCAGCAGCTGGCATTGAACTCTTGTTGGAGGCTCCCAGGGCCAAGTCCCCGGGCAGCCCAAAGTGGTGGGCCATCACCTGGCCCATCAGAGCCCAAGTCTGGTTAACACTTTGTGCAAGGACCTCCTGCTGATGAGGCCATCCATGCTGTTCCAGAAGTTCTGAGCTAATTGCACAAGAGGTGAAGCTCTGGTATGGCAATGATCGATTTGGCCTCAAACCTTGCACAGCAGACAGCAGCTGATGAGAACCAAAGCCCAGGCATGTGATTGCTGATCCTTAATCCAGCTAAAATACCATGATGCTTGACCTCATTAGAAAAAAGGCCACAAAACACATCTCTCTGGGTTGTTCCTTGCTGTGTCCAGTGAAATACTGGGAGCTTGGCCAAATATTCCTCTCTCTCTGGTGAAGAGCTGTACTTTCTGCTTTGCTTTTGAAACACTCATAGACCTGGAATGAACTCCAGCACTGACTATTTGAATGCTGAGGTCTCTGTACTGGTAACTTGCATTAAAATTCATCTATGGGAAAGGTGAGAAAATGCTGTCATTTCATGCATGTGGCTTAATTTTTTGTAGTGGTTGTCTGCAACCTATGGGCAGTGGATGAAGTGGTCCTACAGGATGATTTGGTTTTTACAGGGATAGCTCTGTATCCCAGCACTCTTCTTTCTCTTGCCCTTGTCAGTTCAGCACAGGTAGGTGGTCCCTGCACTGCAGGCAGGGGATAGGGATACGAGGGACTTGGTTGGCATTTGCAGACTAGAGATGACTGATGTTTCCCTGTAGCTGACAGCACCACCTCTTGTATCACCCAGGAGCATCAGAGCAGCTCAGTGCAAACCAAGGAAGCATCATCAGTGATTTGTTGTGGTCATTAGCACAGTGTGCAGCCCTGAAGCTGTGGGCTCCTGTTGGTGTGCAGCACTGTGGGGTGCTGCCTGCAGGGCAGTGAGGGTCCCCAAGGGCACCCACCTGCAGCAGCTCCATCTGCACCAATCACCATTAAATGTCAATAAGAGCCTGTAAGGGAGATGCCAGGGAAGTGGAAATGGCAGCTCAGTGGGCAGTGACAGATTGTGTGCTGGGGCACGCTGGAGAATGATTGATTGATTGATTTAGGGCTCAGTTCAGCAAAGTTTCAGTTACATGAGGGTCTTAGCATGGGGAGATGCAGAGGAATCCAGTACTCCAGGCCTTTCCCAGCACAGTACTTATGCATTTAATTAATCCCTTGCACAGCATCAGAGCCAACCCCATGCCAGCCCTTTGCCTTGCTACCAAGCTCAGTTACTGTGAGATTTTCAGGTGCTGCAGCAACACAGAGGGGAGTTTGGGATGCAGGGTTTGGGAGTTCTGGACCCAACCCAACCTCATGGTAGTGATGTTGGGGAGATGCAGTCCTGCAGCGTGCAGCTCTGCTCCATTACTTTTTAGCTTTTGTTTGTAGCAGCAAGGGGTGTGGTGGTGCTGGGGCTACCTTTGTGCAACCAGCACCTCATTACTAATCTAGGAGACTTCTCTTGTCAGAAGCGTGTTGGCATGCCCCGCTGCTAATTGAGACAGCAAGACATAAACTGACCGCACCCTGCAAACTTCTGCTGTGATGTAGTCCAAACTCTACACCCAGCATTTGCTCTGCATCTTCTGGATCCAGAACGTGTCTGCTGCGGCCCAACATGGTAGGAATTGCCAGATGTAATCAAACCAGTGATTCATCCCCTCTGGGAGCCCTTCTTGGAGTGTGAGTGACACTTCTTCCCAGGGAGGTGTGAAAGGGCCCTGGCAAACAGCTCTGCCATGTCCCCAGGCGTGTCACGTCCTGGCACTGGTGTTTGGCTGGGAGATCAGCCTTGTCTCACATGAGAATACAGCAGAGCACTATCCCAGAGCACAGAGACTATGAGGAAAAGGCCTACAAAGGTCTCCCTGTTTAAAATGTCACCTGAGTAGGGCAGTTACCCTTCCCTACAGCTGCACGTGGCTTTCTTGCAAAAGATTCAGAGCTGACAGCAGCATTTTTGATTGGGTTGTGTCTGATTTTAAGTTCGAGAGTTACCAGTTTGAGAGACTGATGCAGCAGAGAAACTGGCGAGATGGGGGCAGGCCCAGGCACAACGGTGACGCTTGTCCCTCAGGCCCTCCTTCTTTGTCCTCTGCCAGCACGTTTGTTGGGTGAACTCCACACTACGTGAGCCCCCGTGGCTGTGAGAGGCAGGCAGAGCCTGTCTGTGTGGTCATTGCTTCCCCATGGCCTCCTCAGGCCCGGAGCAGGTGGCCACCTGTTGCCTCCTGCGGGCCGGACACTGGGGTGGGTGGTGGCACCCCGCTGGCACAGGCTGGTGTCACCACATCCGGAGTCCACGGAGTAAATCTATACTATCCCAAGAAAACATTTCCCTATTTCTGAAGACTACATGAGGCGGAGCAGCACTTTAACATTGTTTATTTTGCAGCTGACTGCACTGTCCTGTTGAGCCCCAGTCTCTGCCCCTCGCTGTGGCACACTGCCCGCTGACTGAGCGCACTTTGTTCACTGTTCAGCTGCTTTAAGGTCCTGCTCACCAGCTAGGCTTTGGAGAGAATTAATAATGTCTTTTTTTTCCCCGTACAATGTCCTTGACAAGCCAGAAATCCGCCCATTCGCTGTTTCAAGCAATTAAAATGATGACACTGCCATCAACCCCCACGCAACCGGTTGGCAAAAGCACTGTGCAATGGAAACTCTGGTGAATTTGTATGTAGCTTGGCAGAGAACAGCCCTGCTGACTTCCCAGGCTTTGTTGCTCAAATACAAACATCTAAAACCAGCGTTAGGCACCGAAAGCTGCGCCAAAGTCGATTGCTGCCGTGTATAATAAAACAGTATGTGGAGGGTTGCTGTTCTAATTGGGCAGCCAGGAACCCCGGCGGATGACGGGGCTTATTTATTGATTGCTCTTCAGATCAGGAACTGGACGGCACCGCAGGGAGCTAGTAAAGGAGGAAAAGCATTTTAAATACATTGTAAATGCTCCTTTGCAGGATTAATGAGCGGGAAACTGTAATGTGTGTTAACAGGATGCACAGAAAAGTAAAAGCTGGTAAACCTGACATGGCTTTGCCTGGCACAGGAGAATTCTGCTTCAGCAGAGATGGGGAAATACAGGCTATGATGAATGTCGCTTTACTGCTGGGGCCTTACAGTGGAAGAGAATCTGTTTTCTTACACTGAAGTTCTTGCAAATTGGAAACTGTTAGAAAATACGAGGGGAAAATAAATGAATAAATGGAGGGGGAGAATTAGAGGAAGTGGGAACCTCTCCTCTTGGCTGCTTATTCCCTTAAGACTAACAAAAAAAGGCACAAAATGCGTACCATACCCTATCTCCTAAAGAGCAAAAAGAGTTGAAGGCATCCAATAGGGACCGTGCTGGGACAGGGTGGGTTGTCATCCCATTTATCTCTTTGCCAAGTGTTTGGATCTTCAGCTAAAGGCTTTGCATGGCTCTGCTGTACATTCAAAGTGCAGAGGCGGGGGGGAGTGAGACACTGATGCACAGATGTGCAATGAAAGTATTAAAGCCCGCGCTGTCATTTTAGGAGCGTGTACTGTTCCCACAGTTTGCAAAACTCTTGTAATTATCCGAACACCTGCAGCTTGCCTGCAATTCAGTCCTGCATGCTTTTTTCCTGCTGGATCAGCTCGTTTCTAGCTGTCTGTCGTACGGGAGATGCTCTCTCCAGCGCAGCAGTTACTGATAACTGAGCAGCTCTCGCAAGTGGGGCGGTCGGTGGGAGCAGAGGTGCAATTGCCACCCTAGGCTGTCTCATGGTCTTGCCTGAAGGAGGCAGGTGACAGGCACAGCCAGGACTCAGTACAAGTTTTGAGGAATTTGACCAGGTCTAACGCCTTTACATTGTTCTGATTACTTGTAGGACCACATATAAGTGAAGTATAAAGAAAATTAAGTAAACCAGAAAGAAGTGGAGATTTCTCTGTATAAAGGGCTCAACTTTGCATGAGAAATGAACTCGTCTACACATCTCATTTTTTTTTAAAGTATTTTCACCTTCACTGTGTGCTTCCCCTTTCTGTTTGTCTACCTGACGCATGCAGTTTGGAATGTGAGCAACTTGCTACAGAGGATGTCTTATGCCTGGAGATCTTGAGCTGTGGTGGAAAGGGGCCTGGGCAGTCTCTGGTAGAGCTAGGCCCGATCTGTGCTGAAGGCCTACCACCAAGATCAGTGGGTCAGCCGTTCAGCCTCAGACTTTTGCTGTCCTTTGACTTTTAAGCAGGGTTTAGCAGTGCCCTCTGGGACAGCTGTTGGCTGTGCACAACGCAGCTGCCTGTGGGTACCTCCTGGGCTATCAGCCTGGGAGGCAGCTGCCCACAAAGCACCGCATCCTCAGAGATGTGCTTTCAGGGCATCTTGGCAGGCTTGAATGCTATGGGCTGGGCTGTCTCCACAGGGCTTTAACACTTCAGTGGTGACGTAACTGCTTCATTGCTGGAGCTCTCTGTTCAGCACTGCTTAAGAGATCTCCACTCGTGCTTAGACCACCAAGGGCTTTTTCAAATGAGAGGGCTCTGTTGTTTTTATCCAGTCCTTCCCTGTGTAGTGAGAGGAATTTCTTAAGCACACAGAGGTTTGTGATGCAAGTACTCATTATCCACCACAGTTTGTTACAAATGAATCATAAAGTAAACTTAATGAAACAAAGCACACAAAAGTAGATTGATATTTGACTTGGCTGGGCTTGATGTTTTCTCTTCTGTATTTTTTGTCAGCTTGGCAAATACTGTAGGATTTTATCCAGCTTTGTTCCCTCCATGCCATCCCTTTAGAAGTTTTCACAGAACACTCCAAATTAAGGAAGAACTATATGAAATGAGGGACAGACAGCACAAAGGTAAATTAGGGTGTATATTTATATTTTGGTCACAGTCTGTTTCACCTGTCTGGGGCATCTTGGCAAAGAAGTTTTATTTTTAAAATTGTGTTTGTTATTTTCAGGCATCTCCTCTTTAAATCTTCAGTTACAGGTAAACATTTTGCAAGGATTTAGCATGCCTATGGACAGTCACTGCTACTGAGGGTTGCTTCACACGTTGAGTGGAAAAGACAACTAAAGCTTGCAGTAATAGCTATGGAAAAATACATATTATAATTTACGGTTAGGTCCCAGGGTCAGTTTCAAATTGTTGCTTTAGGCTCAGCACCCAGGGGATGGTGGTTGTTGGGAGAGGAGAGCTGGTCTAAGGAAGATATAAGATGTATTTTTTTCATTTTTTTTCTTCCTCCCATCTCATTAAGGAATTATAATGGCTTGTTTGGTGGAGGATGAATAGTGAAGATGGGGTGTGATGGATGATGGTGAACAATATCCCTGGCTGAGCTAAAAGCCATCTCTGCCTTTGGGGACAGCTGCCATCCTCCATCTGTACCAAGTTTTGGGCCACGGGATGTGATTAGTCCATTGCCATGCAAGTGTTCAGTCATAGAGAGCTCATGTAGGGCACATCAGGAGCTGAGGGCCTCTGTGCCTCCCAGTGCAGGCTTCTCTCTTCCTTTCTGAGAAGCATTGCAAAGGGGCAGGAGGGGGCCTGTCTTATTGTGGGGAGAGAAGCACAAATAAAAGCCATCAGGAAGAGGAATGGAGGGTTGTTTTCAGATCATGTCTGCACTAGCCAACAGTTTTGTCTCTTAAAAGCCAAAAGCTCGCTGGAGGCAGTCCTCTGGCAGCAGGAAGGCTGCTTTGGGGAGGCTTTCTCTCTGGTTCTCTATCAAAGCAAATCCACTCAGGGCATATCTCACTCCATGGGCAGGGTAGCTACTAAATAAATCTAACTAGCCCATCTCCAGGTGGTTTTCAATACCTTTTAGCAGCAACCTACCTGCCCAGAACATTGCTGCTGTCCTGCTGAGTGCTGGAGTGCTGATTGCCTGGTGCAGACACAACTGCTTTGTGTCTGTCTGTCCTCTGAGTGATACTGTGGCTTGAAATATAGTAGCAATTCAGTTCTGCAGGAGTGCAGGGGGCTCTCAGCTTGCTTGAGGCTTTGGGAGGGCTTAGTCCCAATCCTAAACACTGAGCACTTTGGAAAACTGAATATTTGAAGTCCAAACCCACTACCCTTGAAATGGGTGGCAAAGCGAGCATCAGTTTCAGAGGGTGAGTGTGGTTATATTTGTTGCTGGCTTGTGTACATCTGTGGTCCAGGTGTCAAAGTCTGGCTCCAGCGTGTCCTAGGTGGCTATTTTGCACTAGTCTGGTGAAGCCAAACCTTCAGGGCCAAACCCTCCACAGGCAGAAGCAGATGCAGTTGTTAGTGCTTTTGGAAAGCCAGGCCATTAATTATGAATGGAGCATGTGTACTTGCTTACTTCCAGGGGACATGGAGCATAAGGGTGTCTGCCTTTGTACAAGACGTGCATGCACACAGTGAAATACAGCAGTAGTTAAATGTTAATGCTCATGATCAGATTTTGGCTGTCTTCCTGCATGACTGTTTGCAGATGTTGGGTTTCGTGTGTTGGTTTTTTTGGTTGGTTCATTTTGAGTTTAGTTTGATTTTAAAGTCTTGAAGAACAAAGATCCTGAGAGTGGGAATCATTCAGAAACTAGCCAAATAAAGCTCAGGTGCCAATTAAAAACTAGAAAACTGCTATCTGGAGTGGTCTCTCACTCCTGGAGAGGGTACGGCATCAGTGGAAGCCTTCCAGTTCATGCATTTGAAAGTCACTTTTATTGGCATTGACTTAGTGGCTCAGACCAAACTGCTTCCTTGATGCATTCCCATGGATGAGCTGGATGTGGCCAGTGAGCCCCCAGCACGTGGGAACCGCAGCCCAAAGGACCGCGCTGTGTGCAGGTACCGTGCAGGGCTGGGACGCAGAGGGAACGTGCTCAGCCTCCATCCATCTGTGTGCAGATGGTTTTCTTCTGCTCTGCTCTTTTCTGAGCAGCAAATTGGCAGAGAGCAGAGGCTGAGCACAGCGCTGGGCTGCCCTGTGAGGATCCAGAGACATCTGATGAGATGCATTGTTTTTTCCAAATTTTTCTCACTTCTTTGTTTTTTCTTCCCCTCTGTATTTGTATATAGTGACTGCAATCACTGACTTTGAAAGATCTCCTGTTCTGGACTGACTATGCAGAAGCAGACCCCAGCAGCACAGACAAGCAACATTCCTGTGTGACAACCCCATCATCGAGCCCAGATGCTCTGGTGGAGAGCAGATGTCCCACAGAGGTCCAATCAAACGTGCTGAAGTGACAGAGAATCTGCTGCATTCTCAGGTAAATTGTTCCAGTGGTTAATTAATTGCCTCAACTGTTCTGCACCAAGAACAATTTTATTTCTCCGTAGAAATTTTGTTTCCAGCCACTGCATCTCAGGATGCCTTTGTCTGTTAGATTAAAGAACCTCATCTTATTACTCCTGTCTCTGGTTGGGCACTTGCTGACCACTCTCAAGTCACCTTTTCACCTTCCTGGGGACAGACTAAATGGATTAAACATCTCTGGTTCCCCACTGTTATCATCCTCCCATTCTTCTTGGTTCTGCTGGCTGAAACCTCTCCAATCTGCTCTTGGCCTCTTCTCCAGCTGGATGCAGCAGGGCTTGTGCAGTCATTCATGTCTTGTACTGTGGTTACAGAGCCCCTGGCCACTTGCTGAACCTTTCCTTGCCCTGTGCATCCCAGGGCCAAGCTTGTCCTCAGTTGCTGCATGTTCTGGGGCTGGACTGAGCCCTTGGTCCCACTCCAATGTCCCCATGAGAATGGGATGGGGATCCTGATCTTGAGCTCAGGATGAACCTGCTGTGGCCCAGGGGGCCTGTGTGCCTCTGGTTGGCCTATGGAGGAGGAAAAGGGAGGTCCTGAGACAGGCAGCTCTGGTAGGCAGGGAAGGAGGGATGAGGGAGTGGGGTGGTGTTTGGAGTCTGCTCACACAACAGTTCGCTCAGCTCCAAGTGAGTGTAATTGCAGAGACAAAGTGGGAGCAGCCTGAAAATCGCAGGGACAGCATAACTTCCAGCCAGAAAGAAAGGGGCCTTTACGAGGTCCTGAACCAGTGTCCTTACCTGCTTTGTGCTGTGCTGTAATGTGTGAGTACTCAGCCACTCCAGCCCTGGTTAGAAATGAGAAATTTCAAGGGCTATTGAGCACTCTGTGAATTTTCACAGTGGCTCAGCGCAAAGTTATTTAGCACAGGTGTTTTGGTAATTGTGATGCATTGGGAAAATTCACAGTGCTCAATGGCCCTCAAACTTCCACCTGCTTGGTGTGGTGGTTAAGTATTAGCACAGTGGATTATAAGATAAAATATGCAGGAGAGAGTTGCTGGCTGCAGGACTTTTTCTGGTGCTGGTTATATTTCTTTGTTATTGTAGAATCGTTTTGTTTATCTGGCACATATTAGAAGGACAGAAAGTTGACTTCAGTGGCTCTTAGAGTTGGGTGTTTCACACATAACAAACCTGAGAGGTCTATGTCCCCTTGCACAAAGGCACTGTGGAGAGGACAGGTGGCTTGAGCCACCACCTCCACACCCTTAAGGCTCCTGGTCCGGTGTTGCATCAGAAAATGCCCAACCATGAGCTCTGGGAAGGGGGAGAGGGAGAAAGGACACCCCCTGCCAACACATCTCTAAATGTGTGTGACTGCAGAGGGCTTGAGAGTTTCCTTTTAATTAGCGCTTTCCAAGTCACCTCTGCTCCCACACTGGCTGTGCTAGGAGGGCCCTTTGGGGAAGGTCGTGTTGTCTGTCCTTTCATGCACAAAGGAATTGGCTGGGCTGCTTTGCAAGGATGTGATGTGGCCATGTACAGAGTCAGAAGAAAAAAAGCTTTTGTTCCACTTCAGCTTTGACCATGGAATGTCATGGCAAGCACACTGAGCTGATGACATGGGCCAATATTACAAAGTAATTAAAATACAGAATACACCGTTTTCTGTTGCAGTTCTGCTGTCTCCTAAGCTGATTTTCCAGACTGCTCCTGCAAGCTTTGCTGGCTTTTACTGTGCTGTAGAGTGGGGAGCTTAAAGCAAAAGGACCTGCAATGCTGTGGCTGAGCTTGTTGGCTGCTGCCATTTGCAGAGGAAAGTGATTCTTATTAATTTATTGTGGGTTTTTTTGGTGATGAATGGATATTAGCAAGGATGCTAGTAGTATGATTCCCCTCCTTCCACAGCTTTCCTCCTAGATAAGCACACGTAGCTGCCCAGCCTCATTCCACCCACTTCTCTCCATATGCTCACCCAGTTATCATGGGAATGTGCCCGCACACAACCACTGAATTGAAGTTTTCAAAGAAGAAAGAGTTCAGTATCTGAAAGCAAAAGGTGATAAACAAAAACACACTGAAAATCCCAAATCTATGCTGGGAAAGGAGACGGGTGGCTGGGTCAGCTGAGAGCCCATCGCTGTGTTTGTACATGGGGATTTCAGTGCAGGTGAGGAGGAGGAAACCACATCTTCCTTACTGCAAGCAGGGACACGAGCACATCCCATGTGAATCCTGGCAAGCTTGTGGGCTGGCTGAGCATGAGCTGCTGGCAGGGTGAAGGGCTCCTAACAGTGAGCTCTGCTTCTGTGGACACAGGTGGGACCTCAGCGAAAAAACACAATCACTGAGGCTGTTGGGAGCAAAATGCAGCCACCTGCAAGTGTCCCAGAAGCTGAGAATTAGAGTCCTGCCACAAGCAGGAAGATCAATGGGAGGATTTTATTTTGAGCATATTGGAAAAAAATCAAAATTCCCAATTCTGACAAGATTTCAAATGGAAATTTCAAATGCCTCCTCCTCTCTCCCTTTCACACCATGCTTCTTGGTGTTATTAACGTGTAAGTTAAGTTCCTATATAGCAAGCAGCATCTTGACAAGTTGACATGTGTTGCACAGGACAAGAGCTGGGGTCAGGAGGCGTTCCTGCTTCCACTGTTGCTGCTGTTTGCTGGGACAGACATGCAGCAGTGGTCAGGGGGCTTGGGCTATGTGCTCCCAGAGCTCACTTGGAGGCACAGAGCTGGGACACCGGGCTGCATGCAGCCATCCCTGCGGGGTCTCTGGGTCCTACCAAAGCCAGCAGATGATTTGCTTTTTTGCTGTCACTGGAATCAGGTTGGGACCTGTGCTGCATAGCAACCCTAAATTATTTTAAGAACCCTCAAAAGGGTATTAGTGCTACTCATGAATAAATACAGTTTGTCTCACTGCTGTTTATAAATTGTTTCTGTGCTGTTCCCCAGCCGAGTGAAGGCTTTCATCTTCCCAAACAATGAAACTCAAGTTATTGCCAGAAGATCACCCAGCGGCACAGCGGCTGTAATTAGGCTTTCCCAGTGCATACTCCTTGGATTTCACTTTAAGGAGGACTTCAACTTGTTGCTTGCTGCTCGCAGCTGACCAAGCACAGCTCCCTTTTGAAAATGAGTTTCCTAAGTTTCAGCAGAGGTTTGTGGGTGTCTCAGGTGTGCGTGTTTCCTGTGTGGTTTCTCATTCCCAGATAGAAAGCACTTGCAGCTTGTCTGTCTTTGCTGCTTCTAGGAAGAACCATCTCTGAAAGCAAGGGATATATTGTGCCTTTTTCTCCTACTCTTTGAAAGCTGTCAGTACTAATTTAATTAGTTGTTGCATAATCACAGTTTAGCATTTCCAAGTCTAATGTATTGTAATGTTGTTTATACTGATTTGGTGATTAAGGGCCTTGTCAGAGTCTTTGTTTCTTTACAAAAGGAAAATGCATTTATCGCCCCTTAAAAAATAAAAAATAAAAGAAAGCTTTTTTTACTATGCAAATGAGACACAGCAGATTGAGGAGGCTTATTTCACCTGAAAAGGTATTTACAATAATTTCCCATAGAATTGCTCTGCAAGGTAATTGCCACATGGCAGAGGGGCTCTGTCCAGCCTTGGTCCAGTGAGGTGAGCAAGGGGAAAAAGTCTCTTCTGCTCACACCAGGACACTGTAAAGTAACCCCTTCTGTTCTGGGGATCACTCCGTGCTGTTTTATTTTGCACGCATAAGTGTAGCATCCTAAGTGAGACAGCCATGGCTGCAGGCTCTGCTTCTGGTCCTTGAAGAAAGCAATATGTTTCCTCCACCCTCCTGCTGGAGCCTCAGTTGCAGTTCTCTACAGCTGGGTGAATGACCATGTTCGTGTCTGTCATCAATTTGGCAGTCTGTTATTTAAATAACAAAGCTCTTTCTTTGCATCAGTGTACGCACAGCAAGTTAGCAATCTATGCATAAAGTCCCAGCAGGCAGTGATTGTCTCCTAAGGAAGGCAGAAGTAAAGACAGCCCACTGGATTGACAGAAGTATTGCTGAATTCAGATGTGTTCCTGGAACAATTGGTTTTGTTTTGAAGGAAGTTACTGTTATTGCTGTTGCAATGGAGCAGAGGTGAGTGAGGTCTTGGAAATCAGGCTGCCAGCACAATTAGAGTGTGGTATAATAAACCCCAGTGTCATCAGCTTGTTTATGATCCCAGCAAAAACAAACCCCAAACCTGAACAATTCTGCTAATTCTGCTTTGATTTACAGCAATGCTAACCAGCAGATACGCTGCAGGAGCTGCCTGGCACGTGTGGCAGAGGAGCAGGCAGGGCTCTCCTGGGACTGCCTGCAGTGTCTTTCCCTAATGGGTCATCAAGGTTTGGGTTCTGGTGAGCATCCCGTCCTCCTCAAGCACCTCCTCCAGCTGCAGGTAAGGGTGATGTGATCCCACTGACTCCTCTTTGCTAGAAGGGGGGGAGTGGGTGTGGGGAGCTGTACCCAGTACCAGCCATCCGAATGAGATAGCGAAGGAGACAGGAAAAGAGGGTTTATTATTATTTTACTTATTTCTAACACAAGAGAGATGTTTTTCTTCCTCCCCAAGGATAAATTCAGAACAATGAATACCATGGTCTTGCTTTTGTGGGATTTTATAACACAAAATCTTCTGGCTCCTGCCAAAGCTGAACTCACTGGTGGCAGTCCTGCATGCTTCTCCAAGGAATCTCTGAGTGAGAGGGTTGCAGTGGCATGTCTTAGTGTAATGAGTTTAAACACAAACAATTATTATTTCTAAATGAATGCATGCTATTAAGTGCAATCAAACTTCTACAGAAAATATGAAAACATTGGGTGAAAACCATTATGAAAGGTTGAACTCTCACCTGGGAAGTAGCACATAATGTAAATCAATAGAGCTGCATTTCTTTGCTGCTTTATTGACTCACAAACACACAGCTTGTAAGAGCCCTTCAGAATCCTCCCCCCTTCACAACTCTCTTTTATTTCCAAATACTGCTAAAGGAACATTTTTTCTCTCAAGGTAATTGCATAACTTCCTTCTGTTTCACACTCAGAAAGAGCCCATGTGAGTCAATGAAGCACAGAGCGTGTTGAGATATCTCTTACCCTTTGCTAATGACGTTCAGCAGATCAATCGGTGCGAGAGTCATCTCTTTTTTCCCCTTATAAAGGATCTTGATCTTTCTCTAAGGGGGATGACCTTGACTTGGTAGCGCAGCTAACGCAGGAAAGCTGTTTTGCTATTCAAACTGAATTTAGGCTAGCTAAATAAATAGAAGGCACGAGAACAAATCTCCTCCCTTAAATGAATGTAGGATATTAAGACCTGGCTTTGTAATGATTATAGTCTAATACACAGCCTGCTGAGAGGCAGTATTTTCTTTAGCCTGTGTCTCTAACCTTGACTGTTCCATTCATCTCTGTGAAAATGCTTTCTTTTTGCTATATGTTTTGAGCACACAAAGAACAATTTAAAACTTACATTGCACGGTCAATCAGAGATACCTAACTGGCTCTTTGGAAAACATGAATTGTGCATTTTTTTTTAATACAAACACAAAACAAGTCAGTGGCACCACATTAATCATTCAAGTCGATTGGAAAGTCTCCAAGCACCAGCTGAGTTAAAAAAAAAAAAACAAAAAAAAAACCAGCAACAAAAAACCCATACACTTTGATAAGAACCAACAGGGAATGAGATTTTTTTCCCCTAAGTTTCAAAAAGCACAGCAACAACAACAACAAAAAAAATGATTCGAAGAATTGGCAAGAAAACAAATTGAACTATCATGGCCGGTTGTAAGGGCCATGCTTTGGCTCTGGAGAAATGATTCATAAATATTCATTTACCTGGGGAAACATGAAAAACAGGATTAGACTTATTCATGGGAGTTCATCTTTAGGGTCAATGCTAGGGTGAGAGAGCCAAGACAGGCAAATTGCAGTTTTATAACGTATTTCCTGGGACAGACAAGATCTGCAGTCTTTCTCAAAAACAAAAAGGAAGAGAACGGACAAAAAAATAACCCTCAAAAGACAACAAAAAAGGCTTTTCATTGCTTTACACAACAGAGATGCTGCACGCAGAGGCATCCCATGGGCAATGCACACCCGTGTGCTCCCCAGCAGCTGTGTCAGGGGCAGGGGTGGCTCTGGCCACACGTCCCCTGGTGGGCACTGGGCTGTCCCTGCACACCATGGCACAGATCCTCGTGCTTTATTTGTCCTTTGCCTGGGCCTGTTCACCCCGGGACGTGGGAGGGCCCCCTCCTTGCTGCTGGGAGCACCCACAGGCAGCTGGATGCTGATGGGGTTAGTGCCTGCAGCGTGACCCAGCCCTGTACTGCAGTGGGGTTTTTGCTGTATCCTGCAGTTTTCAATCTGGCAGGCTTCTTCCTGGGAGTTCTTCTCCTTCATGTCAGGGCACAGTGGGGAGCTAAAGCAATCACAAGACAGGATGGGAAAAGTCCACGATGCTTCCAGGAACTACTCCCATCTTGTCAGGGGAAAAGAAAAGGACTGTGACCTCTGGCAAGGCAGCCAGGAGCATGAAGACATCCATATGTCGCCTATCCACCAGCGAGATGAACAGAAGTGAGTCTTAGGGAAACGCAGCCAGGTCCAGCTGATAACTCAATACTGCAGGGCTTGGATTTGCTCCCTTGCTCTGCTTCCAGAGGGAAGGCTAGTCCTGTGTTTGCTCCTGCATCCTTTGGTTGCCTGCTTAGAAGGTGACATTGGTATTGTCTGCTGCCAAAGGGATGTGTAATTCCTTAGCATGATGGGTTCCTTAGCCCAGCTGCTGGGCTGGATGGCTATGTGCTATAGGGTGATATTAGCAGCAGGTTTGTGTATCAGTGAGTGACCCACTGTTCTCATATTAAAGGGAAAATACAGCATGAGCGTATGTACTATGCATTAGGATATCTAGCAGACTAATGACCACTAGCAACAACCAAAAAATCAGATCTCCTTTTACTCACCCTCTGCAGTAGTTAAGTTAATCTCACTCTAATCTCACTAAAGTGAGCGGATAAGTGATTTTAGCGACTTTATCCATCACTGCTTCAGGACAAGTGCACCATTTGTAACTCCTGCACTTGCACAGAGGGGTGCAGCCCCCAAAACCCCGTGGCTGGGACAAGGAGTCAGAGCCCTGCTGCCACCACAGGTGTGTGCCAGGACCAGGAGATGGGCTGCACCTCGCAAAGTGCAGAGGGGAAGTGTGTCCGGAGAGCCTCGCTGGGAACTGCACAGGCTTTTGAGACAAATCTGGCAAGGATGAAGCTGAATTTAGGAAAATAATAGCTATAAATCTTTTCTGCTTTGCTATAAGCAACAAAACCACAGAAGCAAATCGGTTTGTCTGCAGGATCCAGCTGTTAAATATCAGATTTCCCAGCTCCGGTGGGAGATGCTCTGCCGCGTGGTGATCAGGATGCTGTAACGCTGCCTTGTGTTTTGGTCTCTTCTATGCCTGTAGAGCCATTCTCTTCATCTTTTCAGTTATCGCTGTCATCTCTGGCATCTTTTAATGTGCCAAAGTAACTCTTAGCAGAAGCACTGGTGGCTGAGGGGAAATTGGGCTTTCTCTGCCTGAGCCTTCTCTTGCAGTGCTCTCTGTTTGCTGATTGCTATCTGGAACAAGCATTATCCTGACAAACAAAGGGAGGAAAGGATGCTCTCTCATTACCTGAGCTTTTGTGTCTCCCCTGGGTTGTTTTCCTCTGCTGGCTGGGTTGCAAAGATATGGTCACAGTGTTTTAATACTGCTGCTCCTGAGTGGGGCTTCCATCTCCCCAGGACAGATCTCACTGAACAGCTCCGAGTCTGACAGTGTGGGATGGCTGTGGGACAGGCTGCACTGTGGCTTTGCTCCATTGCCATCAGCACTCACAGTGTGCTGAGCACAACCTGCTGTAAAGGCTGAACGGCCCCAGCAAGGCAGCTCCAAACATCCTATGGCTCTTTTGTTACAAGAGGACTTAAAACTCTCCTCTGCACTGCATCATCCTGAGCCTGCCCTTTATCCCAGCCCCAGCATCCCTGGCTCAGGCTTTTTGGTACCAGATACAAGCAGGACTTGAGGCCCCTTCTCTCCCCCCTCTGTGCTCGCTTCCATCTCGTGCAGTTTTCTTTTCCTTGTCCTGCACCAATGCCTCCTTCCTGCTCCCACTGGTCCTTGATCACCAGCAGCCAGGGCACTGCAGCTGTCTATGGCAGTGACTAACAGTGAGTGGCATCTTCTCTCCCAGCAGCAGGCTGCCTTGCTTTCTTCTCCTCTCCTTCGATAAAAAGTGACAAGTGCTCCTTCACAGAGCAGCGCAATCAAAGGAGCTGCTCGCAGGGAGCTGACAGTCGGCCGTGCGCAGGCTGCGAGCTGGTTTACCGGGGGACTGCTTAAATAGAGTTCACATCCCGCCCGGCTCTCCCTCGTGTGACAGTGTTTTGAACCCTTTCTGATGATACCAGAGCTTATCTCATCGTGGCTTTATCTGAATAATCAGCTCAGGGGCTTCTCACTCTCTTGGAGGGATTTTTGTGGCTCTGCAAAGCTTTCCAAAATGTGGTATGAGGTGCGTGGAAGGGCTTAGCTTTCCAAGCTGCCCCTCAGCACCCTGCTAATCGCCAGGATAATGCATAAGGAGATTTTCCAGCCATTTCAGGATGCACTGATGTTGATTTAGCCCCAGTTCAGGCAACCCAGAAGGGCCGTGGAGCAGCAAGGCCTTCAGGCCCCGTCCAGCCCCTCGCAGACAGGCAGGGGGTCTTGCCCCCACTGCGTCTCCAGCAGTTGGCACCCGGTACCTGAGGGCTCAGTGCCTGAGGGTGTTTGCAAGGCTGAGCTGGGGGCACCTTGGCTGAAATGCTGCCATCCCTGGTAGCGAGGTGCCGATGGGCATCGGTGTCACCCGGAGCAGCTCGGTGCTCGCCAGCAGCTTTGTCAGGCTCCTCTCGCTCTGTAGTGGCTGCTTTTACAACATGGCTAACGGGTAATGGATGTTTCATCTTTTATCTGCTGCAGCTTTTGTCAATGAGTTATCACCTTCACTGCTAAAATTATTTGTTTCCTTTAATTCAAATGAAAGTGTCTTTAGATAACATACATAGGTAAGAGGACGAGGAAAGCTGATTTGTGATGATTCTCCATTTGTTGCTGGGCAATGAATTGGAGGTACTATTTCTTGCAGTGGTCTGTGTAAGATGGGCTGAGGCCAACTGTATGAGCTTCAACAAGACCAAGTGCCGGGTCCTGCACTTCAGTCACAACAATCCCGTGCAACACTACAGGATTGGGACGGTGGCTGGAAAGCTGCGCTGAGAAAAAGGATCTGGGAGTATTACTCAGCAGCCAGCAGTGTGCCCAGGTGGCCAAGAAGGCCTGTGGCATTCTGGCTTGTATGAGATGTACTGGTCAACAAGCCCAGGGAAGTGATCGTTCCTCTGTACTCAGCCCTGGTGAGGATGCACCTTGAGTGCTGTGTTCAGTTTTGGTCACCTCACTACAAGACAGACATTGAGACCACGAAGATGTTGAAGGGTCTGGAGCACAGTTTTACGAGGAGTGGCTGAGGGAACTGGGATTGTTTAGTCTGGAGGAGGCTCAGGGGAGACCTTGTTGCTCTCTACAGTGACCTGAAAGGAGGTTGTGGTGAGGTGAGAGTCGGCCTCTTCTCCAGGGTAACAGCGATAGGATGAGACGGAATGGCCTTAAGCTGCACCAGGGGAGGTTCAGGTTGGATATTAGGAAAAATTTTCTCTCAGAAAGAGTGGCAATGTCTTGGAACAGGCTGCCCAGGGAGGTGGTGGAGTAACCGTCCCTGGAGGTGTTCAAGAAACGTGGAGATGTGGTACTCAGGGGCATGGTTTAGTGGGTGTGGTGGGGATGGGTCAATGATCTTAGTGGTGTTTTCCAACCTTAAAGATTCTATGATTCTATTGCTGGATATTTTACATTTCATAATTAGTTTCTGGATAATTATCTATTAAAATGTTCATGCTTGATTATATGCCAATGTCTGCTTTTGGCCAAGGTCTCTTTCTGCTGTCCTATTTTGCATACTTGGACTAAGCTGCTGAAGAAAACTGCTTTTGCTGAAGTCAGGGGACTGCATTTGCTATGCAGGCCAGGGTAGCAATTTGGTAGCTTCGATAATTAGTCATTTGTTTCTAGAAGCCTGCTTTATGCGGCACATAAATGCGAACTAACCTTTAGGAATCCTCCGCAGCTCTGACACCTAGTATCAAACTTACACTTCGCAACAGGAAGGAGAATGCATAATTTATGAGCTACTGAAGTATCTTTAATTAAACCAGTATTTTCTAAATTTTGACTTAATTTAATTTTAATCTAACAGAAAGAAGCAATCTGAGTCTGACCAAGGTTTTCCACCTTGCTATGTGGGAGGCTTTGAATCAAGTAAGACAGATGATTTTAATTTCCATGTTCTCACTGTAACACTTGGGGTCAATGTTTGCATACTTATCATAGGCAGTTTACAATTGACAACCACTGTAATTGTTCAACTTTTCTTTGGTGAAGACCTGATTGACTATTATGCACTGTATTTATCATACCTCACACTAAAATATAGATGATTGATTATTCCATTACTCTATTGACCAAGGCTGTAACAAGGTGTGACAAATATGTGCCATTAAGGTCCAGAACCAAGAGAAGAAGGCAGCACAGTCAGGCAGGAAAACTGTGATGTGTGCAGTACAGGAAAGCTTTAGCAAACTTTCAGGACACTATATTCAGACTTCATCTGAATGAATGGTCTTCATTTCTGCTAGGTACTTTCTAAGCATACAAAAAAATAACAGGCTCTCATCCGAAAAGCCTAGGATATGATTGAGAGCCCAGTGGAGCCAAAGGAAATTCTTCCAATGACTTATTGGGCTTTGGCATGGTCCTGAGGGTAATCTCTCTGTTTACCTCACTGAGAGTTGTGTCAGACCCTGAAAAAATCACCATTCGTTAACTACATTAAAATGTGCAGGAAAAAAGTGTCTTCCATCACAGATGTAGTGCATTAATGTGAGCTATGTGCACATATCAAGGGGACTTACAGTTAGAAAGTGAAAAATCCTGTCTTTTAAAGCTCTTTATCTTCAGCTTGGTATTTGAAATGCGTAATTTAATTATCGTTGCACTCCTTTGTTCCTCCTTAAAATAAATCATGTTTAGTTTCCTTTTAAATATCACGCATTGATGGACACAGCACCAGGGATCATGGTAACAAAATGGTGTTGAACAGCTACTGGAAATTAGTAGTAATAAACAATGCATTTGCTACCAGCCTGTCATATTAATTAGTCTTCAGAATGTGTCAGTGCTTTTCATTTGCATGTAGCATTGCCTGAGCTTACTGCCAATTAAATACAATGTTGTTATCAAATCAGCTCGCACGTGATTACACTGGATTAATGTGGTTATTTTCTTTGATCCGCTATAATTAAAAATCACAGTAGTGATTTTAAACTAGTGTAAAAAATGTAATCAGTCTGCATACACAGCTGCCTTTTTCTTCTAATTTACTTTAATAATGCTCACCTCTAATTAACAGTTCCTGTTAATTAAACAGTCCTGGGCCCTGTTTAGGAGCTTGGAGGGGAATGTTGCGTTTTGGAAGAGCTGGGGACAACCCCACCTGTCCTGAACTGTCCTTGCTCTCTGCTCGATTTCAAGCAGGATCAGTGCTCAAGGAGAAAAATGTGCAGCCATGACGTGCTGATAAGATGTGTCCGGCTGGGTGCCAGCCCTGCAATGTCCATCCTGCCCTGCCCAGCTTCTCAGGCTCCAGCCTTACACTGAGCAGGAGCTCTTGATTCTGGGACCTGTCTCCCAGCAGGGGTAAGGACCAGGCAAAATGCCACAGCCCCAGACAGAAGGATGTCTGCATCTCTGCTGCCGACAGACGGGACCCAGACAGCAGAGAGGCTGGAGGAGGCTGCTTTTCTGCTGGAGCAGAGAGAAGCAATTAGTCAAATCACTGCAGCGCAGAGAGGGACGCTGGCCCATCTCCCATCAGACAGCAAATGACTCATTGCATGACAACTTCAGTAAAGGAGTATTATTGTTGTGCCTTTTTTTTTTTTTTTTTTCTCCCCATTCCACTTTGAGCAAGGAAACAAAAAGGTGAATTTTCCTAAAGGCCACCAAGGTGCTTGTTTGGGAGCTTAGCCTCCCAGGTCTCTAACAGCCACTGAAGAAGTCACCACTGGAATAAATGTCATCTATCCATGTAGGAGTGGAGACAAAAGACATGGCTGCCCCTTCAAGGTGTGGTGAGCAGCTCATTCCTCAGCCTGATGGAGCCAGTGACCAACATCTGAAGCCCTCCACAGGTCTCTTACACAGGCCGCCAACAACAGTCCTGCCTGAGAAGTGCAAATAATGACACATTTTATTACTTTTCCTCAAGACTTTCTTAGAGGTATGTTTCACCCCATCTGAGATGTATTTCCATGATCTTCCTCTTCCGTTTGGCAGTGTTGGAGACGAGCAAAGCCCTGGATGGATGTATTTATACTAGGTGTGCCTATAGCCATGCTGGATCCTGCAAGAATGAAGCAGCCCTGGCTGCTCACCACCTCTGACCACCAACCTTTGTACCCTCCACATCTCCACCAGCCATGGGGGTAGGTCACAGCATGAAGATCACTGCTGTGAAGCGCTGCTGGCTGGAAGAGCAAGCAGAAACCAACGGGAAAGTGCCCTCATACACTGCATCATTTCCACGTAAGGGATGAGCAGCAAGAACTGTGTTTGTAGAAAGCTGGTATTACCCACTGCCGTGCTCATCAGAGGTCACTGCAAAGGTCTTCTGCTGCCTGTCCCACTGCATGCCCTTCCTTCCCAGTTCAGAAGGCAGATGAGAAATAACTAAGCAAAGAATTAAGCTTGATTGGCTGGAAGTTAGTGAAACATGAGGCATGCCGTGCTGGCCCTTGGTAAGTAATGTGTGGTGTTCTGCTGAGGTAGGGCTCTTTGCACATAATAAGTAATGTTCCAGCGAGATGAAACCTCAGGTTCCTGATTCAGCTGATATTTCTGGCAAATTGTTGACCTATTGCAGTCTATTCAGGATTTTTCTAGCCCTGGTAGAGTGGCTCTAACAGTGACAGAGTTGTCGTGCTGTTTCTAACAAATATGCAGCTTTTATAACTCGGAAAGTTATAATATCTTGAAGCACCCCAGAAAATAATTGCCTCTGTGCTCTGCAGTAGCACTCCATGTTTATAGACTAGGAAAAGAATTAATTAAATATTAATTAATAGGCTTTAATATAGCCGGTGCTAGCTTGTGTCATAGAATAACTCACAGGGACAACTTTAATTTCACCTGACATATGTATATTGATGACTTCTCCCCTGAGCTGGGAGTGGAGCTGTGCAGCTGCACCGCGAGCAGGGAGATGGGCAGCCAGGATAATGAGAGGTGGCTGCAGGACAGGGCCAGCGGAGCCCCTGCTGCCTGGAAGGGTGCAAAGGGGGAAATGCCCTTCCCTTCTGCTCCTCTTGGGAATGGCACAAAGGGAGGCAGTGTCTCCTTGCCCACCTTTGATGCAGCAGGCTTGATGGAGAAGATACTCCTTGCTCAGCTCAGTTTTACCTACTTTATCATATTTTACTCTGATTTAGCTCTGTTAGAATTTGGAGGGATTTTTGGCACCCGAGAAAGAAGCTGTGAGTTCCTTTGGAGCTAACAAAACATAAGGGCAGCTTGTGTCAGTTCAAAGAGGAACACGTGTCAAATGGAGTGACAAAACCAAACGCTATAGGTGTGCTTTGCCACCTATTAAAACCCGGGAGAGGATGAGATCAGCCCCCTCCCCTGAGTGTAGCTGAAAGGCTTTTATGAGCTGAGCACCAGGGACCTGTCACACTGATGTTCCCCTGGCAGGGGTCAGAGATCAGACAAATTACTGCCATGTTCTGAGTCCAACTTGTCTTCCAGTATCCTATGGGCTCACACTTTGTGCCAAGCTGAGGCTCTTCTCCAAAACGTTCATTTACGGCGCATCTCAGGCTGATGTGAGGAGTCTGTATGAGCCCATGGGCATGCATCAGCCTTTGGGCTTTTTCTGGGTGATTTCTGGAAGGCTCAGGCTGCATGGGTGAGGCTGTTTGCAGCCAGCTGAGGTCTGGGGAATTGCTAATGAAACCAACTGCTCTGCCAGCAAACTCCCCTGGTCCCCCACTGTCTGGGTAATTAAAATGGGGACTGGATGGGTGTGAAGTTAATGCTGTATACATAATGTATCTGTCCCAAGGTAAGCCCACACATCTGTTCTCTGTAATGCTGTAAGTGCAGGATATAATTAAGTGAGTGAGAAATAGCACGAGCCGAACGCAGCACTGTCCACGCGCAGCCGGAGCAGCAGCACAGCCAGGCTGAGCAGCGAGCTAGAGCTGGCATAACAGCAGGCTGGAAGTGCTGCTGCTTAAAGCCACTTGTGGGTTTGGCTCTTTTTCTTTCCTCCCTTTATTCTGTCATTGAATACAAGGAGAAACTTTGGTCTGTAAACGCTGCTGGTTCTCCATTTCACACAGATGTTCCCAGGGACAGCGGAGCTGCCGGTGAAGCGTCTGTCACTGCACGAAAACCGGAAACAAAAGTCTCCCAGGCTCCTGCACAGCCTTGGTCTCTCATGAATGAGCTGTCACTTAACTCTTGTTTCCCTCTCCTCCTCCTGCTGAGGTCCAAGCTGGCAAAATGTGCTTGAAGCATCTTCCTCGGTACCACTGCTCTAAGGGGATGCTTTGCATCTGTGCTTCGGGGTCTGAGCAGAAGCCCTCTGCTTACTGCTTGTAGCCAGAGCCTTGCTGACAGTTTGCTCACAACGTACAGCCTGGTTTATGTCAGGAGAGGTTGGGCTCAGTGTTCCCTTCCCTGCTGGTTACGGGCCTCAGGAGGGGACCTGAGCCGTGCCTTTTTCTGGAAGCTTTATGGAAGCTTTATCTGAGACAAATGTTGGTACAAACTTAAGGCATTGCGCAGTTTCTGCCTGCATGCAGCTATGTAAAGTTGTTGTGTTGATATTCTGCTCCCTGGGAAGAGTTGATTTCTTTCTTTTTTTTTTCCTTTTTTAGGCCATTTTTTGTACATCTCTGCCTGGAAATGAATAAAGCGCTTGGTCACCCAAGGAGCTGCACAACTCTGCCATCTGCATCACCGCACCGCGAGCAGGCGGGGACAGGCCACCTGCTTTGACTTTGGAAAGTGCCTCTCAGTTTAAGGAGAAGAAACTTTCAGGATTGAGCTGGAGGCCAAATTGAATGAAAAACATCGTCTTAGAAAGGAGACAAAGAATGAGCAGAATCTAAATGGAAAAAAGAAAGAAGTCCTGGCCACAAAGCAAGCTGTATGTGATAGGTCAGGAAGGGAAGGATAATGTGAGGGCTGCCAGGTGCTTAGGTGGAATTAGCAGACTGTTCAGATGTGCAGCTTCTACATCCACAGGGCAAGAGGGTGAAAACTGGAGGGTAGCACAGGGCAGGACTATGTGGACAAACACTGTGTGCCTTGGGCCTCAAGGTGGGAGAAGCGCTTGGCTTTTCAACAGGGAGGAAGATTTGGAGCATGGGCTGAAAGCAGCATGGCAAAGGCTGAAAACTGACATGGAGATTAAGACAGACAAGTGGAAATGGAGTCCCAGATCTGGCAGTCCACACCAAGTTACATTTTCTGGCTCCTGATCAACCAGTGGGAACTTGCAACAGGATGATGCTTAGGCATTTAGCTATTTCACTGGGTTTGTTAGGCACCTAAATAGTGGACTTGGCTGCCCAGCAGCAGAGAGTGGGCAATTTCTGCCTTCTAGCTTTGAATGAGCTGGCATGAGGACACACAGGTGCTTAACAAGTGCATGAGATCAGGGTGAGACTTAAGTGGAGCATGCAAATGAAGTGTGTCTATTTAAGAAGTGAGTGAACAGGGTCCACTATTCAATGCTTGGTGGCGTTTTTCTGAGAGAAAGACCAATTACAGAGTCATGAAGGCAAAAATAGATAAAAATGCAACATGATTTACCAAGCAAGATTAACCTGAAATCCCTAACTGATCTGGCAGATAAAAGAAATCCAGCAGTTCTCCTCTTCTGGGATTTCAGTGAAGCCCCTGCCTTTGTGCTCTGAATATCTAACACTGTAAGTCATGCTGGTGGGGATTCACTGAATACCTCAAAAATGGATGGGGAACTGGGTGAGAGGGCCCAGTTTAACCATGAGACATGGTTAAAGGAGAAGCCCAGAGAGATTTGTCAAGAATGGGGCTGAAGTTCGCTTTGATCACAGTTTTCATTAAGGACACATTTAGCAAAGGAATGTGAGCATTTGCTGATGGCACCTGTTGAAGAGGATGGCACCAGTGTGAGAGGAGCCTCAGGATATTGTAGGGAAAGGACCTGGAGAAATGTGAGTTCACAGGAGATGGGAGGCGGCTGGTGTCACCTGGGAGGGGGCTGCCCATCCTGCCCCCAGCCCCATGGGGCAGCACCGAAGTGCTGGGCTTCACTGTGCCCTGCACCAGCCCTGAGCTGCATGTTGGATGTAGTTAGTTACACAAATCTATAATCCAGCAGGTATAATTGGGCAATTCTGGGGCTATCTATTAGTAGATGGATATGGGGAGGGTACACGTACACCTGTGCTCCAGGACCTCCTGGGGAAATGCTGTATTTTAGTATGTAGGAAGGTGCATGCAGCAGACTGAGCTGGCTGATGGGAGCATTGCAGTTGGGAAAAGCACGTGCTGCTTGGCCCTGAAAGGTCCCTGGGGAAATGCAGTGATGGAGGTGGCACCACGCCAGGCCCAGCACACCCTTGTTCTCAGCTACAGTGGAGACTCCTCACAGTTGGCTTTCTGGGTGTTCTTGCTCTGAATGTCTGAGTTAGGCACAATGTAAATACCTCACCCTTCTCTAGCACAAGGAATACTAATTCCCTAGTCTGTGTTATTTTCTACTCTATCTCCATTTCCCCACTATCCATCTTAAGAGTGCCAATGATTACTATCACCATTGCTCTGCCGTGTCTATATAATTAGAGCAGTTGGCTCGAGTAATTACTTTTTGCTTCCTTCAGTTCGCTCCTCTGCTTTGCACTAGCTGGGGCTTTTCTTCATTTCAGTCTCTTTGGAGGAAGATTTCAAAGCAGGGTGTGTGGCTTTTAACTCCCTACCGCCCATTGAATCGGAGGCCACCGGCTGCTAAACCATCTGAACTCTCAGAGTTTGCTAAAAACGCCGAAGCAGCCGACGCTCTCTCATGCTCCCTTTCTTATCCATGTAAGTGGAACTCTGTAAGTCATACTCCTGCAAGTGACTTGCGTGGTTGTGAGCATTGCCTGGCTGGTTCCCCCTCCAAGGACTGCCACATGCCTGCACTGCCACTGCTCAGCACCCCCTGCACCCACCCGACCCCATGGGGCAGGGACCCTGCCAGCCCCTCACTCTCTGCTGTTTCCTCCTCCCTGCAGGGAACCAGTGGCTGTTGGGGGCATGACACCCCCGGTGCTCCAGCAGCAGGGAAAATCCCACTGGCTGAGTCATTCAAAGATACGAAGAAACCTGTGATGGAGACTTGGGAAGTTCCTGCTCTCAGCCTCTGTGTCAGAGCTCGTCTTGAAGGATTTCCTTTCACACCTAAGCATCTGTTTAATTACAGCTATTGCAAAGACAGTTAATAGCTGATGAACATGCCAGTATATTTTAATTGAATATATTGAGTGCGCTGAACAAAACCACAGCTCTTGACCTTTCCGGTAAGTGAAATGTTAGGACAATCTTTTCTGCATCGAGAGCCCAGGGAAAGCGCGGAGGGGACCACCTATTACTGCTAATGGGAGTCACCCATGTAGATCCCTCTCATGTTAGCGTGGTAATGGGCTGCTTAGCATCCAATTATTTTCATTTCATACAATCATTGTTCGTGTTGGAGGGGAAAAAGTGGGAGCAATGATCTGACCAAAACACTGTGCTCAAGGCTGCACTTTCTCCTGTGGTCCTTCTGACCGCGGTCATTCCACACTCACACTTTTTTACCACTGTGAAGGGCTGGGATGATTTAATGCTGGTGGCTACAGTTTGTCATTGCAATGGGACAGATCTGTGAACCAACCACCCCCTCCTGCCCTGCAGGATAATGACGGGACAGTGTCAGATTTATTCTGGATGCCGGGAACTGCTGGCCGTTTGCCTGTGTGGGTGCAAACTCTGCAGGGATGTGAAACCCTCACTCCCCCAAAAAAGGCACTTAAGCTCTTGTTTAAGTCTTTATTGATTTCTAAGGAGCAAGAGCCTGTGATTAAAGTTTGCTTGTGCTTAGGCACTTTCCTGAATTGGCGTTTGGGTCCTTACCCCAGCAAAACGCTCATTGATTTGTGCTGGAGCACGGGCTGGCTGAGCCCTCAGGGAATGGCGATGTATTTGCAGCATGATGCTCTTCAGACACATGACAATTTCAGAGCAATTTTGTAGCATTAAAACAGCACTACTAGTGTGTCTTTAACTGGCCATAAATAGAAAACTGGACTTGTTGATCGTGGTTTGATATTCCAAGCTAGGCAGGAACATTCAGCCCTGGCTCGCAACCCGTTTTATCATGAAAAAGAAATTTTGTAGGGTAGATAAGTCAAGAGCTTACTCTTGCAAAATTTCAGCCCATGTCTGCGAGCTGCGGTGAGGCTGCATCGAATATTCAAGTACAGGGAGGAAAGGGAAGGAGGGCTCTTCTTAAGGCTCATTAGAGATGGCAAAAAGCTACAAAGACCACCACCATTTTACACTTGTAAAAATACCCCTAGTAGATTCATATTTTTAATCTTCAGCACAAAAGCTTTGTAGCTGCAGCAAGGTGTTAGTTTCTGATGACTAGCTACCTTTTTTCTATAGCCTCTGGCATTGAAGCTCTCAGTGAAAAGACGCTTTAGAGCTAGTTCAGGCAGTTCATTTTCTGTCAATCAACTCTCAGCCTGGAAGTATAAAGGCAGTAACATGACAAGATTTCTATTTTAATATCTTTACTCTTGATAAGATAATCCTAGAGGAACGGCAGTGATCAAATATTTACAGGCAGTGCTCACTGGCACAGTCTATTGTAAAATTAAATACACAAAATTATGTGGGGATAATGTTAATGTTGTGATATGAGGACAAAAGGCAGCACGCCTGAAATGAAGGTTGACTGTTCTGAATAAATCCTCCTCTGCAGCGGGGACCGGCGCTGCTGGAGCGGAGAGCGGAGGAGCAGCTTCCATTTCGTGTTTGTGACTTTTGCTGCTTCTCAATGGTTTGTTTGTTATTTAAACATATTTACTTACCTAAGAAGATTGATTTTCATGCATGCATTTGTGTGTGTCTCACTGAGATGCACAGTGTGACTACAGCTGGGACCCAGGGCCCTGCCCTGGCCCAGGCCGTCCACACAGGGTGCAGGCAGTGGGCCCTGTGCTGAGGCCCCTCCACCACCACTTTTTAGCCTCATTTTGCTGAGGCTTAGCCAGAGAAAATGAAGCACTGATTTAGACTGAAAGGCCAGCACTAGATAATACGGGAAATTACTCCAGCAATCATCACTCTTTTCTTATCACTATGATGATTAAAGGAGTGACAAAAGCTTGAGCAGAAAGGGATGGAGGTGACACAATTGAAGAGGGACAGAGCTCAGAGCCAGAGCTGGGTCGGAGGGGACAGCACCCCAAAACAGTGCTGGAGCTACCCAGCTCCTGCTCACTGATGGATGTGGCTGTGCCCTGTGTCCTGGCAGGACAGGGCTGCCCTTCCAGCACCTGGTCTCCCAGTGAATGGCATCATGTTCGCTGACTCCCACGTACCCAAACAGCAGATTTTAGAGGGGAGAATATCTTGGAGAAACTCCAAACTGAAGACCGAGCAGTGGTAGCAAAATGTGCGTATCCCAGGATACCTCACCCAGGAGCCTCAGCTTGAGAAGGTGCCAGCAGGTCAGTGCCTGTCCTGCAGTGCTTCCCAACCTGGCAGCCAGCAGGAGCTCATCAGCAGGTCAAATTGCAGCTGATGACTTGGCCACTTTAAGCAGGATTCTTATTTTTATTTTCCTGGAGTTGCCTTCTGAAAAAAAGGAGTTGCCTTTTGAAAAACAGTCAGTGGGAGCAGAGGAGGGTGCCGGAGGGAACAATGGGGGAAATCATCATCCTGAAATGTAAAGCCAAGAAGACTCATGTCCCAATAATCTTTTTATTTTTTTTTTCCCCCAAGAAGAAAAATTGCATTTTCCAGCCAGCCTCTATTCATGAATGATTGTGCAGAGCTCTGCTAATGGGCTGTGCCAAGCTGTGGTCACCCTACAGAGCTATTGGCAGGAGAGGTGGCAAGTTGGAGAGGACTACAAGGGAACTCTGCATGATATTTTTTGATGAGCTGATTATTCAGAAATTTCACAACAGCTGAAATACATCACTCTGTTCTGAAACTCACAGCCCTGCCAAAACACAGGACAGCTTACATGAGCAGCAGCATTTTCTCCTTCACAGCACTGCTGGCCTGTACGTTCGGAACCAGATGCAGGAATCGGACAAGGCTTTTCAGCAGCCATCGACCACGGTGACAGCTAAAGATGGGAGGTGGATAGGAAGACACAGAGCTGAGATAGACGTGAATTAGGTACTTTCATGGCTGTCACTATCCGTGTATTTGCGCTTAAAAGTTTTCCTTTAGCTCTGTGGGTGGTGGAGCACTTTTTTTTATTGCTTCACGGATCCCGCATTAATATATTTTTTTATTTATTTCAGGGGATGCTCATTCCCCAGGTGCCTTTCAGGGTGCTGCCACAAGCCAGAAGCTGACCTCAGCCCCCCCTATTCCAGCCAGGAGCCTCCGTCTCAGACATCATTGTGAGTCTGCAGCCAACTCGGGCTCCTATGGAGACCAAACTCATTTTTCCCTTTTTACAACATTAATTAAAAACAAAGCACTGTGCTATCTCAGCTATTGATCAAATGAGAGCTTGACACTTCGGGGAGGGATGCGTGTGTTTCAGGGGGGTTACAAGCAGCATGGCACTGATTTCTGAAGCACTGCACAAAGACTTCAAGAAGCCAACGTGGCACATCCCCAGTCCCTTGGTCCATCACACCTGTGAGTGTCTTTGAGCCATGTGAGGTGGCACTGACCGCCGTGGAGAGCTGGAGGCTGATGCTGGGAAGGATGTTCCTGCATCTGGAGGGAGAATGATGCTGAATTGCTGAAGGGTAATTAAAAAAAGTCCTCCTTCTGTACTTGTTGAAAGCAATGGAATAATACCTGACTGCTTCACTGATAGCAGGTTTGCCAAAGGATAATTAGCCACCAAAGCTGCACAAGAACTGTAATTGTGGTCTGCATGAGCAAAATGAACTTTTAGTAGAGGAAAAAGCCTGGGAAACTCAGGATAGGGAACATGGTCCTGAGCCACGTAACAGCAAGCACGATTAGCTCTGCCCCGTGGTGTGAAGACACACCATTGGGACTCCTCCACTTGCATGGTGTCCACCCGAGCCCCTGTACAGCAGCCTGCTCTCCACCTTTCTGATTTTTCCCATGTTTTCTCTTTTCAGTGGAGGAGCTCAGTGCCTCGCAGCATCACCCAGTGCAAAGGCAAGCCCTGAACATGCATGCTGTGTGCTAGAGATGACCCAGGTCCCAGTATACGGACAAGTGATTGAGGTAGGAAACAAAAAGTTTGGTTACAAAGACCAGCAATGCCTTCAGCACAGGGTATCCTTGCACTTCCAGCAGGGGAATCTTTGTATAGAATGCTGTGTGAAGAAAATTAAGTCTATAGGAAGGATATGAGCGATCCAGATACCATCCTTAAAGCTCAGGTCTTAAAAAAAGAGCAGGGGGCTTACTCTACATACTGCTGCAGGATGTCATGTACTTCATGATCTGCCTTTTCTAATCTCTTCTTATCTCTCATTCCAATCCTTTCTCATGTCCCTCATCTATTGCAAATTCCCTTTTAAAGCTGGAGCGCAGCACATAAATATTTTCATGCTGCATAAATAGGTTGTTTTGTGCATAATGCCACAGGAGGCTTTTTTTAAAAACAGGACCTTTAGTGCTGTGATAACAGCCTCCTCATTTACACAAATGAAATGTTCCATATAGCTCAGTACTCATCTGCTCAGCAGCCCCCATACAAAATGGTTGGCATGGTGCCCGCTCATCACGGGCTATGGCATTAATATAGAATATTCCATACTTAATAGGAAGCTATTGAGGTTTGGAAATACCTTGCAAATGTAATGGACGCTCAGGTTTTCCATTTAGCACTTTCCCACTACCACTTTGTTTTCCTTCTACACAAAATCACAGATACTTTTTACATATTTAAGTGCAAAAGGGCAACCATTCACGCTGGTCCATTTGTTGCCAGCCTGTCTGCTCACCTTTTCTTCTCTGTCACTTCTTGCCCCCTGACCTTCATTTCCTGTTTATTCAGCCCTTGTTCAGGGTCCAAAAAGTGCAGACACCATCAAAATGGCCTTTTCATTTACTCTGCCTGGAAAAAGAAATTGCATTACAATAGCTACAATTTTTCAAAGGGCTAAAATGGAAGATACGGATTGCCGTATCACGTCATGGTAAATCTTTGAAATCAAACCTGCTTTTCAGGAGCAATATTTTAACAGCAACACAGTAGAATCTGAAAATAAAGATCAGTGATTTTCCTCTAGTGTTTCTATTTACATTTGACCAGCAGAAAGACTTCAAACCAAAGGGCTGAATTCCTCTGCACTATATAGTGCAGAGAGACTAAGGGAAAATTATGCTGTATACCTTTGTCCATTGTGTATTTTCACACTTCTCAGGTCAGGGTGTGACCCTACAGGGCAGACTATTTTGGAACATTTTTATTTATTCTGGACAGTGAGCACACCGTGCTGCCAGGCACACAAAGCACTGCCTGACTCTGGTTTGGACCTGATCCTAAACTCCCCCAGCGCTCAGGTAAACCTGCACCCCACGTCCCCCCTCTGTATGGCTATCACTGAAGGACTTGGCACACACTACTTCCCATCCTGGTTCAGGGGACACAGAAGCTTTGGCTGTAACTTCCCCACAATTCAAGGGCAAGGTTATGGGTGCTCTTTTCATGCACATCTTGTAGACTCGTTTCTTCTCCCTTCCATCTGTTGGCTTCTTTTTTCCTTCATTATGTGTTAGCAATCAACAACCAACCCATGGCACGTTCCTTCCTTCGCAGGGCTCTGAACACAGCATTTCTTGCTGAGGGAGCGTTCCACACGAGTGGCTTCTGCTCACGTTGTCTGTTGCTGCGAGGGGGACTTTCATGCCAGTCTAACCCTAATGCGATGACTATCACATTAGCAGCTTTACATATTCATTGATTTGCAGAAGTGTTTGGTATTGCCTTAAGCTCCAGAACCTTTGTGACAACGCATTAGCAGTGACAGAGAAAGGAAAGATCTTCAGAAGGGCTACAAATTTCTTGTTCTACTATCTTATCTGGCAAAACAGTAGCTCTCCAAGTTTATCTTCTCTAGTCTACAACAAAGCCTTGTTTTTTATGAAATGTCATCCTGCTAAAAGATCTAATTTTTCTTTGATACAATAGCCCACATATAATAACTGAATCTGAAAAAGCACAACACGGAGTAACCACTTTGTAATGTATCTAAACACAGCAGCTATAATGTTTTGCTAGCACTTTATTTCAATTTAGATCAAGGGACAGTTTTAAAAGATTTGTTCCCAAGTACACAATTCAGAAAAATGTGACTTACTACTCAGAGCAGTACTTTGACTCAGTGCTGTTAGTTGTCTTAGCTGAAATTCATCCTTGATGATATCCAAAGGTCCAATAAAATTTTCCATGAAAGAATCCTCCTATTTGTAGAACATAATAAAATTGTTCAGCTGCAACTTCAGGGCCACTGAGAACCAGAAAACGAGGTCTTTCTGGGGAGTTTCTTATGTCATGCGATGTTTTTCAAACACTTTGTTACCTGAGAAATATCAAACATACCAGTTAAATATAGTAGTATCTTTGATCTGTGCTAGTAAGACAAAATGTAAGGCTGTTTACTGCTAACGAGTTAGGTGCTCATTAGTGTGTTCCATCAGGAAACACTGACAGGGACAGGCAAAAGGAAATGTTCAGTGTTAAATCCACACACAGCACATTTCAGCTCCTATTACAGCCTGTGTTACAGGAAAAGGAGAAGATTGTTGCTTGCAACTACTTTAAAAATATATAGCAGAGCAAGAAAGAGAAGCATTTGTTTGATTTATTATATACTTTTTTCAATAAAGTTCACTTCCAAATAATACTAATGCCTTGCTTTCACATTGTGCTTTTCCTTCCTAAATCACAAAGCACACTCCAAAGGAGGTCAGGATCATTTTACAAAAAACAAACATGAAGTGAAGCCGCCTCTCTGATGTCACTGAGTAAGACAGCACAGTCCTCAGCTCTGTTGACCGCTACTCATAGGAACAAAGGATTAGAAAGGGCATCGTGTCATCAAATCCAGCTTCTCACTCTTCAAATCAATTTTGCTACAATCTCATGCAAGAGTCTTTGGCGTGCCTGATCTGTTATATAAGCTCGGCAAATGCTCTTTCAAAATCATCATCCCCTGTATATCCTCACCCATCCTGACCCTGTTGTGGGACTCTGTACCTAATGCCAAAGCATTACACATCAGCAACGAGGGACCATTACTCCGAAAACATCATCTGTCTCAGACATGGGAAGATGAGTTGGGATTCTCTTCCTATGACTGCTCCAATGTTATGCATCTCTCTCGGTGGTCCTTCCCAGTAAATGACCTGTACTAGGTGCCATGACAGACCTGGAGGGTGTTCCTGAAGCAGACAAATAGAAATGTTGAGAGCCTGACAACTGCAGCTGAGTACAGCTGTAAAAACCACTCGCTGACTCCGTGCACAAATTCGTTATTACAGTGTTAACCGTAGGCTTGTGGCAGCCCAGGGTGCTAACACAAGTGGAGCACATACCTGTCTTTTCATGTACAGACTGATATCCTGGCAAACAACAGAGCCTCAGATACACCCAGTCCAATGTATTTCCCATGTCCATCACACCTCTCCGTTTTCAAATAGCTTTTTACCAGAGGCGTTATTATTGCCTTTCCACCTACACAGCCTCAATCCTGAAATACAAAGGTAGCTCTCAAGCTCCGAGGTCACGTTCAAGTTGCTGGTTGGAGTGTCTCTCTGGGCAGTTTTATTATGCAGCAGCAACAGCAATAGGATAACTCGATACAAACCTTTGCTAATAATTCAGCATGAAGTGGACTTTTTGCTTGGTATCTTCAGTTTTGTACTTCAGATCATGCTTAGAGCTGGCTCCACTACTCAGAAAGTTGTATCAGATTATTAAACAGAAAGCTGTTACCCAACTGTTAGACGAGGGCATGGCCCCCGATCTTGTTTCCCAGGGCTGTGTGCAAGGCTTGGAGCCTTGCTGCTGTTCTGGCTGCAACTCCCCAGCCGCCCACTTCTTTGTTTGATTGTCTTTTCTCACTGAAACATATGTTTCCCTTTCAATGGCATTTTGAGCAACAGTTTCCATTGTATGCCCCTCTTGCCTGACACTTGGGTGGCAGCCTGTAAATTACTTGGCACGTGTTTTAGGAAGGAGGGTCCAGCTGCTTAGCAAATGCATCTTTTTGCAGTTTTGAGGGCAAGGAATTAGCACCATTTTAGCATGAGCTTGGGTATAAAAGTCCTTGACCACAGTTGGTATCATCCTTGTTAGAAGTTCAGCATTGTCCTCTAACTTGTGCCTTTCATTTGAGATCCTGCAATATAATGCCCATCGGTTGTGCTTGGCTTTCTCCATTTTCCTCTCATACAATGACGTGACACATACAAAGACTAATGGATCACACTAAAAATACTTGGTATTTGACAGACAGCTCAGGTAAGCATTTAGGCTTCTGGATATGCAAGTTAAGAGAACATCTGTCCCTCTGTCAGCTTCCTTTGCTACCAGTAATGCATTTGCAGCATTGCCTTTATGCGGCACAATCTCCTCTGCGTCTCTGGCCGTGACATTTTTACTGTAGCTATAATTACAGGATCCAAGCAGTGCAGTATGAAATTCAGGTACCCTTTACAGCTGAATTAAATGTCCACCTATAGGGAAATGGAAGTCCAGAGAATGAGATACATAACTTTTAGCACAGTACCACTTACATCCTCAAAACAGAGCTCTGGAACAGGTGTGAGAATAACATTATGTTTACAGTGGTCTCCTGCAAGAGTAAGACATTTCACTTACAACTGCAGCTAACTCAATTTGAAGCTTGATTTTCATAAGAATAATGATATGCTTCAACCAGAAGAATAATCAGCATTGATGTGGAGGCTGCTGTGCACTAACACACCACATTGACCTCGGGAAAGCCTTTTGCTCTGAGCCTTCTGGGGTGGGTATTACTGCTATTCAGAGTCACGGCACTTCTCCAGGCTGTTTACATCTTCCTTGAAGAGATAATTTAACTCCTGTGCATAAACCTTCCTGCTGCAGACGTGGTGGCTCTGGATGCTTTACACTTCAAAAACACCAGCAAAGACCAGATTATGTTTGTCTGTGGAATTTCCGCTGATATTAACTTTCCTTCCATTCCATTGAAATGACAAAAAGATTACTTTATCTCTAATATACAGCAGGAAAAAAAAAGTTTTGGGTGAAAAAGCATAGACCCTATGATCCGATCCATCTTCTCTTTGCTATTTCCAACTACTTAAAGCATAATGTCATACTAAAACACACACTTGGAGTGCGGCGCTTTGTTCTGACAGATTGTTATGATGTTTTCCAAGGTGACCTTCATAAAACATGTTTCTTTTGAAGCTTATATTTCACTCTCAGGTCATAATAGTTTCACACAGACAAGCAAACTGTCAGCTCCTGCTTTCTAATTAATGGTTCCTGGAGGCTGCTGAGTGGGGGATATAATTAATGGCACTTAAGTCTGGAGTGCAGAGAAATCTATAGCTGATTACTAGGATGTGCATTTACATTGGGATTATATGCAAACAATTCCTAAGTGCAGCCACAAACAGTTCTCAATGATGCTCTTGGGGAAGTCCCCAGGACCAGGCACCACCTCAAGCCTTACTCCAGTGTAAGCACTCAGAAAACTGCCCTGTGAACGGAGCAAGGCTGGGTACTCATCTCCAATGATCCTACTCCTCACAGCAGAATTCACAGCATGTTGCATTTACTGTGGTTGCACGGTGATTCTGCTCACTAAGGTGCTGTCTGCAGTGGAGCAGCACCTATTGCAGAAAATACCTCTCGCTGTGTCTGTGCTGTGGCATCCACCCAGGAGACAGCCTGCTCCTTGTTCCACACTGCCCAGGTGCAGCATCTTCTGGCTGTGTACACACCACACACATCCCACTCCAAGGCATTATCATCATTCTGCGTTTTTATTCAGTTCAAAGTGCCAGAAATAATGGGAGGGCTTTTCTTAATAGGCAGGCAAATAAAGGTTTTGTGAGCCATCTTGTCACACTTGCCTAAATTTAAGCAATGTGGTGTGCTTGCTCTGGTGCTCGCACTTGCACGTGCAGCATGAACGATCAGAGGTGCTGGAGCAAGACCAGATGCAAGCCAAATTGCCAGTTTAAATTCCCTCTGGTCAGCTGCTGCTAACGGTGGTAATTTCCCTGCTGAAGTTAATAGAACACCATCTTTTCATGCATGCTGATATCTTGGTACAGAAGAGGCAGTCATGAGGCAGGATGAGTGCTCTCAAAGAGCAAGATCATCTCTTTCACAGTGGGGTGAAAAAAATGAATAAAATTTGTATTCTCTGACAAAGTTTAATAGACTACATTCTCCAGAAACACAGACTGGGGATGAAGGGGAAAACTGACATTAGAAATCCTGCACCACGGTGCAGCCCAGGTTATTTTGAGAGATTTTAAAATGAATTTTGCGTGTTGAATGACAAGTATTCAGATGATTAAGCAATTACGAGCTATGGGATGTTTGCAGCTCAAAAAGCACTAGGCAACAGAATATCACTGCCAATATCCTTTATGCAATGGGACATTCTGACATCATACTTAAGACTGACTACTTTTCTAATAGCATAAAAATATTCCTTCAGTTGCGCATAAAATAGGAAAACAACTACTGACTCTTGTGCAGCCTGGTTCTTTCTTGAGAAACACCACCACACGTTGAAACTGCCTTTGAAGAGAGACATTCTTCATGTCCTATCTGAAGGTGAGTAACCCTTTTAATCTTTATCCTTTTTGCTGGCATGTGTACCATAATTTAAAATGCACAAAACAGACTATCGAAACAGCTAGGAAAATTTAAAAGGTGCATCTGAAAAGAGGCTTGGAAGTTAAGATACTGCATCAAATCCTGCTCTTTGAGCAAGGAGTCCTTCCTCATGGTTTAACCTCCAAGACTGATCAGTTAGCAAACACAGTCAACACAAGAGTAGGAACGCTGCCTGAAGAGGTCAAATCTTGGTGCTACTAAGCAAGACAGTGACTAACTGGGGCAATGAGATTTTAAATATCCTTTCCATAAGAAGGTTGTTTTTTTTTTTTTTTTTCCCCATTTTCTTATCCTTCTTCAGAGTGGCATCAATCTTCAGCTCTGCAGATGCAGTGCTGTGAGCAGCCCCATGGAGCCCGCACACACTGGGGGTATTCAGGAATTGACCCCCTTAGAAAACAAGTCTTTCAAAGGAGATGGGATACAGTAAGATGGGAGCAGAAGACCAGAAACACACGGAAAAAACAAATTAATTCACTGATGTCAATTTCACCTACTCTTGGCTATTGCACACACAAATTATTTAAAGACAAGTATTTTCTTTAATCAAGTGGCTGGATATCTCCAGCCATCTGGGTACTGATGTAGAAGCACTCAGCCACGCCTACTCAACCCACCAAGAGGGATCAGCACCAGCATATGTAGCAGGAAGAGAATTAAGAGCTTCTTGCTTTGTTCAAGGGTTTCTTATGAAAGTCATCTAAAAGTCCTTTGTGATCAGATAACCTATAAATACAGATAAAAAGGTGCTCCTGTACCTAATCAAGTCACACAGGAGTTGTGACAGTTGGTGAAGGACTTCTGATAAATGTAAGTGCAGCTAGGAAGGTTCTGAGACACTGCTCAGTCTGTCCAGGCTAATCTAGCTGAGCTGGGCTTCCTTGAACAAAACACTTAAGTAGAAAAATAATGCATGAGGCCTTAAAAATTGCCATCTGTTGGCTCCAGAACATACACATTCAGCTCTTTCTGACTTTCCCTGTGCTGCATGAAAAAACTCAAGTCAAATAGTGTCCATGTAAACTTATATATGGCAAAATAAATCCTTTGTAGGTGAAAAACAAAAATAGCTTTGAAGGAGAATGCATATAACCTTGCTAATTTGCCAGGAGTTTTCAATCTCCATCATTTTAGAAGCAAGGTTAAGAGAGTAAGTAAAGGTTGAGAAATTCAGAAGGTGCTCAGATACACCTTTATCAGAGGTTCAGATCCTGAAAGCTCAGAAGCAAAACAATGTCAGGGAGAAGAGATTGACAGTGATGCCTTGCATTGGGAACCAAGGGTTGGAAGGACTGCTTGTACTAAGCAAAATGCTCTCATGATAATGATGCTGCTGAGATATAATTTACCAGCCTGTTCTAGGAAAGGTAATGACCTTAATATCAGGGAGAACTTATCAAGAGGTCATCCATGCAGAGACACGCTGATTTATTTTCATAATAAATGGAAATAAAAGTCCAGTCACATGTTTAAATTCATTCCTGCAAGCCAATTCCATCTATACAGCCTTGTTTTTAGCATCAGACGGGGCTAAAAGCATTTTACTGATACATGGGGATCTAATTCCAACCCCTTTGAGAACCTCTGCATGAATGTACTTGAAATTCATTTCTAAACAGATCAAAAAAACCACCCCAATCTCAGACCTACCAAATATATAATGAGGAATATCACTGCATTGGAATAGGGATATGCTATTTTATTCTAAGTACTATTCATTTTCTCTGTGCGACGGATGAAGCACTACAGAATGCCTCTGTTAGTAGAGAAGACTGTTTACATATGTATTATCTGAGGATGCGGCCTTTCTGCCTGAGTCGCGCATTTTTTGAGATATAGAAAAGAGTGTATCTACAAACAAATCCAGCAGCCACTGTGGAACCTCAACTGTGTAGCCCAAACACTGTTTCTGGCCCTTGATGTTTCTGGCCCAACTGGATCAGTCACAGATGCTGAGGACAATCTTCCTCCACTCATGCATCACACAGCTTCCTCTGTGTCAATCCACAGAGGTGTTGGCACAGTTAATTTGTTTGGAGAAGCTGGTGTTTTTGCTTCAGACAGCAGCATGGTCATCATGCAAGTGAAAAACAGAAAGGAGAGAGTCCAATAAACCATTCCAAATGGAGAGGACAGAATGGCACAGAAGATATAGCTGCCACGCACGTGTGCCATGTGTGTGCCATGTAGTTTAGCTCAAGATTTTTCAAGCTGGGCTGCAAGCAGTGAGTCACAGGCAGAGAGGAGGGATATTTACGGGATTTTGGTTCTTCAGAGGAAAAAATATGCAAGTCAGAAATGACAGAGAAATGAGAGTGCTGGATGATGGCAAACAACATATGGGGAACAGGGGAGAGGGAGCTTTTGGCATCATTGCTGCAGCACACATCCCGGCGTAACTCTTACTGATCTCCGGGGGCCAGTTCATTGCTACTGAAAGAATCTGGCTTCTGGGACTCCAGGTACAAAATGAAAACCTCTCTGTTCCCAGAGCACCAATGTTAGTGTTTGCCAAGTGCTTCCTCTTTTCTATTCTTCCCAACATATATTTCTTTTCTTCTAGGGCTGGTGGAAATTTAGCAGAACAGGCAGTTTTCCAGGAGGCTTAATTTTGAGTGTTGAATTGATCAGATGATTTAAGAAGTGCAGGAGGAAGTTAGCATTTGCATATACCACTCTACAGTCTGTATTCTGCTGAGATTTTTTTACATGTAGGGGTATGTGCATATCTGGCTGGACACAGCCACAGGATACATTAGGACCGGCATTCCCCTGGAACAACTGCTGATGATTCTGATTTCCAGGTGGTTTTTTTTTTTTTTTTTTTTTTCCTCTCTGGAAACTAAAAGCTCTAAGATGGTGCTTATTTGTTCAAGAAGGAGGATGTTATTTCAGCCACTGTTGGAGCACTGTGTCCTTTTCAAACAACACAAACCTAAGAGCTCTCCTTTCTTTTGTTCCATTCTAAATATCCTCATGTGTCCTTAAGAAGCCTAGAGAGGACTGAATAGTTTTGGGTGTTGCAGGAGAAAGTTAATGTTCATTACCTCTAATTTTCTTGAAAATACTTCTTCAGAATTGCTGCTTCAGCTGCCATTTCCTCTTCTGTCCTCCACTTGTCAGGGGAATCCTCTTTGTCATGTCGCTGCAACTTTTTTGAGGGAAGAAGAAAAAAAAAGTTTGTTGATGGTTTTTGCAGTTTTATTGTCAAAATCAAGACATGTCTGACTGAAACTAATCAAAGTATTCCATGTGTCTGTGGGGTGGAGGGACCTGGTGATAGAAAGATGAAGGGTGAAGGTTACTGGTTTGGAGTGATGACAGCAGTAGGATTAGTTAACTGGCTCTGACGGATTTACGATGATAACGCAAGGTGCCAGGGTGAGTGATGGGCAGCGACAAAGTTCACCTTTGTGAGCTGATGCTCAGATACTTCGCGAGTCTTTGATGCAAAGCTGGTGGGTAATAGGATAACAAACACTGGCAGCTTGAAGTGCCCATTATACCAGTGGAGTGGTCTAGGCAGAAGCCTCCTGGACACCTTGTCAGTAATTCATGTAAAAATTTCTCTCTGCTTTTTCCTCTTCCCATGGGGCCAGCTTTCTCATCAAAGACCTATTGTGATAACTAGGCCCTGTTGCAGCTGCTTCGCATCAGCAGTTTATACCAGCAGTTTTCAGAAGAGATACATTACCTCTCTGTGTGCAAGTCATTAGTCCTTCCTTGCCCTTGCTGAAAGTAAGGTATATCCCTACTTCAGAAAGAAAACTTCTTTTAAGAACACTATATTCCATCAGTGATTTAACGGAAAAAAAAGATCAAAACTTGTGAAACAGTTAATTTTTGAATCTAGCTGCATAATACACCTGCAAAAATGAGTTCTGTCCCACATGTAGTAAGCATTAAGCGACAACAAGCCAGACCTGAAAATTTCAAAGCCATCTACTGCTTCTCCAGACGAGAGAGTCCTATTTTATGGCAAGTACCATGTTGTAGCACTTGAGAGACTATTTGTACACATGTACGCTCAAAGAATCCCTGCCACTCATCAAGGGAAGATTACATTAACAACAGGCAACAGAAACATTTGCATTAATTGCTTAAGTATTGAGATTTCCAGTGTGTCTCTAGGTACAGAGATAAGTACAGATTGCATTAACAGCATCAGTGCTTCTGAAGAACACTGTAATATCAACTCTTTGTTAATGTCACAAACAAAGCTGGAAGCTAAATGAATTTACACCTTTTATTCCTGGACAAATTTTAGTACAGAAGATGAAGCAGTTAAAAGCAAAGATGAAACAATATTGTACCTGCCAAGCAAACTTCATTACTGTATATGGCATGTTTAGCAATAAACTAGGATTGTTAGCATATATCCAACTCACACATACTTTTATTTCTGCTGTGTTTCTCCAATTCTAAATTTTGCTGCCAGCTACAGTCCCGTGCAGTTTTACATTCTCCAATACAGATTTCTTTCTGCTCAGCAGATGAAGCTGCTTTAGAAAGCTATTTCCTTTCATGCCAATATGATACAATAGCTGTAGGCAAATTAAAGTGTATTACTGTTTGACTAGTATAGAACTAATCTGCAGTGCTACATTAGCTCTAGGTGTGTCATAAATTCATCTCGTAAAAATGCTATAGAATTACGGAGAAAGATTTACATACCAGGAGCAGGTATACTGTACATGCAGTCAACACACATCCTTTGTGCCACTGTCCACACCCATGTGGCACACAGGTACCACAGCTAAAGCTGCCAATGAGAGCAGTAGCACACATCACCTTACACTTCCCATAGACGGGAGTGCTCACACTACACAAGACGATGCACTAGGACGAGCCAAGTGGTGGTAAATCAATCGTTTGTCTGAGGTGTGAGCTGGTTTTCTAAAAACGGAATGTCTTGCTCATTTGACCTGGCATCAGCAGGAGGCAGCAGCTGGAAGGCAAGGGTGGGCAGCCTGTGGTCCTCCAGGTCTCCTTGCTTAACCTGCCAGAAGTGCTTTTAGTGATGCCTTTGGCTGCTGTTCTCCCTTGCTGTCCCGTTTCTGTGCAGAGCAGGCAAGAGCCAACTCACTGGTACAGAGACTAGTAAAGCAGGGATTTAACCTGTAGCTTTGATTTTAATTTTGCTTGTATTGAATGAATTGCCATGGTATTTTCTACACAAATGAGCTTCACCATCTAACTATAATCAAATCATTCCCTTTCCTGCTGTACCTGAGGGAGGAAGCAGCGTTTCTTGGTATCTGAACAGCAATTCCCTCTGCAAGACTTTGCAGAGGCACTTGGAGCAGGGTGTGCCTACATGGAGCCTTGCACTACTGTAGCCCAGGGAACACACCGAGACACGGACAGGGCAGTCACAACCTTCAAGTCACTTTCTGTAGAGATTCAATCTAATTACCATTTAAAAAACTGCTGGTACATGAGGGAACATAAAAACATAAAAGAAAGGAGACACAAAAGCACCACACCAGATAGACAAGACATGCTGCTGCAAAGCCCCCGAAGCCCCAAATTCTCTGAAACCAGACGCAAACCTGTTGTTGTATTACAGGAGTAGATCAAGAAGGCAAGAATTAACAAAAAGATAAGCAACAAGATCAGTGTGGTTCAGATAACTCTGAAAGGATAGGATAAGGCGGGAAGGCATGAATATTTCTTTTAAACAATCCTTATACTATTATTTTTTTTGCTTTAGGTAAATGTTCTGGGCAAACACAGATGCACATCAGTCAATTCTGTAATCGCAGTTGCCCCAATTACACACTGTATCTGGTTCAACATTCTTCAAGCACTAAGACTCTTGTTTATAACAGTACATCTTCTTGCCTTGCAGTACAAATAAATGCACTGTTTCTAAGATATGCCCTTCTTCAAGCAGATCATTACTGATGTCTGACTTCTTGGGCTTCCTGATAAATTATCCTCTTCTTTCACCTCAAGCAGAAAATGCTCTTCCACCAATAATCTATGACTGTCAGTCTTGATTACTTGTAAACAGTGAAGCTCTTTGAATATTTCTGCTTGTGAAAAGTGTTCATTTTCTCACTCATGTCTCCCAGTGTGAGATGCTGGCAGACCTGACAGCTGTGCTTTATGTTATTTTATTAAAGTTGTTAGTGCTGCAGAATGGTCTACGTTTTTATCACTGCAATTCTTAAGGGAAAAGCAATATTGTTTTAGAACAGATTCACATTGGGGAACCTTTGCTTCTTGCCCTTTGCTGAGGAGCCCAGAATTCACAATGCAGCAGGCTATGGTGAACCCAGGTCCAGGACTAGCTGTTGCTTGAAATAACATCTATATTATGGTGTATTCTACTTATAACATCAGCAGGAAAGCAACCTATGTTAACAGAGCAGTAGCTGAAAGTATCATGGAAAAAAAGCTCTTATGTTAATTAACACTATTGTCACTCTCCATGAATATTTACTGTTGGTACTTAAGAGTTTATAACTTCCAACACATTTAACTAAAAGAAAAATCATAGTGGTGGAGAGTAATTACACCAAACTACTGCAACACAACAAAACTGAATTGCTTCATCAATTACATGACATAACACTCTCAAAACCTGCAGCTGAAAAAAAAAAGAACACATTTTTGCCAGCAGTTTGGGTCAGATATTAGGCATTACCCTGCTGGCATTGTTCATTATAACCAATACACTACGGGATAGTCAGGCATCTTTTCCCTACTGAATTCCTACATTTGGGTGAAATCTGCAGAATGATGTTTCAGCATCAGATGAACACACGAACTGTGAGGAGGAGGAAAGTCTCATCTCCACTCTCCATAGGCAACCAATTTCCAGAGACAAAAATGAGCGCATAGCTGCCGCACATACCTCTTCCTCCAGCACCCTTATGGACCCAGAGCTGTGTGATGAAAACACACCCAGAGCACACCCCTGCCCCTATTTCTCAGGCTGCAACAAGCAGATAAGGTGGGGCTTCATCCTGAACATCTTATCCTAGAGGAAAGCAACTGTGGGACTGAGTTGGCCATGGCTCCTCAGCCATTTGGTGATGCTAAGGATCTCTTGGTACTGGAGCTGATTTCTTCTTCTTCTGCCTTTATTGAACTTAATTTCTTTAACTTGATTTTAATTGCCTTCTTTGCTCTTTTTTCCTTGGAGTTGTCCTTCTTGCTCTTTTCCCTCAGTGCATTTTTTCTCTTTTTATTTAGCTTACATCCTCCTAAGACTTCATTTTCACCTCTCCCCATAATGTAATTAACTGTGACTTTCCCTGCTATCATCTGTGCCTCCTGCTATGCTGTACCCTTTCCTCATCCTCCGCTGTCTTCCCAGAGGGAGTGGGAAGCCTCCTCTGCATGCCCCACCTTGGTCCCAGGGAGGGCAAAAACATGGGCAGAGAGTAAGCACGGCACGTTCACTCTCAGCACCTACAAGACATCGTGTCAATGCTGCGTGCAAGGCCTGGCTGCCCCACATCAGCTGCTGCAGGATCAGAACCTGTCTCTAAGCCGCCTTTGCCCTGGTCCCCGCTCCCAGCCTGAGAGCTTCGGAGCTTTCTGCATCTTTGGGCCTGTCTCAATATTTAATTACTGCTACAAGACTGCTGTAATTTAATCACTTTAATTTACAGTAAACGCTGCAGAAAATAACCCCACATCCTATAACTTCCTCATCTGCTGACTTTGCTTAAGATCCTATGTTACATCAATACCTGCACGTGCATGGAACAGATCTCCGATTTGGGGGTGTTTTTTACTTGCTACATTAAATATCAGTTATTGAAAGAAATTAAGAAGAAATCCAAGTTACCTGTATTCTAGGTGGCTATTATGTATTTTTAAAGCTATCTGCTGAAAAAACCCTTCTCTGATTATCTCACCAATTCTTGAAATACACTGTTACCTCGACTACTGATGCTATCCCTGCAAAGCATACATTCCATAGATCCCATTTCATCAAAGCTGTATTTTAAAGTGGGTATTTACTTTTACTTCTCATTGAGTCTTTGCCGTAATGACTGTAAATATTTTTTCAGTTTTATTGTTTTGCTTTGGGAAAAGACTTGAACCTCATACTTCATATGGACACATGAATAACTGCATGCTTTTCAGCAAATCACTTAAATGAAGAGAATTTTGTGGAAATACACAAAGGTTAAGTAAAATCCCTAAGCATACGTGCTTAAGTGCTTTGCTGAAATAAACACTACAAAAAGCTAGTTTCTAGCAATTCTGCATACAGAAGTGACTAGAAAAAGATAAATACAAAAGGCATCCTAAGCAATTTGCTTTTTAAAGACGAGACCGACCACAAGCAGAATGATGGTTGTATAGAAAACACATTTGCTGTTCAGTGAAATACGTAGATTGCACTCTGAAGAGCTCAAATCTTGACAGACATCCAGTCTGGCTCCATCTGAGACAATTCTTGAAAAGTGAGCACATTACAACGGAGATACTTGAAGGAATATCCACCACGGTAAGAAGTCCTGCCAAAGGCTTGGAGAACTGCTATTTACAGTCTGATATGAATCCAGGCAAGAATCTTTAAGTGTGTTTGGATACATTTTCACTCTGTTTTCAAGTAGAAGAAGTTGCCCATTATCCTCCCAGATAGCAGAATATGTCACAAGCACCTCTGCAGTCTTCCTCACCTGGAAAGAGCAGGTAGAGGGATGTGGGGGACTTCCTAAAAGCATTTCCTATTGAGAACTGTCTACATGAGAGAGATGTTTTGCACAGAGCCCTGGGCAAGAAATGGCAATGTCATCAGCGTGATAATGCTGAATGCACAACGTTCTACTGTGTGCACAGCCTGCCATGCAACATTACTCATTTGGAAAAAGGCTATTTTTAATCAAGAAAAAGCACTTTAATCAAGGATAGAGTCAGTGATTCAAAAATTTCATGCAGGTGCATGTATTACTTGACTGAAAGCATTTTCCCAAAAGGTCAGAGCTGCCGAGAGACGTGCATGTCCCAGCCCAGCAGCAGCGAGGACCCCAGGGTGCCCGTACCAGGCTGATGTATTCTGGCTCTCAGCACAGGGAGCCTCAAAGTCAGAACTTACCTTGCTAATCCTCTTAACTTTATACAAATATTTGCCATACCCTAGGCACACTCAGTAAGATTCATGACGTGCCAAAGAAGACACATTTGTGTTAGGGAGGTTGATTCAGTTTTTCTTTTGTATTTTTCCACTGGCACAAAGGAAATCAGGTCCCAGGGCACATGCAGAGAGGGGGTTCAGCAAGTGGTGGGGATGTGAGCATGCCCCCAGCTCCTGGGGAGATCTTCCCTCCTCACCACATCCCCGGGAGCTGCAGGAAGAGCTCACAATGGCCACAGCAGAGAACAGATTTCTTCATGGCAGGGAATGAGAGTACTCCAACCAAACAGCTCCTCTGGAAGAGATCTCCCCTGCCTCTCCTCCCCAGCACCTAGCCCCTCAACACTTCTGAAATTAAAAAAAACCACCCAATCAATGTGTCCTGGAGCGACTTGCGCTCTGAGTCACTTTCTACACTGACTATAGGAAAATTTTAACATTTCAAATGTCAGAACTGACACATGCTGCAGACTGGAGGCAAACCCCTGTGGTTTCAAAGCCTGCTTCTCTCTGTGCTTCCAGCAGCACTCAGGGGACCCCTCACCCGCCAGCAGACCTCCCCAGGACAGCCCTGTCTGCCTTCCTGCTGCTCTCAGCATCGCAGCTCTCCTGGATGCAGCTACATCCCCAGGATGGCCTTTCCCTCCCAGGCATCCCTCAGATACTTCTTCGGCTTTCAGCTTAGTGCATACAAGGCTGCCCTGCCTCGGAGATTGCCTCCCCGGGATTTAAGGGGCCAATACCATCTAGTAAGTAGGCACTAAAATAGGTTGAGGAATAAATTGCTCTCGTTTAACATTCACTCTGAAAAATATGGCTGCATTTATTATGCAGTATATTGTTTTATATACTGTTTTGTTATAATAAGTCATGTTTAAAATGTCATGACATTTAAATCAACAGCAATAAGAGGGAAATACTGAAAAAGAGCAAGATCAAAAAGGATTTGAAAAATCCTAGTGAAATGTTATGGGCTGAACTCCATGGATTAAGCAAAAATAAAGTGGTTGTTCCCAGGTCTGGGGGCAGAGGGAGGGGTGCCCCCACCATGAGCTGGGTGGCTGGGGCTGGCTGTGCCCAAGGGACTAGGGACTGAGGCAAAGCCACCATGGTGCTGTGTCACCGTGTGGGTTTAGTTCCTCTGTGCCATCCTTTGCCACTGAGCCACCACAACACTCTGGAAAACACAGCTGAATACATCCTTAGAACTTGATAATACCATTTGTCTCAGAGAGGAGCTTTATTTCAATGCCTGTTCTAAGTTATACAAATGAACTTTACATATAACATAAAAGCTTACTTTAATGTGGCTTCTCAGCCTTTGAGGAAACACAGAGACTGTCTACCACTGATGATTTACATGCATAATGACAGATTTTCACCACAAAGACTTTTGATGTTAAAAAGAAAATAACTTGGATCAGAGGAGCTACGCTGTTACCACAGATTTTGCACTCATCTTTTCTATCAGGTCTGGACCCACATGCCAGCATCCCTCGCTGCTGCCTCCATGCTTCCTCACCCCCCGCCAAGGGGAAAAACAACAACAACAGCAACAACAAGACAGATGGTGATGCAACGAAACATTAAACCCAATCCCAATACCTGAGCTGTACCATGAATATTTCACTGACGCATAGGGTAGGAAAGACAACAAAATGACCTTTTCTAGCATCTTAAGGGATATCTAACCTTGTAATTGCCATAGACACAGAGGACACACAAGATGGAGACCATGACTACTTAAAAGCTGTGTGTATTTTTTTTAAAAATTAGTAACTCAATGTTCCCATTATAACCTGCCAATATGAATGACATTTACTCTTGCTCTGAGAAATGAAAGAAACTCTAAAAGACAGACTGCATTAAGAGTCTATTGATATTCCACTGACCTAGTGGCATACGAACCAGACAAGTTTTGTCAAGGGCAAATGCCCCGGAGTCTGAAAATTCATTTCTTAAAGTAGCAGCAAAGGAAAAAAAATATATATATATACCCTCAATGTCCAGAATATTTATAAAACCAAGTATAGACTTGCACTTTCTTGATGTTACAATGGCAATATAAGGCACTAGACCCAGATATGGGGGCAGAATTAGAGATTTCAGATGGTCAATCAACTCTTCCAGTATTCCTAGGAAGTTATTATTGCCATAAAACTTAAATGAGATGCTCCCTTAAGAGACATCACATGGGCTTTCACGCAGCTTATTTTTTCTTATCGTACAACCATCACAAAGTTACACATAGCAGAATATGGTCTAAGACCTTCCTTTGCAAGGGATGGATGCAAGAGGTGTGAGCTGTGCAAGAGGACCCGATGCTGCCTGTACTGGTGGGGGGGACCAGACAAAGAAAGTGGAAGGAGAGTGGGGAGCAACTTGGCATTGTTCAAGCAGGCTCCTTTATCCCCTAAGATCAACCTCTTAACTTGTACGCTAAACCAAATGAGAACAGAAAGTCTCAGACAAGGGACCCAACATAGGAGCAACACAAGAGCCTTTATTTTGTTTGTTTGTTTGTTTGATGAAGCTCAGACTGGGATAGAAGTGGCTTTTTCAGGGGGTGGAGGGGCACAGGCTGCCTTCACTTTAAGGAGGAATATATTTGCTCCTCTTCCAAGCTGCAATGTTGGCCTTCTGTTCAAATTCTTTTTCTGGGGAGTAAGGCCACAGTTGTACCCACATTATGCCCACGCGGAAGAGTAGGGATGGCATTATAGCCCAGAAATATCATACTCCGTAATAGATTTCAGTGAACGGACTGTGAATTTGGGTAAAATTAATTTTAGCTCGTTAAATTGTGCAGTTAATTAAGGCTGATAGCTTCTACTAGTAGAAAGGCGTTTTTGATGAAAATACATTGAAAATCTTATTAAATTGCCTAGTAAAAAAAATCAGATGCCCATGCTGTGTCTTCCCAGATACCACCACGTTTCTATACAGAAATCCTGTACTGATACCATTTGCATAACAATTAATATTTAATATGCAGATTCCAGTGTCATTGCTTTTGGACAGAATTAATGTTCAAACCTTTGAGCACATATTTTAGAAATATTCATCTTGAAAACTCACTGCAACTTTATTTGCAGCATTAGACACTGGCAGCCGGTCACACCTTCTTAGACCACAGCTCAGAGAATGTGCTTCAGAGCTATAGAAAATCCCACACTTCATGGATGAGGTGATCACATAAACATGGGGAGATGGAAGGCAGAAAGGATATGAAGATGGGAAAAGCAACCCAAACATTCCCAGTTTTCAGAGACAAAGTGATTTTTTTCCTTTCAGTTCAGTTTGTTCATGCCTCAGGAAATGATGAGATCAACAGAAATGAAAGCAATTTCCAGCCAATATGAATATAGCTCACGGCTCAGATGAGAAGAGGTTGTAAATTTCTCCAGAAGCTCAACTCAAACACGTGCAGATTAAATACTGCGAGAATGGATCTAGCAGGAGCTTGCATCATCTCAATTTGCCAGTTTATGGATTTGCAGGTTTTCTGCCTGTTTTTAAGGAGGAAGTTCATTGGGAGAATAGGTTGTCCTGTGGTGGACTTGCAAAATCATTTATTCATTTAGTTGCAACTCGAAGCCAGACCAGGGTACCAGAGTGGTAGAACGGGTCTGCCACAACATTTCTCTCTCCCTTAAGTCTTTCATTATTTTAATTAATCTTGAAGCAAGTTGATAGGAGAGCTTATTCTCAGTTTGTGTTCCCAGAGCCTATCCAGTGCATGTACTGATGTGTACAAAGGTGTACAAGCTTTCCTCATCCAGACCCGTAAGCATTATTACATTTAATTGCAGAAGACACTGTCTTCACAGCTCTCTTTCTTATATGACATCTTGTGAATTGCTTTTAAGAAAAGCCATTTACAAGACTTCTATATATATGTAAACTAGTACTCTAATGTCACATTCTTGTTTGCACATAACCTTGTAGTCATGTCAGCTAACTCTAATGCAAAAAGCAGGTAGCCCTTCACAGACTCCAGTTAGGAAACAGTAGCATGGGTTTTCATAAAACAAAACTGTTTGACTGATATTGTGTAAAGTCTGTTCCAGTAGAAACCCGACATCTCGCCCATCATCTTCTACAAAGTTCAGTATTTTTGTCAGTGCTCATCTACTTGACTTCTTAATTGTCTGTGTTCACTGACTGTATCAAATGGAGTTTTCCTTTGCCTTTGCTCGCTGTGTATTACATCTTTTAATCGGTATATATAATTACTTACCACAATCTGCCATGCCAGATTTTCTAAGCATTAGTCTAATTAACTTAAGCTTGATAATTATGTTTCAGATATCATAACAGTACACACAGAACTTGCAGATTACACTGTTGGCTTAGCTGTTTCTGATAACATTTTTCTCCTATTCTTACTTTTCACTTTCTTTTTCTTTTTGTGCAGGGTGGGAGCACAAGAGGGAAGAGGAGCTGCTATTCTGTTTAAATGACTGGAAGTTTCCATAAAAGCAAAATCAGGCTGTTTATAATAACAAGTCATCAAATAAAGCAAAACAAATGAGAACAGATCCAAAATGCAAGCATTTCATCTACTTATAAAAGTTAAATGTCAGTGAAAGAAGAAATTTGAGCTTCCAACAGCAGAAACTGTAGAGGATTCAAATATAATCTTGCCTCACTTACTGCCCAATTACAAAAGTACTCAGACTTTCCACAGGTCTCCAGCCTCAGCTATTCTAATTATACGCCTGTTGGCGACAGCAGGCCACCAAGGAGGCAATAAATAAGTGATAACATGCATGGGACCTGGCACACATACCTTGCCAGCACAGAAAGATCATCCCTCACAAAGTGATGCAGGCCATCTGGGCATATGAAATATGCAAGCCTGAGACCCCGAGTAAGAGTAAATAGATGCAGAGAACACTTATGTCACAGTAATAAAGGGAAGCAAAGAAATCTCTAACAGGTTATGGATTTTCATTCGGTTTTCAGTTGTAAAGCCTTTCTTCTCACTTCTGTCCAATTCGCTTTGGTATTTTACCTTTATGACAGGGAACATACTCTGCATGGTTTGTCTTTGTCCTGGATGAGGGCAGGGACATCACATCCCACCGAACCCAACATCCTCTGCCCAGTGGGAGGTGAGGCAGAGCTGGGACAGCCATGCCCCACTCCCTGCTCCCCAGAGCCCCACACAGGAACATGGATCTGTTTGGAATCCAGCAAGCCCCATTCAGCTCCCAAAGGTGCTCAGACCATAGTTTTGGTACTTGGGCTACAAACTCACTGATGTTACATCTGTGCTTGGAGCCCATTTGCCTGAGCATCAGGTGCAATGGTACATAGAAGTTGTCAAGCCTACTCAAGGAACCATACCGAGAGTGTTGCATTTACTATGAAGTTACTGGCAGGGATTTAATCAGCTGTAAAATACTGAAGGACTGCTCAACCACTCCTATTTTTGACACAGAATTAATAGATATGGAGACAAGGACAGGAACAGGCAGCTCCTCCTGCAGAAGTTCCTCGTTCAAACTCTTATCTTCAGGTGACTGCAGGTCTGTTACCCTTGACAGAAAAGATTACCAGCAGTCAAGGAAGTAATCAGAGCAGCCAGTACATAAATAAGCATAGCATAAATCTGAATATTTGTAATTAGCATTTGATTCAATCAGACTAAAAGTGTTAGACCACTGTAGCAGTAATCCCTTATAGGAAACTATTTAACATTCCAATTATCTTTAACGAATTAACCTCAAAGTGTGGCTGAGGTGCAACACCCTAAGAATCCCTTTGCTCATCTACAGTCCACTTGCAACTAATTTCACTTCACAAGCCTACCTCAATTAACATTTTTCTGTATTTCACACATGAGTAAGTGCAGTACTGAAATATGCAATCCTTTCCCAAATTTAATAGCTGAGATACCTTAATTTTTTTTGATTCTAGAAATGAAGGAAAATAATTTCCTACTGCTATCTCAAACCAATTAAAATGACTTTTATACTGGCTTTACATCTACGATGTATATATGAACCAAAAAGGTCTTACATTTTTCACATAGCAGTTGCTTGAAAATGATCTATTATGCAGCACTCCAAAGACAAAGGGGACTTACAATCAGCAAATTTAAGTTTGCTTTACATTTTCCATCACTAAAATTTTTAAAGTGTTTTTTGTTTGAATGTCTTTTAATAAAAGAAGTTCAATCAGGATAATTTTAAACTATCTGATTTTAAAACTCTCGGAAAATGTCCTGGAAGGAAATCAGAATACACTCTTACTGGACAGTATGCAACTACAGTGACACAGTTAGTCACTGTAAAATAAAGAACACTTCAGAATAATACAGAGTGTATTACATAGCGTTGGTAGAATGACAGAGCCAAATGCATGAGCTCAAAGAGTTATCAAATGCCTCTGAGATAGGGAACCCAGTGACCAGCCCTAACCTGTCTGCTGAGCAGGGCAGCAGCTGGACCTCAAGACTCCTTCTTCTTTCCCCAGTTTTGTCTGTGGTTTGTGTGAAGAGATGCAATGTTGTTTAATATTCTTATTTTAATAGGAAAACACAGTGAGGAAGCTCTTGCTTTGCGCCATGGTTGTGGTAAAAGGAGCAGCACTCTCTAACAGATTATAAACCTGACATTATTTTCCTTTTCACTGTATGCTTGCAGCATTATTTTAGCACTAAGAAAAATGAACACATACGTAGATAACAGCATCCACACAGCAATATGGCATAGCTGTTTTTCTTACAAGCATCCAATTTAACTTTATCATCAAATACCACACAGCACAAATTCCTATGTTTTACTCCTTACTGATTTTTAACCTCAGTTGAGAGCCAGGCATTGTGTGCTGTGCATGGCTTCTATTGCTCACTATGGAGGAGAGCATTAACAGTGGAAAGACACCTGGTGACACAGTGCTTGAGTCCTCCTCATTTCAGGACTGTTGGATTTTCTTCCCCGTCTGAAACATCCACATAGTGCCACAAAGCTTCACTGTGACTTCTCTGAGCTACTGAGTAATGTCATGGTGAAGTTATACAGATAGGAACACAGACATAATATTAATTGTCCATATAGCTACATAAACATAGTTTATTTTGTATATTAAGTTCTATAACAAATAGAGATATGCATGGCCTATTTGGTTACATGAACAAATCCGTGCCCTGAAAGATGATATTCTCATTAAATGGAGTTGCATGGCCAAATCTTATAAGTGCTGTTTACTTTGCTGGCAGCACACCCAGCATGCTATGGAGCATAAATCTTTCACCATTGCCACTCAAATTGAGGGCACCCCGTAGTGAATTCTGGTAGCTTAAAAAAATTAGATAATCCAATAAGAGAAGAATACATATTAATAATCAATAACTGCTTAATTTAGCTAACATTGTGAACTAATATTTCTGGAGTTCTTTCTCACCACGCCATTTCTCTCCAATACTTCAGCTGCTTCCAGAGACCATGACATACTGTAGTTCTACCCTCACCTGGGGCTCTTGTTTGTTTTTTAATCCAGCCTCTGTTTTTTTACGTTTCACTTTGAATTAAAAAACTAAACAATAATGAAAAATAGAATTATAGACTATTTTAGGTTGGAAAAGACCTTCAAGACCATCTAGATCCAACCCCCGACATAGGCAGGGACACTCCCTACCAGCTCAGGCTGCCCAAAGCCCCATCCAGCCTGGCCTTGAACGCTCCCAGAGATGCGGCACCCTCAGCTCTCTGGGCAGCCTGTGCCAGGGCCTCAGCACCCTCATAAATAATTTCTTCTTGCTCATATTTAATCTAACCCTGCTTTCTTTTAGTTTTAAACCCTTACTTCTCATCCTATCGACTGTACTTCCTGATAAAAATAAACCCTTTGGTATCATCCTATTGCTGCTACTTCTGTTTTTAACCAATACCACACTGCATTTATGCATGAATCTGTTCTTATTTCAAAGCCTGTTTCAGGCCTGATACTACCTAAACTGTTTGTCAAATATTCATTTCCTGTAATGCTTCTGGTCCACTCGCCAAGTCGGGGAGAAATTCTTTACTTATAGAAGCGGGCACTTCTATATCCCTGGGCAATAGTCCATGGCCAGGCCCTTGTCTGATGCTCCACCTGAGCCAATGCACCCTCTGCATCTTCCCACAACACCGAAGCCCAGCCAGGACAGGTTGCTTCCAGGAAAGAACTTGTAAGCCTACCAGCTGCCTCACAGATCGACCAAACACACAGGGCAGCAGACAGCCACCTCCTATCACAGTTTACTGGCATTGCTATCTGAATTGATTTTTTTTTTTTTTTTTTAAAAAGGTTGTGCTCCAGATGACAGTGCCAAGCATCTGAGGACATTTCAGGAGATAGCCCTGAGAACATTAGGAAAGCCATAAATACTGTGTTAGGGATTATTTCTGTGACATAGATCAAATCAAGGGTTTCCATCTTTATGCCTCATCTCTTGGATTCTGGGGCATCGATAAAAATTTGGATAGATGTTATTGCAAAAAAATTTGTCTGAGTTCACAACTGAAAAGATCTGCTGAAAACTAGCTCTGTGAAACATCCTGGCTTCATTCTTTAACGATGAGACAAACGTTGGGGATTATCTAAAGGAAGCAATATAGGTTTTACCAGCTCACTACAACAAGCCTTTGCTTATTACATGAACAGATTTTGTGCTGATTTTGATACCAGTAGGGAAAGGCTGTTATCCACAACAACTTAACAAGATCCCAGGGAAGAAGGACATCCTCTCTAGATAGCAACAATTTTGTCAGTAAATCTGAATCTGTCATGCTCCAGTTCAAAAAGGTATTTAAGCTCTCCCTGAACACTGAGTGTAAGGTCTATTTTGACTCACTTAAGTTGATCACTTAAGCACTAAAGTGGCATTGTGCTTAATACTGGACACATGTATAATTAAAAAAAACTTCTGAGCATGACAAGCATAGCTAGCTCTGTGTTACTCATTGCCCACATCTGAGGGTAAGAATTCTTTCTTTAATTAAAGTGAGTGAAGATGTGTGTCTGGATGCTCACACATCATGGCAGTGAGAACAGGACAGGAAGAGAGATTAAGTCATACTATGAGTCAGAAAACTGTGCAGAGCCAGATTAAAACCACAGTAATTATGAGAAATCAAGTGAAATTGTTGATGAAGATATCTGCTAGTTCAGAACTGAACATTCTGACAAATTTCAGGAAAATAACATTTTTTCTTCATTCTTGGCATCTCCTTCTACCTCTTCTTGGCATCTCCTGCTGCATCTTCAGGAGTTTTCATTGTTATAACACTCAATTTTCCAATGCTGTTTTCCAGTTGTAGCTAGGGAACATTGTTTGTAGTATTCTTGTGTCTCAACGCAGTAAATATGTATGGTACTTAAGGAGTAAAGAGAGACATAGCCAGGGAGGACCACATGCAGCGTTTACTCATAAGAATCATTCTTATCCACTAGCGTTGTCCCTTGACCCACTGTGATAATTGGGGTCTGCAGGTCTTCCGTAATTGTAAGCTCAGCATGGGAAAATGCAAGGTTTCACCCACTAGTCTGAAAACCTGTAATAATCTTTGTTGATAAAAACAGTGCAGAAGGGGAGGATCCTGAATTCATCCAAACAAGATACTTTGTACGTGATCTCAGAGTCACTATTAACACGATGAAGTATGGATAGTTCATAACAAGGACATCAGCAATTACATTGAATTGGCAAAAAGAACAATGCCTACTCCAATGCCTCTGTTTCACTTTGGAAATAATTAAAAAAAAAAAAAAAAAAAGGGCATTGTGGGAGCAAAAGTGGTGGAATAGGCTCCAGTGAAAGCATGAAGAGGGCTCCTTTTTCACTCCAGATTCTCAGTTTCAGTCACAACCTCACTGTGCCCAGCATACTTGTCATCCTTCCCCTCCAACCACCGTTATGTTCTCTCATTTTCACTTAATCTGATGCCCAGCCAAATGCTCCACAGCCCAACCAAAGATGATATCTAATCCAGGAACGGTCAAAGCCCTCACCCAGCACATGCCCAAAACCTGGAGAAGCAAGGCCAGGCCCAGAGAGCTTTAACTCATGACCTGCCATGAAATTGGAAAAGAAAACAACTATCTGCAGGGTGGCAGGAATGGAAGAATGATGAGAGGACAGCTGTGAGAAGGGTCTGGGAATACCAATGAAGGAAACAAATTGAGTAGAATCAATTCACAATCAGTTCATGGTGTCCACAGCACCATTACTTCTAACAATGTTTCAATAGTATATTCAAATTGAAACCCCATACACTACTTAAAGCTAGTGTCAGAAGTGACACGTGGAGCTAATTACATGCATTTATCTGCAAGAAGAGGTATGTGCTTCCACTTCTATCACTACAGAGCTGCCACGCAAAATGAGATGAAGAATCCTGTTGTTTCTAAGTGTGTGCAAAGGAAGTGTCCTCTTGCAATATCCATAGATCTTTACTTTAAGGTCATATTTGTAATACAGCGTGGAAGGAAAAAAAAAAGAAAAAGATGCATTTTCATTCTTCCCCCAGCAACCACTTCTGCATTAGATCAGCACTTGGCTGCCTCAGCAAAGAGTAAAATCATGGCAGGGCTTGGTGCAGAGCTGTAGATAAGGCAAACAACCGCCATCCTGCCCAGCAGCTGCCGCACATATTTGAGCCACTGGTAGCAGGAGGCCAGGGCACATCTTGCTGCTGGTTTCTCTGCTGTAGCCAGGATAACCCCTGGAGCCAGTGTGGTGACTCTGGATTTGCAGAGGTGTAACGGAGCTTTGATCTAATGTCACAACAGGCAACAGCAGCAAGTCAGGCCCCATCAGCAGTAGAATTCAACCCAGCCGGGGTCTGCTGCATTCAGTGGAAAAACACCCATTGGCTTCAGTGGAAGCGAGTTCAGCATCTCAGTGCCAGCAGGGAAAAAAAGCTCGAAAGGTCACACAGAGAAAACAAAGGGGAAGCTGTTCCAAGGCATGAGGAGCTGCTTCAATTTTATTTTTTTGTTCAGGATTGCCTCTTGGTTTGATTTTCAGCAGAGCAATGTGTCTTACCATCCAGCTTCCCACAACTAACTAGGTAGGAGCAGGATCTGTTTTAAAGAAAATCATGGGTTTGTCTGCAGACAACTCAATATTTCACTGCATCAGGCCCTGTTCTCTCATACTATTTTTTATTGATCAGAATACCTCAGGCTATTAAGTTTATTAATTAAATGATAATTTTTTTCCTGGTGAGAATACAAGGAGATAAATGTCTTACAAATAAAGTCAGAGCTTGCAGGCTGAGTCATGTGGTGATTTAGAAGCCATTTATCTTTTTCTCTAACCCTCAGCAAAAAATAATCATTGCCACAATGCTCAGCGAGTCTAATGTGACTGTGAAATGTGCAACATAAAGAGATATTTTTCATTTCCAGCACAATTATACCCAGCTTTTATGTTATCCTAATTTGTAATTGCAGTGCTAACAAGAGGATATGGATAGCTGCTAATCCATTTAGGGACAAGCTGCCACCCCTCTGAAGCAGGGAGTGGTCTGACCCCACCAGCCAAAGACAACCTTTACAGAAGCTGAATTCAGACTTGAATGCCTGTATTCTTCAAAGGCACACAAGTTTGCATATGCCTGAGTTTTCTGTTGCTCCATTGCTGTTCTGAGCCAGGCCCAGGGTTGGTAGGTGATGCTCTAAAGCTGAGAGACAGAAGCTCTTTGAAGAGCTTTCCCTCAGTGCTGTTTTTCCCAGGCTGAGCTGCTGGAGAGCACTTCTGTGGCAAACAAGTACCTTTGACTCCATTGCCCACCCCAGGGCAGGCAGAGGAGCTGGTCCGGCATCCTGCTAGGCACACAGGGAAAACATCACAGTTCTTTGATCAAAGCCCCAGGCAAACTGTGGGTGCCAACTGACACCAGGTAGAAGGGCTCAGGAATAGAGAATGA